>JAMPIV010020397.1:0-274590 GCA_024509875.1 Oreohelix idahoensis
AGACTCTCGGCCTTGGCCGCGTCGAAAATTGTCCGTCCTTTACACAGCAACATGCCTAGAAAAAAATTCACCGAATCTTTTGGGCCGTCCGAATACCATCGAAAACTAAACTGATCTGCTTACTCGTAGCAAGCAAGAGGACATGCACACCATCATAGCTGGCAGACACTGGAGCTGGGTTGGTCATGTCCTCAGAAGAGACCCCGATGCCATCACAAGAACAGCTATGCTTTAGACCCCTGAAGGAAAACGAAAGAGAGGCCGACCAAAAACAACCTGGCGGAGGACTGTGGAGACTGAGATGCAGGGAATGAACCAGAGTTGGGGCACTGTACGAAGGATGGCAACCGACCGAGCAAAGTGGAATCAATTTGTTGTTGCCCTACAAGACGCCACTAGGCGTGATGGCCACTGAATGCTTTGACGGTCGGCGGCTAAGGATCAAAGAAGAAGAAGATGTAAGATTGCCTTTGACGGAATTATAGTGACAGGATTTTTGCTAGGCGGCCTGCATGGAGGCCGTAATGAGACAGCCCCTCCACAGAGCAAAGGCACAACAGGCCATCACCTGTTTGCTTTAAATCATGATTACTCGAACTACAAGGGAGAAAACCGGACTGATTCTAAAGGTGACGACCTGGAACGGACTACGGACTACGACTTATGGAAATTGGAACACAAGAAGTATAAATGGGAAAGAAGAGGAGCTGGTGGAAGAAACGAGGAAAGCAAAACTAGAAATTCTGGCTATAACGGAAAAAAAGAAAAAAGGACAAGGAGTCATGAATCTCGATGGCAACCCGCTGCTCTACAGTGGTGTACCCACATCTGAAAGAGCTAAAGGGGGCGTTGGTTGCATTGTGGACAAATACCAAAAAATAGTGTCAAGGGATGGAACTTTGTCTTGGAACGCATTATGGTTGTAAAACTAAAAGAAGGAGAAACCATAGTCAACCTGGTCATAGTGAATTGGCCAAATGAGGATGAGAGAGCAGAGATCACAGAGGAATTCTTCGAGCTGCTTCAAAGGACAGTGGATGACTGTCTAGATGAAATTATCATGCTCGGATATTTCAATGCCAGAGTTGGAAATGACCATGCTAGATGGGGTGGAGTTATCGGAAGATATGGAGAAGATACTCTTAGTGACAATGGAAAGCGACTCCTTAGATTCTGCAGTGAGCAGAATCTGATCATTACAAACACAAAGTTCCCCCCTTAAACGCACACATGCATACACTAGGTGTGAACCAACAAGGAATGAGAAGTCACTGATCGACTAGGCCATTGTTAGGAGGAGCTCATTAAAATATGTCCGGGATGCTAGAGTCTGGAGGGGGCCAAAGATTGGAAGTGATCACTACCTGCTTACAATCAAAAGAACAACTGAAAGAGTTGCCCAGCCTAGGAACTGCCCAACATCACGCAAGAAACTAAGTAAAAGAACGGGAGAAATGAGCATTAAGACCTACAAGCTGAGAGAGCCAGAAATTAAGACCAGATATCAGGGGTTTATTGCTGCAGCGGTGAGCAACACAGAAGACAGCCTTATGTCTTGGAAACCCCCTGGCTTAAATTCAAGGACATCATAAAGACAGCTGCTGCAGAAGCTTGTGGTAAAGTCTGACTTGTTAACAAGAGAAAGAGGTCACCTTGGTGGACTGAGGAAGTCAAGTCAAAGAGAAAATAAAAGAGAAGAAAACGGCATGGAAACAATACTTTGGAGCTAAAAACACAACAGGACAAATGGAGAAATATAGAGAATATGTGACACTCAGAACAGAAGCAAAGAACAAGGTGCTAGCAGCAAAACAGAAGTCCTGGGAAGAATTTGGAAAAAAGCTAGAAAGAGATTGTTGCTGTCGTTTTTGACGGTATCATAAGACGTAAACCTATTTAATACTTTTTGATGATCTAAGTTAGAGAACTGTTTATTAATTCCCTGGGACAGGTTGATTTTGGGTTATCTTCCCTTTGTTTTATTCATTGTTGTTGACCTGTCTTAAGTCGGGGTTAGCTTTACTCAAATCTGTGCTGTCTACACATGCGCAAGTTTTTTAGCGCGAACGGAGAGACTTCCGTCAGAGAGTGATGATCTGGGTTCTGACCGAACTAGTATGTCCGTAGTACTTCTCTGCATTATCTGGGGAAAGATAGTATTCTGTGAGACTGTGATGTCTGTGATTCTCCCCAGAGTTATTCTGTTCGTCAAAAATGACGACAGTTGTTATTTGTGTATTTCTTGGATTCTGTCAAAGGTAAAAGAAACTTAATTATTATGCCTAGTTTGCAGAACATTTTGTGGCAACCTGTGAGTAGAGCTCACGGACATTTTGAGATGCAGAGTCCATTATTTGTGCTCGATGTAGCCAGCTAAGACTATTCGTCTAACTGTTATACAGAAGCCCAGTGAAGATATATTATTATGAAAACCGCATGTTGACGGTATGTTTCGGCATGGATGATTATGCCTGCCTATGAAGAATACACAGTTGTTTACATTATTATAGAGGCCCGACATTACGGCCGATATCTTGAGCAGAAGAAGATGTATCTGGCATGTTATGCCAAATGATTTGCAGCATTATTATTATGCAATTGAGAACTCGCCTTTTGGTACGGCGGAGTTGTTTAAAGTACCTGACGCGCTGTCACAAGGTTATCCCGAAGGGTAACCAAAGAGAGTTATCTGTGTGGTGCCGGCTTGATCGATGGCTCAGATTTGCCTGGCAACCCGTTGGAAATAGGCAGCAGGCGTGAAGAAGGCGAATGTAGGACTCTGGGATTAATTCCCCGCAGACAGTCCCAGTGATTCTATATCTCGTGACACTATAACTCCTACCACTCTATCCCCCTCTCTATATTATAATGCTAACGAGCCCCCACTCCCCTATTACACTGAGTGAACAGAAGAGGAAGAAAGGAAGACACTCGACTTAACTCAATCCATACTACAGTATGTCTCTTTCGCACACTTTCTTTCCTTCTCTATATATGTAATAACGTGTGTTGGTAAATACAACTACAACATTTATTAACTTATTGAAATATAACAACATTCAAGTACACTAATACAAATGCAACTAGGAATGACATTAACTATCCCTGTGAAGAAAGATATTAGTTAATGCAAAATACACAAATGAATCTAAAGTCTACACTATGTGATGATGATGAATTTAAGTAACTCCTAAATACTAACAAAAAAAAGGATATCTTGTTTTTCTTGGTCTCTTGCTGACTGTCAATAAACTCTGGTTGTTTGTACACAATGGACAAGTCTTTGTCTGCCTACAATAACACTGGACGGTTCACTTGATTTCGTCAGGTGTCCACGGCTTGTTCTTTTGTCCTTCACAATGCGAGTGTTGACATTGTCCCGAGCGTCCAAGGTGTCCTGTTCATGTGTGATGTTGAACGCAATGTTAGGCGGGTGAGACTTCGTCTGATATGCAGATGTCCTTTCGTTGTGCTGATAGTCTGCTCATGTGGTGATGATGATGGAAATATGTTGTATATTCGTATTTGTTGGTGCATCAATTGTATGGGGAGAAACTGTCCATTACTGCTGGTAATTCAGGATATCAATAATTTTTGTAGGCACTGGGTTTACAAGATCTCCCGTCTGCTTTTGCAGCTTTTGATCATGGTTTCTCAAAGCACTTGTTGTAAAAATCGTCCGTTGGCTACTGCCACTTCTGATCAAGATTTCTCAAATCACTTGTTGTAAAAATCGTCCGTTGGCTACTGCCACTTCTGATCAAGATTTCTCAAAGGCACTTGTTGTAAAATCATCCGTTTGCTACTGCAACTTCAGATCATTAAATTTCACGTGGACAGCTATTAGAAATGCAGCAATCCTTCTGGGTATTTTCTGCTTTCTTTTTGGGTGGGTAGTCGATGATAGAAAGACCCTTCACCGCCTGGTAAATTCCTTTCTGACCCCCGTGGAGTATGGGTAGGTTGTTGCCGTTAATTACGTGTGAGATGCGTGTCGTCGCAGTATCTCGGTCGGCCCTACTCTAAAGCTTGTCCTGTGATTAACGCCAACCACGTAGTAGACTAAGGATGAGTATCTCAAATGGTCCCTGTCTCTACCACTTGGTGTCCATATACGAATTTCACTGACACAATGTCCTGACTCTTCCTCGTGAAATTAAGAACCCCAAGTTTTGGTTGGCGGACTGCTTCTCTTGCAATGCCAAGCAATGAATATAGTTGAGTTTATATATCGTCTGAATCGCCTATGGCTAATTTTCGGGTTCGCTTCCTGTGTCATGTGAAATTTCGTTTGTTTTCCTTAAGTCAGACATTCCGTTCTCATGCTGTGTAAAATTTCCTGTAATATTTTGCTATGGTCGCTCTCATATTTTGCTTATCCGAGACAACTTGTCTGCGTTCGTCTTTTGAGTGTCTGTGCAGTATTCAATAGTCTTTACATAATGACATATTCTCACTCTTTTCATGTTGATCCTGGTTCAGACACGGCGTCACCGTTAATCAAATGTTATTGGGTCGGTTCGATGAGAACCTGCTTATTAAATTACTCATTGTAAAACTGCCTCGCGCTCTGTCCATATATTCTACGGCTAGCCACAATAATATTGCTTGTAACTTCCTGCCTTTGTGAAAACACAACCGAGACGTTGAAGCGATTACCTCAATAATCTGTTGACCCACTGTCTATTGTTATGTAAACAGTCCATCCGAAATTTGTCGGATTCCCACGATTGATGAAGACGATGTCTGGGTTTAAGGATTAAAATGCAGACTTACTCGCGTCCCGTGACACGCGCTGAGTCAGTGGTACGTGAGCTGCAGTATGAACTATGTGTTAAAGGACAGACTATTGTCGATAACGTCCTGATAAATGAGTGGTTCAAGCTTTATTATGCCAGGAGTTTTGCCAGTCATTTCCAGTTTATATGATGTCCTTGATCCTCGTCCATTTGACTGTAACTGTTGATGTCACTGTGTTTCGTAAATAAATGGTTGAAAAGTTCCAGCAGTTGCAACAATTACTGACTACTGCATGTGAGTGAGTGGGTGCATTGTTCTGTAAAGAGCCTATACGCATTCGTGTTTTCTACACACCCACATCGCTTATCAACCCACACAAACTCCGAGTACCACACATTCAAGAGATGTATGATGTTTGAATGTCAACATGACACCTTGTTAGCGCCTCAGCGCCTGTTGAGCTAATCATGCACAACAACGCTGTTTGGCCCAGGTCGTACTGACTACGCACGCACAGAAACCTACAGTAACACCGTGCAGGAACATTGAGGTAGATCGTACAGCCTTCAACATTGTGGTGGCGCATCAACACATCAATACTATAACAGTACACAGAAAAGATATCGTTACATTCCTGGTGGTCATGGAAAAAAGGAATGTTACATTTGTGGTAGGCCAGATCAGTGGGTCTAAGCTGCGCATTGGACTGATTGAGGACATTATCTGATGATAACATACATTCATGCTGAACTACACATTGGAAACTGGACAAGATGATTTATACTAATCAGCTCATAACTACAACACACCTTCAGCAGTTTGAAACTCGTCGATGTCCTTCATTGTGAACGATCACGTCTGGTGTTTACATACAAGTTCAGCTGCTGTTGACAAGTCTCATCACTGTAATTTTCAACGGTGGAGCTTCCTCTCATTGCTGTTTAATATTGTACAACATTGTTGACTAAGGCCAGGATTGTACTTAAGATAAGTGGCGGTTCGTTTTTTTGGAAACTTTAAACCGTTATATTGTGTATAACTGAGCCTTCTTACAACACACTTTATTAATGCTACTTTACGTTACATGTTCCTTGGTGTGTGTGTTTCGGCGGGTCTGGTTGGGTCGGCGACTCCTATAGATATCCCACCTAACCGAGGGTCTATTGTAAGTGTTCCTTAGGGACTGTGCAAATTTCACTTTGTGGAATTTTTTATACACCCTTATGTTTATACATTGTGTCGTCATTTGTTTTTGTTGATTATTCGCAGTTATCATCACATGTTTTGTGATATTTTCCTTAGTTTCGCTGTAGTGTTTATTTGACTTCTGCGAACGTTTTCGGTTGTTCTATATTCTGGTCTTTGTATTGTTATCGTATATATGTTCATCATACACAGTCTATATATATATATATACTTGGTCATGGACTATTATTATTAATATGATGCACTTTACAGATAGAGGTTATTTATGATGATATTATTATAGAGAAACAAATTGATCATACAAGTTTTTGGATTAAAAGACTTGTCTCCCACGGAGATTGGGATAGAATAAAGTGAAGTGAGTATACAAGTCTAATATTACAGACTTGTCTCCCATTGAGGTTGGGATAAGGTAATTTATTTAATTTTTCAGGTCTGATCTCACATTATTAGACAGAATGTCTAAATTAGAGTACTTTATTGAGCAAGGGAAATCCCTTGGAAAGACTGGTGAGAAATTGGAAGAATTTGCCACTGTTCAGTATGCCAAGGCACTGACGTCGGAAGAAAAAGGACAGAACATAGTAACTGAACAGAAGAAAATTGAAGCTGAGAATTTAAGATTGCAAATACAGTCAGATGAAAGGAAATTCCAGATTGAAGTTGAAAATAAAAGATTAGAAAAAGAGGCTGAAAACAAAAGATTAGAAAAAGAGGCTGAAAACAAAAGATTAAAAATAGAGGCTGAATATAAGAGATTAGACAGAGAAGCTGCTGCTGAAGAGAGAAAACTTCAAGCTGCTGCTGAAGAAAGAAAGGCGAAGATGGAACATGAGGAGAGACTCTTGGCTTTGGAGTTGGAGAAATTGAAGTTGATGAATATGAGTGCTCCTCAAGCAACTTCGGGTAAGATAAAGGAGAGGTCTTATGAAGTCAAATTACCTGCTTTCACCCCTCTAAAGGACGACATAACGTTCTACCTTGATAGATTTCAATTAACATGCGTAACGCATAAGGTAGATAAGGAACAATATGTCGGACAACTGATGGAGTTACTTTCAGGTGAACCATTAAGTACTGTAATGGCAGTAGAAGAACCTGACAGAACTAACTATGATGTTGTCAGGGCAACATTACTTAAAAGATATCAACTAAAAGAAGAAGATTATCGTCTTCGTTTTAAGACAATGCTACCAGAAACTGGAGTAGAGTTCTCTGACTTTATTACGAAGATATGTCTTACATTCACACGTTGGATTGAGCTGTCTAAAACAGACAAAACATATGAAGCCCTTATGGACTTATTACTTCGAGAAAAAGTTATGTCATCTGTCAATGAGTCTTTCCTTGCTTTGCTTCATGAGTGTAAACCTAAGAATATAAAAGACATGGAAGAATATTGTTGCCAGTACGTCACTGCGCATCCCCATGCTACTGTTAGCAATTCTAAGGTGAAGGAAGAGTTGCCAGTTGCGTCTGCAGCACCATATAGCCCTAACTTCAATCGTAAATTTCAAGGTGCTCAACAAAGTAATCAGAATTACACTCAATATCAAAGCAATCCATCACACAAAGGTTTTTCTTCAAAGAACTGGAGACGAGCTGATAGTCCTCGTAATTATGGGTACAACAATTATAAACACTTTCGCAAGGGTAGCCATTATAAGTACTATCCTAGCTATTCTCAACGAACACAATATAATTATTCTCGCCAACGGGAATATGATAATAGTGACTATAATAATTGTGATTCAAACCAGATTAATGGTTACGATAGATCTAATAATGACAATTTCAGAGGAAATAATAATCGAAGTAGATCTCAACACAACAAAAAGAGATCACATCACCAGGGAAACTCTGTACAACAAGAGCCTCATGGTGCCGGTAATCAAGTGAACGATAATAAAAATTCTAATCATATCACTTGTTCTGCTTTTGATTTTGGGAGAGTATCTCAATGCCCCCAATGCAAAACATTATTCGAACCGACCACGGTAACTTCTTTAAGTTGTGGTCACCCTCTTCCCGCTCTTCCTGCTGCAGTTGCGCATGACGGGAGAGGGGCTCTTATCTTGCATAAAGCTCTAGTGGATAGTAATCCAGTCTCAGTGCTTTTTTATTATGGGTACACTACTATTGGGGTTAAGCAATCTCTCATAGATCCTAGCTGTACCACGGGAAAGGTGGTTAAATGTGTGACATTTGGTGGCACAGTAGAAAAGTACTCGACTGCTATCATTCACATTGCTACTCCCTTCTTTACGGGAGATGTCCACGCGTGTCTTCTACCTAATCCTATTGCGGATCTTATCATTGGTCAGATTCATGGGGTTAAGGAATGCACCCCGCAGCAAATTGCTGCCTGGGAAGAACGGAATATCCAAACAGCCAATGCAGTGGTAACAAGAGCACAAGTTCTTATTCCTCAAACTTCATTTATTGAAGTTAATGAAGTACATAGCAAAGAGGATCACTTGGTGGTTTCGCATGACTCGTTTGTGAAACTACAAGAAGAAGACCCGTCTTTAAAGAAATTCTTTCTTCTCGCTAAAAACGGTGATCCGAATCAGAATACTAATCGCAAATCATATATCACTATGATAAATGGTATACTAGTGCGTATGGTACAACACTTAGACACGTCTATGCATTCTCAATATCTCGTGCCCAAGAGTATGAGAGCCCTAATTCTTCAAACGCACACGACTCTCGGTGTGCTGGACACATGGGTTTTTCCCGAACTAAGTCGAGAGTTCTGGCAGCTTTCTTTTGGTCATTTGTCAATAAAGACATACGAATTTATTGCCGATCTTGCATAATATGTCAAGAGTCAAATCTAGAGGTCCACATCATTCTGTACCTATTCAGGCTGCAGACATTCCTATTCGACCGTTTCAGAAAATGGCCATAGATATCATTGGTCCTTTTAAGATTAAATCGGCCAGAGGACATCAATTTATCCTTACGTGCGTTGACATGTGCACGCGTTGGCCAGAGGCTATACCTCTTAAGAGCATCTCCACTGCCGATATTGCAGACGCTCTTTGGCTTATATTCTCTCGTTTGGGTTTTCCCGGAGAAATATTGTCAGACCATGGCACACAATTGAATTCAGACACAATGTCGCAGGTAATGTCTACTCTGCACATTAAAAGATCTTTGAGTAGTATTTATCACCCAATGTCTAATGGGTTAGTTGAACGTCTTAATAGAACACTCAAGAACTTACTTGAGAAGATAACTGACGGTCCCATGTCTTTACTTCATGATCTCATAACTGATGATAATATCGACAATGACACACAATCTTCATATGAGTATGTCATTGCTCTCAGGCAAAAGATTATTGAAGCATGCAAGTTAGCAACTTCCTCATCCGAATTTCCTAAAGAAAAGGCAAAGCGATTTGCTAATAAGAAGAGACGCCTACGTCAACTTTGTCCTGGAGACAAAGCGTTTGTTTTACTTCCTTCTAGAGAGAACATACTTCTTATTGCATGGAAAAGTCCATATACAATAGTCTCGAAAATTTCCGATGTCGACTATGTTGTCGATATTGATGGAAGGCATAAAACCTTCCATATAAATATGCTTACGGAATATCATGAACGACCAGACTATTTGCAGCCTATTTTCCAGGCGACGGACGATTCTCCAGTCCAACAAGGTCATATCTCATCCCTCTCAGTTATACAGGATGAGGAAACTATTTTTTTCAGATGTTAATCTACCTCTTCCTGTGATTCCACTTACTTCTATGGAATCATGGAGAAACGTTACTGTTTCTGCTAATTTGTCTTCTGAGGAACAGCGACAAGTATCCTCTACGCTACAATCATTTCAGGATGTCCTTACCGACATTCCTGGAAACACATATGTCATTGAACATGACATTATACTTACTGATCATAATCCGATCAGAGTAAGACCTTATCCTATTCCCATTCATTTTCAAGCACAAGTCGAGAAAGAATTAGATGAAATGATACAATTGAAAATAATTGAACCATCCACTTCAGCATACTCTTCGTCCATGGTTATTGTTCGAAAGAAAGACAATAACATACGCCTTTGCGTCGATTATCGCAAATTGAACCAAGTTACGAAGTTCGATGCTGAACCTATGCCTTTATTAGAAGATCTACTTACTAGACTTTCTAACTCTCTATTATTTACTAAACTTAACTTGTCGAAAGGCTATCGGCAAGTTCCGTTAACTGAACGCGCCAAACCTCTCACTGCTTTCTCAACACCTAGGGGTTTCTTTCAATGGAATTTTATGCCTTTCGGGCTTATGAACGCCCTAGCTACTTTCGTACGCATGATGCGTCGAATTCTCTCATATCGGTCAGATGTCATTGCATACTTAGACGACATCTGTCTTTTCAGTAATACTTGAGAAGATCACTATTTGGGTTTAAATGAATTACTGTCTACTCTACGCGAGCATAATTTGACTGCAAAACCCTCTAAAGCCTATGTTGGGTTTAGTGAAATTTCTTTCCTGGGTCATCGTGTTGGTCATGGTCTATTGAAGACAGAGGACCAAAACATCTCTAAGATATTAAATATCTCTGTTCCTAAGACAAAAAAACAAGTACGTAGTCTCTTGGGATTAATACAATTCTACGGAAGATTCATTAAGAATCTATCCTCTATCATAGCACCACTCTCAACCCTATTGCAAAAAGGGTCTACTAACATGGTGCGCTGGTCCCAAGAATGTCAGTCTTCATTGGATCAGATTAAGAATTTGTTCTCATCACCACCTATCTTAAGGCTACCTATTACTGATAAGACTTTTGTTCTGCGTAGTGACGCCTCATCCACTGGGATCGGAGCGGCACTAATGCAGGAGTATTCAGGAACTCTGCATCCTGTAATGTATATCTCTAGGAAACTGAATGCGGCAGAAAAGAATTACTCGGTTTTAGACCGTGAATTGTTGGCTATGGTTTGGTCAATCCTTAAGTTACAAAGATTCCTTCTTTCTGCGCATTTCATTGTGGAAACAGACCAAAAAGCTCTTACATCTATTCAGTGTAAGAACTTGAAGAGCTCGAGATCTACTCGATATGCTATTGCTCTTCAACCTTTTCATTTCACGGTACGAGCTATCCGTGGTTTGGATAATGTGATGGCAGACATACTGTCTAGATGCCCACATGAGTCCACTTAAGTCTTGTGTCCTAGATTTTCCTGATACACTTCTAGACTTATGTCTCTTCACTATAACAATATATATTAGCACATTTGTTTTCACCTTAGTATGGTAAATTAATTGTTTTCTTTTTCTATTACCATCTTTGGGGTAATGGAGAAGGTTGAGTTGACATAATATAAAGGTAAAAAATAAATTAATGCGGCCACATGTAATACTTAGACATGTAGTAGTAATTAGAGTACATTATAGCATGTTACTAATTGTGTCATGTATATTGTTCTCAGTGCAAACTAGTACCAGGTACGGAGTGCTTTTGAGAATCAAGATGATGCCATATGTCACCCTTACATACTATTTGGATGCTGCTTACATTGATCTTCGGGTTACAGCATTGTTTTGTACTATGGATGCCATCTTCTATTAGTTAGATTTTACACTTGTATTGTCATATGTATGTATAATGACTTTACAAATTTTGTTATGTCCATCCATTAGATAATAGTGATGATATAGCATGAGACTTCGATAGATTTAAATGATCATATGACTTCTAGATCTATGTTGTCATTTGCATTGCTATAATATTGCATTTTTTGATATGTAGGTGATTTTTGTTAGCATCGCCAGCAACTGAGGTTTTTTTGATGGTACCTTCCGGATATGTTTTACTTCGAGAAAATATTTTCTCTTATATTGTGAGATGATTTTTTTGTTCTCACTAGACGCTCTATTGTGCGTCAATTGAGCCTGTCATTAAGACATTATTTTATGTTGTTTGTTTCATCGGCGCATCATTCATGCGGTATGAGCATGTTGTATCTTGCTCATTGACGTATTTTTAAAAAAAATGTGTTTCATTTTTTTTTATCCGGAGGGTGCTTTAATCTGTTGCTGTCGTTTTTGACGGTATCATAAGACGTAAATCTATTTAATACTTTTTGATGATCTAAGTTAGAGAACTGTTTATTAACTCCCTGGGACAGGTTGATTTGGGGTTATCTTCCCTTTGTTTTATTCATTGTTGTTGACCTGTCTTAAGTCGGGGTTAGCTTTACTCAGATCTGTGCTGTCTACACATGCGCAAGTTTTTTTTAGCGCGAACGGAGAGACATCCGTCAGAGAGTGATGATCTGGGTTCTGACCGGACTAGTATGTCCGTAGTACTTCTCTGCATTATCTGGGGACATATAGTCTTCTGTGAGACTATGATTCTCCCCAGAGATATTCTGTTCGTCAGGAATGACGACAGTTGTTATTTGTGTATTTCTTAGATTCTGTCAAAGGTAAAAGAAACTTAATTATTATACCTAGTTTGCAGAACATTTTGTGGCAACCTGTGAGTAGAGCTCACGGACCTTTTGAGATGCAGAGTCCATTATTTGTGCTCGATGTAGCCAACTAAGTCTATTCGTCTAACTGTTATACAGAAGCCCAGTGAAGATATATTATTATGAAAACCGCATGTTGACGGTATGTTTCGGCATGGATGATTATGCCTGCCTATGAAGAATACACAGTTGTTTACATTATTATAGAGGCCCGACATTACGGCCGATATCTTGAGCAGAAGAAGATGTATCTGGCATGTTATGCCAAATGAATTGCAGCATTATTATTATGCAATTGAGAACTCGCCTTTTGGTACGGCGGAGTTGTTTAAAGTACCTGACGCGCTGAGTCAGTGGTACGTGAGCTGCAGTATGAACTATGTGTTAAAGGACAGACCATTGTCGATAACATCCTGATAAATGAGTGGTTCAAGCTTTATAATGCCAGATGTTTTGCCAGTCATTTCCAGTTTATATGATGTCCTTGATCCTCGTCCATTTGACTGTAACTGTTGATGTCACTGTGTTTCGTAAATAAATGGTTGAAAAGTTCCAGCAGTTGCAACAATTACTGACTACTGCATGTGAGTGAGTGGGTGCATTGTTTACCTGTAAAGAGCCTATACGCATTCGTGTTTTCTACACACCCACATCACTTATCAACCCACACAAACTTCGAGTACCACACATTCAAGAGATGTATGATGTTTGAATGTCAACATGACACCCTGTTAGCGCCTCAACGCCTGGTGAGCTAATCATGCACAACAACGCTGTTTGGCCCAGGTCGTACTGACTACGCACGCACAGAAACCTACAGTAACACCGTGCAGGAACATTGAGGTAGATCGTACAGCCTTCAACATTGTGGTGGCCCATCAACACATCCATACTATAACAGTACACAGAAAAGATATCGTTACATTCCTGGTGGTCATGGAAAAGATGATTTTACAGAGATGCGCAAGAAAACCAGACATTGTTCTATAAAACCCTAAAGAACACGAGGAAGTAAAAACAATACCTTCTCAAATTTATAAAGGACAAGCAAGGCAAATTGCTTACTGCCCCGAAGGTAGTAATGGAAAGATGGAAAGAGTATTTCTCCTTTTGTTCTTCCTTTAGGGAACATTTTTAACCTCTTCGTTCTGCGATTAATCTGCTACTGTGGATTTCGTATTGTGATCAGCGAACTTATTAGAATCTATGATATTTACTTCCTTAGCATTTTTGTCTATATCTGACGATAAATGTTTGTCCATACTGTTCTTGTCACCAACAGGGGAATCAATCACTGGGTGTGGGATTCGTGACAATAACTATATGAACGTTTTCAACGTTCCTGCTAAATTATCAATTTTCCCATCATAGCTCTGCAAATTTAATGCCCATGTCTGCAACTTTGTGGGTTACTTTGACGTCTTAGACAACCAGCTGACCAATGGTTGGAGGTCAGTGCGAATGATAAACTGTGTTCCTCTCGAATAGAAATCTAGATTTTAGACAGCGAAGTGTAATGCAAACGCTTCTGTCTCCGTGGTTGTATATCTTCTTTGTGTTTTGCTAAGTGCGTGTGAAATAAAAGCAATTGGATTTTCATTTGGCACATTGGAAATGATGGGAGTTTAATATTCGGAGCACGGTTGTACCAGGCATGTTCCTACTGCATTGTCAGAAGCGTCCGTGAATTGGATCACTGGCTACTTTATATCTTGATGAGCTAGTAAAGGAATTATGGTGAGCGCGTTTTTAAAATAATCGAATACCTTTTGGCAAATTTCGTCCCATCTGAATCGATCATCTGTCCGAGTAAGGTTGATGAGTGTTTTAGCTGCACGTGAGAAGTTCACAATTTGCTTTCTGTAATAATCACACCACCCTTTAAAGCCCATTATTTGGCGTACTGTCGTTGGTCTAGACATCTCACTTATTGCCTTAACGTTATCGTCATCAGGACGTATTCCTCTCTTATTGATAATAAACCCAAGGTACTTCGTTTCCGTTTTCAAGAATTCGCATTTACTTAGTTTTAAATTTAACATGATGCCGTCTCAGTTTGTCGAACACCTTTTCCACATGTCTTTGATGGTTTTCTATCGTGCCTGATTTATGGATAAATACGTCATCTATATATGCCAATGCAAACGGTTGCATTCCCTTCAATACTTCGTTGGAGGGCTTTTCTTTAGATCGAAGGGCGTTACATTCCATTCATAAGAACCAATGTGTGTACAGAATGTAAATTTGTTTTTGGTATCCTGCGACATCGGAATACACCAAAACCCAGATCGTGCTTCTAATGTGCTAAACCAGTCGGTTAGAGACGCGAGTATGTCGTCGATGCGCGGTAGAGGATTTGAAATAGTTTTAGTGATTTTATTTAGTGCCATGTAATCACAGCAAAAAACTGTGTGACCCATATTTCTTCGCCACAATTACTTTGGATGATGACTATTCTGATCTCGACCTCTATATTATGCCCGCGGCAAGCATTTCTTCAATTGCCTTCCCAACTGTTCTTCAGTGGAGTGTGATAAGGTTTCACATGTATATGTGTATCGGGAGGGGGGGGTGGGGGGGGTGGGGGGGGGGGGCGGGGGTGGGGGGGGGGGTAGGTATCTCCATTGTAACAGTGTTGGTTCTCTCAAACTGCATGTCTGAAATTGCAAATATATCGTTGTGCTTTCTCAAAAATTGTTGCAATCGAGCCTAATGTGGCTCTGAAGCATGCAAGTTCTCCATAAAGTGCATTATTCGGGATGAATTTATGGTGTCAACTTTTCTCTAATAAGGAGGTGATGATTTGTTTTGTACAAAATTAACATCTTTTCGGTATCGTGTGCGAATGCCACGATATCTGTGCTGCTCATACATTTGTAGCTGGACTTTATGTATGTCGGTAACTGCTCTGGCAGTATGAAAACGACATACGTATGTGGGTCTTCTAATGGTATCGGAATCATTTTGCTCTTTAGAGTATGCTTCTCTTATTATACTTTGATCCACTATATCAGCATAGCGGAGATCGGATGCACGAACAGTAATATCATGTGAGTGTGTGCGAGATCT
Source organism: Oreohelix idahoensis (assembly GCA_024509875.1). Taxonomy (NCBI): domain Eukaryota; kingdom Metazoa; phylum Mollusca; class Gastropoda; order Stylommatophora; family Oreohelicidae; genus Oreohelix; species Oreohelix idahoensis. Next base: position 15,511 of record JAMPIV010020397.1, read on the forward strand.
ACATTGTCTTGGAATCTCTTTTTGATTACAGTATAAGCGCGGTCGACAATCTCTTTGTAAACTATCGTTAGAGTTTCGCTGCTTGAAAGCGTTAGAAAACTATGGTTTGCTGGGATTTGTGTGTACCTGTGCTATTACAGTTCCACGATGAATAGTGGTTGTTTTTCCTGATGTACTTATTATCACAATTGGAAAGTCACGTCTTGTGGTGACTATAGTTATTCCGTCTGTGATGGAAATGTGTGGATCTTCAATAATGTCTTTGTCAAATCTGTGACATGCACCGTCTGTCCTACTCTTATGTAGAGTGAACGTTTTATACATCCCTTAGCCACATTGATTGAATTTGGTTGGAGCGTCCCTGGTGATGTGATGCAGACTAACGAAGCAATGTGTATATCTTCTTGTAACTGAATGTATTCATTGTTAATCCTTAGTTTGTGTATGTCGAAGTATATCCGAGCATTGTTCATATTCAGAAAGCCACGTACGAGAATAAAATTACGTGACATACCTCGTGTGATGATGAAAAGTGTGTAAGTGGTTGTGTGCCTATGCGAAAAGTGATATAGGGTGTACCTATAGAAGTCAGAGTTTCACTGTGACAGAATGTGACCGGCTGGACTACACTAGCATTTATACGTGCTATAATGCTACAATGTAAGAATAACAGACGTAAAAGCAGATAAGGCAATTTTGGACAAAACGAAGTATAATTTTAGGTTCAGTTAGCAGTCAAGACGTTGAGAGGCATTGTAAAGCTGTCCCAGAAAATAATAGGGAATGCGTGTTTTAAGTGGAACATTTTGTGAAATGAATGTTGTGATTCTTGGGATTTTTTCATTGTTAAGTGGAAAAGAGAGATGTCACAATAGTCAAAAAAAAACAGAAATTCGTGTGCAAATTGTCGAAAACAGAGAGACGTGTGTAGAAAATTGTAGCGTGTGAAAAAAGAAAGAGTAACGTGTGAAAATGGCGGGAAAAGGAAGGTGCTGCATATAAAAGGAGAGATGTGAGCGATAGGTCATTGGTGATGAGATCAGATTAGTTTATGAGTTCATTAGTTTAGTTTATAATTTATAGTTTTAGATTTAGAAGAAGGATTTTACAGATAGACCAGAATAGTTAGAAATTTTTGTTAGGCAGTTTTATAGTGTTTAGGTGAACGTCGTCTTTGAGATTATCAAGACAAGTTTTTAAGTTGACAAGTTTTTATATTATTCTGTTGGATAATATCTTTCCTTGTGGATATATATTTTCCGTGTGGATATACTCTCTATTTTGATGAGCATAGTAAACGATCAAATCATTGTAAAATTTTCAGCGCTTGTCTAATGGCATCATATAAACTCTGGTTGAATTTTCTACATTGCTGTGTTACAGTTGGATCATTTGAAAACCATTATACGATGTATTGCTTACCACTAAACCTAAAAGGGTAAGAACGAATCTGGGAAGAAAATTAAACTTCAGTCAAGAATTTCCATCTCAGGCGAAAAGCCTGTAACTACTTGAACAGAAACGTATAAAGGATTAGCTCTCGTCAACATATTTACTGCGCACAACACAATTGACTGGCCAACTAACACGATCATACACATTCTTACATTGATGTTGTAACCAGCCCGGTTACAAGAAGATATATATGTGGTCTTCCTTGAGAATCTTACTAAGTGTTTAATTTGATGGTATAAACGTTCTCTAATGAGGCTGATTGTTGCCCCTGTGACAACAAATGCTCAAAAGGCTCGTTGTTGTATGTGTATCAGGCAAGAATTAGGATCAGAGATAAGATTAATTTCGTGTGGATAAGAGCGTGTTTGAGTGTTGCTTCATAGTGTTTTGTTGTACTAATGAGACCTATTATGTGTGCCACTCTGTGCGGTCTCTGTTACTGAGCGGTATGCTCGTTTCCCTGATATGTGCGTCTGTGCGGGTTTGGCAAAAGCGTGCATCTTTGTGTGGTGGGGTTAGCATTATTATCATTAGTCCTTCGGTTTTAATAACGTAATTCAGCATCACTTGGCTGGTTGCACTGTCTGGCAATAATTCCGAAATTGCCACAGTTGTAACCTTTGGTTTGTGTATAAGTGTCATTGACATTGTGTATATTGCGATTTGAACGCTTCTTGTTTCGTCCTTGAAAGTGTCTTTATCTCTTTGGAAGTGTCTATTGTCTCTCTGAGGGTGTCTTTTATCTCTACGAAATTATTCATTGTCTCTAGGTACCACCCTGGCGTAATGTGGTCTAGTATGATCCACCTCCATGGGTTCAGTGGAGTAATCGTGTGGGGGATCGCGACCTATTCTTTGCTGAAACCTACGATGGACGTTTATTTCGTTGACAGCCATCTAAATGGTGTCTGAAATTTATTGTGAGTCTTGTCTGAGCAAATGCAGTTTTAGTGTGTCATACCATAGACCATCTATAAATATTCCGACTAGATGTCTTTCCAACTCTTCCGTTGGAATGTTACCTCCGATGAACGAGTCTTCGGCTAAATTGAGTAAACGGTCTCCGTACATAAGAATCAGCTCATGTTTCTCGTGTCTTATACGGCGGAACAACGTCCACGCGTGTTGTGCGTCTGTAATGTCTGGATATCTATGAATTAGCTCTTTGGATAGAAGCGAAATCCTCTTACTTCTTCTACGCTTGAAGTCTGCAACATGACCATCTGATGATAAAAATGCTATTCGTGTGTTATCCTCATCGGAGGCGCCGTTGATGAGGTAGGCGTACTTATCCATGTCCACGAGCGAGCCATTTTCTAAATTGTTTGGAATCACCTGCGAAGGGTGTGGCCACCGTACGAATTGACTGAAATTTAGCATAGTGGCCCACATTGCCTAGTGTTTCTGTGATGCGGCGTAGTGCGGCTAAAGTAGGCCCTGGCTCTGGTGGTAAAGGGATATTGTGTGCGGGGAAGTTTGGTTGTAAGGGGTCTTGGTTGTCAACCAAATGATTAGCCTGTACTGGATCAGCTTGTGTCATGACAATTGTAATTTTGAAATTCAAATTCTCACACTGTGTGTTAATGCAAAATAATCAATGAATTATGTTTCTCTATACTGTGGAGAGAATAGTATTTGTTAAACAAAACACTGTACGGAACCATTTGTAGTTACTATATTATCACTTACTAAACTAATTATTGTTAACTTTTAAACTAACTCTAGTGAGGTTTCAACGTTTACAATCGAAAGTGATCCTGTTAGGAGCGGCATCATTTACTCGGTGTGTGACAGTCCGTTATTCAATGTTGCTAAATCCTGGTCACGGCACCAAATATACAGCATGTGACGTTCCAAGGTACCGAAATGAATAGAGTGATCATCAAAACGGCACCAAATATAATATGTGACAGTGTACTCGGCAGCTGTATTGAATCCGTAACTATTTAATTCCTCAAGGTAGTTACTGGCTATCGCCAGAGGTTGTAGTTTTTCCTTGATTTGTTAACCCAGGTGTTTTTATTGGAACCAGCTCGGATGTCAGTGATGTTAAAAGTTGGAACTGGCGTGATTTAAGTTTTGAAGGTCTCTTCTTCAGTTTATGGACTCACTCAGTAATAATCAAATGTATAACTCAAAGTTCGAAGTTCAACGTATACGAGTTCAGCAAACACTTTCAATTGCCAATTTTATTTACTCAAAACGAACAGGTCACCTGGAAAAGATTGTTTCTTTGGTAATTCTGGATGCACAATAATAAAGTCCTCAAATGAGTAAGTATTCAGTTCATTACTGTGTGTATCAATCGCGGAACCATTTCGAATTTCTGTAACATAAGGAATGCCTTCTGTATAATCATAGCTTCAATCTTCAACTTTTTTTTTGATATTGGCTAAAACCTCTTCAAATGTAGGTTCAGATTTTAGTTCTTGTTCAGGATCTTCGTTGTTATTAAATACATAATAATCGTTCAGGTCTTTTATTATATCATTAGGCACGCTTTCATGATCATTAATGTCTTCTTATAGTTCTGAACCACTGTCATAAAGTACCTGACTGGCTGTGACATACAATTCTTAAAATGGGAGTCCTTCCTAAACTGCCAGGCTTATAATTTATTTCAATGTTTTCTTGTAATTATAAAATGTATAACTTCTTTTTTATCATCAATTAATACTAGAGTACTGTTCATCTGGTGTGTCTAGTTTGCTTCTTATTCTTCTCTTAATATTTAACAATGTTCATTTCAAATTGCGATGCCAATGGTGAGTACTGATCATTCGTTATAGTCAATAATGTCACATGTAAGAAATACATAAACTGTCCAACTTAGGTGAAACTTTCCAGAATAACATGTTTCACAAGTATCTGTACACTATTTACTTGAACAATATTAAAATTCACATCTTGGAATCACATAGTCAAAAGCTTGGCTGCTTCAAACTTGCTTTCAATCGAATAATATCTTTCTAAGATCTCATGAAGTAAAACTGCATCTCGCAGGAGCTTCAGTATCAAAGTCTAACTGACATGAGTAATGCGGGCTCTTCAAAACTATCTTGCAGACTGACTTTCTTACTAAAATCACGTACTTATATACTGGTATCCTCATGACGCTCTTTTTGGTAATCTTGTTGTCGATTGGTTACTCTACCTAACCTAATCTTTGACGATAATTCTCATTAGTTAACGTGATCATTGAATTTCAGACTATTGCACCACTCTGGTAATCGCTGGTATCGATACTTAACGTAATTTCTCGTACTAAAATAAATTATAAGTGTCACTATTTTGTGTCAAATTTTGTCATGGTTAAGACGCTATTTGGTTAAGTGGTGAACTGATCTAAGTCCTATGTTTTATTATGCATTGTAACTCTTTTGTGCTTTAAGTATAATTGGCATACGTGGTTACTATGTTGTTGAAACTATTGCGTAGTTTTATTTTTAGATTGAAGTGCCTCTTTTAGTTTCAGTTTATATAGTAATGAAGTTGACTTTGAGAGTTAGTGTTACATTTACTATCGCCACTATCATCATGTAATGATATCCTTTCTTAGTCTTTAATTGTCATTCTCGTTATCTTCCTACTTATTTATCTTGTGGTTTATCTATCTTGTTATCTGTGTATTTATTCCGTCCTACAGGCTACCCTTTCACAGAAGGTTATATGGTCAAGTTGCCTAAGAAGGGAAATTTACAAAAGTGTACAAATTATAGAGGAATAATGTTACCACCAGTGCCAGGAAAATTATTAAACAGAATCATCCTTGAGAGATTAAAAGAGTCCATAGACAAGCAACTGAGAGATGAACAATAGGTTTTCGACGAAACAGATCCCGTACAGACAAGAAAGCCACATTGAGAATAATAGAATAAAATCAGAAATTGATTTCATCGATATACTACTGTACATCGGATTCGTGGACTATCATAAGGCATCTGACAGTGTAGACAGAGAATCACTTTGGAAATTGATGAGGCATTATGGAGTTCCCATGAAGATCATTAACTTAATAAAGAAGACCTTTGAAGACATAACATGCAGAGTTCTTCATGAAGGACAACTTACAGAACCATTTAGGATTAGAACGGGAGTGAAACAGGGAGGCTTCGTGTCTCCATTTCTTTTCTTACTAGCAAAAGATTGAGTAATGAAAACATCGACATCACACAACAGAAATGGAATCCACTGGAATCTGACTAAACAGCTTGATGATCTGGATTGTGCAGATGGCTCTTCTGTCCCATAACCATAGTCAGATGCGAGAGAAAATGAAAATTCTCGATAAGATGTCACAACAAGTGCAGAGGTGTAAAGGCCTGATGGTTCCAGTTATATAACTGACGTTAACAGATATTTAATTGACTTTCATTGTAAGAACAGCATCTGACCTTCATATTCCGAGCCAATATATATTAACATTTGTCATGTTAAATAGTGTTTGACTATATGATGCAGCTCCCTAAGTCTGTCTATTCTTAACACCTCTTCTATATGTGTTGGTAAGTTTGATGCATGCAAAAGATCTAATATTGGTATTCTCATTTGTGCATACCTCTTACATGTTAACCAGAAATGTTGTATATTATTGTCTTGAAGACATCCAGCACAGTAAGGTTCTTCTATTCTGAAATAGCCTTTTCCCAGCTGTAATCTGAGAAGTTTCTTATTACTGGGAATTTTCAATTCCCTAGATATCTGAAATTTTCTAGTTGGAGCCTTGAACATCTTACATGCATGTCTTCCTTTCAGATTTTTTATCCCACTCTACTTTCTATTCATCTGTTATTAAATCTTTAATTAAGCTCTTAATCTCTGATTTACTCGTCCCTACATTTATTAGATTTTTATGAGGTCTACCTTTCTTGTCTTCTTTACCTGCCTTTTCATTTCCTTCTATGCCAACATGTGAAGGTATCCAAGCAATTAAGACTGAACATCCTCTGGAATATAAGTATGAAGCAGCCAGAAATATCTCCTCTGCTATATTAGGTCTACTATATTCTCGTAAGTTTCTAAGTGCTTTAATTGTTGAAAGAGAGTCAGTTAAAACTGTTAGTTTTTTTTGGGAGGGTTATTAGAGAATATTTCTAGTGCTTTTAGTATTGTCACCATCTCTGCAGTGAAAATGGATGTATTTTCCGTGATGCTATATTCTTTTGCCATTTTCCATATTGGAATATATATCCCTATCTGCCATTTTCCATATTGGAATATATATATCCTGGACAATTTCCTCCATACACTTCCATCCTGTAGGGTATCTAGTGGTATTCATTGGATTGGCTTGAGTTGTTAGTTGGCATCTGGTAAAAGATGTATGAGCTGGGTGAGACTTATCTAACTTTCCTCTGTTCATGTAATTTAGTCTTAACTCCTTTCTCCGTAATTCTAAGGGTAGAATTCCTAAAGCCACCTCGATAGCTCGCATTGATGTTGATCTGATTGCACCTGCTATTGTACTTAAAGCCTGATGCTGAATTCTGTCTAATTTAATCTTGTTATTGTGTGCAGCAGAGTCATATATTATACTTCCATAATAATTTTTTTCTCTATTAAAAGATTTACGATTGTCTTAGTGCTTGCACCCCATCAATTACCTTCCAAATACTCGTATCTAAATAAGTTAGTCAATCCTCTGCAAGAATCCACTAGTTTATTATAGTAGAGACTTATCTAACATAACTCTGTTCATGTAATTTAGTCTTAACTCCTTTCTCCGTAATTCTAATGGTAGAATTCCTAAAGCCACGTCTATAGCTCCCATTGATGTTGATCTGACTGCACCTGCTATTGTACATAAATCCTGATGCTGAATTCTGTCTAATTTAATCTTGTTATTGTGTGCAGCAGAGTTATATATATTATACTTCCATAATCTATTTTTCCTCTTATGAAAGATTTATAAAAAGTGAGCATTCTCTTAGTGCTTGCACCCCATCCATTACCTTTCAAATATCTTAATTAGTTAGTCAATCCTCTGCAAGAATCCACTAGTTTATCTATGTGTTTATTCCAGTTCAGCTGTTGATCCAATATCATTCCTAGTTATCGAGTGGTTTGCACTGTATAAATGTTTTGCCCTTGGATATCTGTGTCTATATTTTTATTTTTAACAACCCTACCTTTACTGAAGATTATTCCCAATGTTTTATTTGTATTCAGCTAAAAACCTCATTTTGTCATCCATTTACATACTTTATTTATTTGCTTCTGTAGATCCTTGTATAATTTTGGCAGATGTTTCCCAGTTCTCCATATAGCAACATCATCTACAAACAGTGACAATTTATTTGTTATATCATTAAATTCTCCACCTAAATCATTTACCATTATTGTAAAAATATAAGTAGACATTACTGATCCTTGGTGTATTCCATTTTGATGTTCATACCGTTCTGATCTATCATTGTTTACATGAACAGTGAAATATCTATCTTGCAGAAAATTCTCTAAATAATTATATATTTTACCGGTTACTCCTATCTTCTTCATTTTAAAGAGAGCACCCTCTCTCCAGCATTCATCATAAGCCCTAGCTAATAATAATAATAATAATAATAATAATAATAATAGCCCCTTCAGTCATAACTGACTATGGGAATGCGCCCCTGAGGTGACAGCCCTCAGCTGCTTATTTTCCTGGTGCTCCTTTCGACGTTTTCTCCTCACCTCTGCTTCTTGTGTGAGCCTCTCTTCGCCCAATCTGAGGTGGCGCCGTAAATAGCATCGCCACTTAGTGCGATCGGCAGCTTCATCCTCCCATGTTGCTGGATCCATGTCCAGTGCCCTCATATCTCTCTTGCACACATCTTTGAACCTCAGCTGTGGTCGCCCAACTGTTCTCTTGCCATCTGCTAATTGTCCGTAGAAGATATCTTTTGGGATGCGACCATCTTCCATGCGGCGAACATGGCCAAGCCAGCGAAGTCTGCGTTGTCTAAGAAGCGTATACATACTTTGAAGGCCAGCACGTGACAACACCTCGACATTTGTCACTTTATCTTTCCACGAGATGCCGAGGATGTGGCGTAGACACCGCAAATGGAAGGTATTGAGCCTTCTTTCTTGCTTAGCATAGGTCGTCCAGGTCTCGCTGCCATATAGGAGTGTGCTGGTGACACAGGCATTATATACCGCAGCTTTGGTCTTCATTGTGAGTTTAGAGTTTCCCCAAACACGCGATGTGCTTTGGCGGCTGTCGGCAAAGGTATTTGCAGTATGTGAAGTTTGCCAATAGTTATCGATAGTGCATGTTTCAAGAGTAAGGCAAAGAAGATTCCGAAGAGGGTCGGAGCCAGAACACAGCCTTGTTTAACGCCACTTCGTATATCAAAGGGCTGTGACGTGCTTCCAGCATATTGGACTGTTCCCTTCATGCCGTCATGGAATGACTTTATCATTTCCAGCATTTTAGAAGGGCAGCCTATTTTCAGGAGGATTTTAAAGAGTCCATCCCTACTAACCAGGTCGAATGCTTTTGTGAGGTCTATAAAGGCGATATATAATGGTCTTTTCTGCTCTCTTGATTTTTCCTGAAGCTGGCGGAGAGAGAAGATCATGTCTGTTGTTGATCTGCCAGCTCGGAATCCACACTGTGACTCTGGATATATGCGCTCAGCTAACTTGTGTAGTCGCATTAAGATGACTTTGGCAAACACCCTAGCTATATCTAAAAATACTACCACAGTTTTTTCTTTCTTTTGAAATCCTGATTTTACTTCATGTTCCAATTTAATTATCTGATCCATAGTGCATCTGTTCTTCCTAAATCCTGACTGAGTTTAATTATATAAATTATTCTTTTCCAAATAAAACTTTAATCTTTTATTTACTATGGTTTCAAATATTTTACCTAGATGGGAAGTTAAAGAAATTGGTCTGTATGAACTGGCATCATAGGCATCTTTTTCTGGTTTTAGTATTGGAATAATTACTGCTGTTTTCCATGTTTTCGGAATTTTTCTTGTATTCCAAATTTTGTTAAAAATGGATGTTATAATTTCTATGGTACTTTTTGGTATGTGTTTCAAGATTTCGTAGCTCAAGATGTCACGCCCTGCTGATGTATTTGTTTTCTGAAACACTTTTCGGACGGGGGGACTACTTCTGATGATCAGATTGCTTCCTGTTGTATCGCTCTGTAAAGAGTTTCCTATCATCATCATTGTTTTGTCCTTTATTGTATTTTCAACTTCTTCCATTGTAATATCTGCATTTAAATATGATAAATTTTCAGTATTATAAGATACTTCTTTACATAGTTTTTTAAGAAGTTTTGCTCTTCTGTTGACTTCAGCCAGTCCTAGATTTTCCTTAGAACTAACTCTATGGTAGTACCTGGCCAGCACCTCTGCTTTCTGCCAGTCAGTCTCTGCCCTTTCAAGTCTTTTTATATTAGGTATTATCATATGTTTAGTTCTGCCTTTAATGGCTTTTAACTTATTCCACACATCTGTTGTAGAGTTTGTTGTAGGGTTCAGTGTTTGGCAGAAATTTCTCCAATGATTTTCTTTTGCCTTAAATATTATTCTGTTTGATTCATTTCTTATGTTCTTATAAATATCTAAATTATCTTCAGATCTATGCTTTCTATATCTTGTAAAGCTTGTTTTCTTTGTTTTTGAATTTCTGTACATCTAACTGTCCACCATGGTACTGGGTTTTTGTTCCAATGTTCATTCTTTTTTGTTTCCTTAATGCGATGTCGAATTATGTGGCCTGGCATATATGCATTTGATATATGTTTAACAGCTATTAGTAATATTTCTTTTGTGAGATTATCTGCAAATACATCTATATTTTCATTTTATATATTAATCATTTTTATCTCTTCTATTTCTACCTGAAAAGCTACCCAATTAGCTTTAAAATTTCGGTTTTTCTACTAGTTTGTTAGGTTTGTAATTATCTTTTAGTGTTATTTCAATGGGTAAATGATCCGAATTTGTATCCCCAATAACATCTCATTTTGCATTAGCAAGATTTGGTGTTACAATGCTTATATCAATGGCTGTGTCTTGCTGATTTGCACATAGGTTAATTCTCATTACTGATCCATCATTCAGTATTATTAGTTCACTGTTTTCAATGAAGTCCAACAGTAGTTTTCCTGATTTGTCTATTACATTGCCTCTCCAAGCTGTATGATGAGCATTGAAGTCTCCCACTATGATAGTTCTGTTGTTTATTCTTTTATTCACGTCTGAGATATCTCTTTCGTTTATGTTTCCACTTGAACAGTAAAGGTTAACTATTTTTTTTCTTCTTCTAACTCTGTAGGTACTGTTATAGTTATTCCTTCAAAATTTTATGTTCTTAATGATTACCAGTCAGTTATTATATATGTTTTATTGACTAGAAATGCCACACCTCCTCCTTTTTGAGTATCTGTCCTATCATTTCGAAAGATTTTATATTCATGGATGGTAAAACGTTGACTCGGATTAAGATTAGTCTCTTGAATGGCAAATATTACTTAAAATTGTTTATACATGCCTATTAATGCTGGTATATTTTTTTGGCACTTCTGCAATTCCGCTGTATTATTCTAACGTTCTGTATTTCCGTTATTTAATTTTTAAATTTATTATAAATAGTGTTGTACTCTTTTACTCTGAGAAGTGTATAATATATTTATTTATTTGTTAACAACAAAGTCTCCTAGATTTTAGGTTTCTCTGTTTAAGTGAGTTTGTAGTTCACTTTGAAGATTCAGCATAAAGGCTTTCACAATGGTTGATATAGAATGAATAAGTTTTTGACAATCTGTCATTTTTTCATTCCACATTTCTTCTCGTTGGTTTTTATCTGTTCGTTTTTGCTCGCTCCTTATGAGTTGTCTTTCAGACTCAATTCTGTTTAGTAAATCTTTATTCTCTTCTTTGAGTTCTGCTAATTTAGCCACATCTTTAGCTACGTCATGATGTATTTTTCTCATAGTTTTCAAGATTTCTTCTGCCTTTCTCACTGTATCTTCTGTTATCGATGATTCGGTTATTTCACTTTCTTCTGGTAGATTGCTATCTTTTGTCAGTATTTTTGCACTTTATTTTTCTTTTGGGTTATTACAGCATTTCTGGTTCTGACTGTGATTTCTTTTGGTGACGGAGTTGTAGATGTAGCGACTGATGATTAATGTTGTTGTAGTGCTACTTTAAATGGTGTGTTAGTACTTATTAATTTTATTAGAGCTTGTTTTGTATGTTGGTAATGTAGACATCCTAGGAAACGTGCACTGTGGTTTCCTAGACAATTTGCAAATTTTCTGTTTATATTTCTTGTTCTGTAATCTGTATCATCTCCTACTAATTTGCAGTGATCATAGGTGTGGTCCCCTGCACAATATCGGCATTTAGGTTTACTTCTACATGTTCTTTTGGTGTGTCCAAATTTCTGGCAGTTTGAGCATTGAAAGACTGGTGGTATGTAAGCATCTGTTTTGATTTTAGTACTGCCACTCAAGAAATGTGATAGGATTTCTCGTCCTTCTAATGTAACTATTATTACAGTTGAAGTTCCTAATTTCTGTGATATCCTTTCCAGTTTAAGAATCCTATATTTTGGATTTTCTGTTTGTAGTCTAGTTCTTATTTCTTCCTCTGGAACTGTCACAGTGTTGCTGAGGAAATTCGTTACAAGCTGTTCTGTTGGTGGTTTCTGTTATTGTTGATTGTTTATGGTGGGTGTTGTGGTGTACTTCCACTGACAAGGTTGTTGTCAGCAAGGTTGGGCTTACTAGTAGTGGCCGACAAGTAAATATAAAGCCTAATAAATACCTATAATAAAGAAAGGAAGAAGAATGGTAAAGAACAGTGCTGTCAGACAACACCCAAAATCAGAATCGCTCAGTGGTAGATTTTTTTTCACCACCATTGTACGGGAAATGGGCCACAAGTTACATTTGAACTGATTGGCTGGAATGATATGTAAGGCTAAACACGATTAGTCGGGCTATAAAGGCTATCCTTGGTTGTTAGGGGAGACGTAGGAAGTTAAAATTTTTTCAAACACTTGTCGAAACGTAGCTCCATTGGCCAGACTCGCTGATATACTCACTTAGGAGCGTTAGTTCGAGACCACTAGTGCAAATAAGCTTGATAAAGCAACAGTGCGTTGAAGCCAGCTCATATTTGTGTTAAATAAAAGCCTGGAACATAAGCAGATGGGAATTTGTGCCTGTAATTGTGCCAGAATTCATTGCTAATCAACGTATCTGTGTTTGTTTCCATGAATTGTGGTAAGCTTGAAACATTCAGTATCTTTTAATGAAAATTGAATGTGAATTGTTAATTTATGCCTGTATATATGTGTAGTTCAGTAGCAAACCTGAGGTAAAGCCTATAATGCTCCAGCCTGAACAGAAGGTGTCGGAGGAAAGTAAAACTGCATGGAATGGCCAAACAGTACACTGACACCTAGATTATTGATTAGACAGAAATAATGCTGGAAGTGCAGAGGCGTGGTAACCATTAAGGAGGTTAATACTGGTATAAAGTATTTCAGATGAAGCTGACAGTTGGCCTAACGCTCTGAACTCAATGTTTGTGATGTATTGTGCTCAGTGTAAAAAAAGAGTATAAATTAGTTATGAAGTAGAAGGTACATCCTTCTTGTTTTCAGGGACCGTGGTCTTGATGGTATTGAGCAGCACCTGGTCAGAGCTTTGCTGAATCCAGAGTCGGACAGCATACTCCTTGGTCCATTTAGCTATCAGTGAGGTGTCTCCACAGCACAGGGGAGAAATCGAGCAGAGGAGTCTTTTCCTGCCGCCATCACGCAAGATAAGCTGATGTGGCCAGCTGAGCTCAAAATGATGTACCCCCATCTTAAAATAACAGTGTAACATAAACTTAAGAGGGGAAGTAAATTGTTTTAATAACAGGAACTGAGAACATCTCCAATACTAGTTCCCCATAAAAACAAACTATTGAAGTCATGATGACAAATACCAACAGAGCTTGAATAAAACAAAACCAGTATTACCTCATATTACTACTACAAAACTGACACACATAGGATACCTTTAATAATATATGTCACTACTATATTCATATTGATAAATTCTGTACATATAACTTGTAATTTAAATTGATTGTGATTCCTGGTTCCCTTTGTAGTTGAATCAGGACACATATTCATTCATGCCAGCAATGAATACATATTGTTATTTGAAAAGTTATCAGTGACTCCTTTAAGATATCCTTGTAGAGTGTTTTATGTATGTGAGTGTCACAGTGTTGTCAAGTGTGGTGGAATAAATTAAATTGTTTATCCGTCTGTTGTTGTTATGACTTACACTTCATCATACACATACCCTAGACATACAACGTAGTCATCACACAATTCCAGAATAATTCTGACTGAGATATATATATATATGTGGCAGCAAGTAAGGTTATCTATAATACACTTATTAGATATAGATACCTTCACAGCTGATCTCAGTCAACCCGTTTCTCTCCACGAGCTACTCAGAACATTAGAACACTTTCTTTATGTTTAAAAAAAAACTAATACATACTCAGTTGAGCTATGTTCAAGCACCCATATATAAAAAAAATCATCTCATAATTTTAAACGTGCTTACTAGCGTGTCTATAAAAAATCAGACCCGTACATAAAAATCCCAAACACTTAACTCCCACTCAAAAACATGACTTAACACACAGGTATTCCTTTAATTACACATTTCCTGCTTTCTTTGACTAATTCTAGCCTAGCTTTCATGTTGTGTGCCAATTCTACTTGAACAGGACTTACTTCAATTTGTTTTATTAAAGTATTTGACATTTCAGTCATGTTCATTGTGAGCATTATTCCATAATTTGTTATTTTTATGTGTGCTATTGACCCTTTATCTATAACTTTCAAGTACATTGATGATCTTACTGTCTGGTAATGCTCTAATACTTACCACTTTGCCACTGATTTGAAAAATCCTTAACCTTGGGAGGTTTTGTTCAATTTTATGAGTAGACCTATTGATTTGTTGGTCTTTCTTATGGTTCTCAACACCCTTATTCTTTGAATCAATGTTCAATTCATGACTCTTTAGGTTCCCAAGGAGCATAGGCCTTCAACAAACACACGCCAAGTCTTCCTGTCCTGTGCCATCTGCTCAAGTTCTTTCCATGTTTTTCTCATCATTTTCACCTCTGTTTCCAGTTTTCTTCTCCATGTGTTTTTTGGTCTACCTCTGCTTCTCTTTCACTGTGGATTCAAGAACAAGGACTGCATTGTAATGCTATTAACAGGTTTCCTCAATGTGTGTCCTATCCATCGCCAGCGTCTTCTTCTCAACTCTTGTTCTACTGGCACTTGTCTGGTTCTTGTCATCAATGCCACATTTGTGACTTTGTCATACCATTTCAGTCCTTCTATTCTACGCAAGCACCCGTTTATAAAAGTCTGTAGCTTTTTGGTTGTTGTTTTTGTTGTTCTCCATGTCTCAGAGCCATACAATAGGACTGACTTGACATTTGCGTTGAAGATTCTTATTTTCGTGTTGGACTTGATTTCTCTTATTCTCCATATGTTCCCCAGTGCAAAGAAAGCTCCTCTTGCTTTTTGTATTTTTATTTTGATATCACTGTCTGTCCCTCCAACATTGTCTATATTACTTCCAATATATGTACGATTCTACGTCTTTTAGTGGTGTTTCTTCAAGTTCAACCTTGTTATCATTTCTTGCATTTATTCTCATAATCTTTGTCTTTTCCTAGTGTATTTTCAGGCCCACTTGTTGTGACCTCTCATCGAGAATTTTCAATTTCTCTTGCATCTGATTATGGTTATGAGACAGAAGAGCCAAGTCATCTGCAAAATCCAGATCGTCAAGATGTTTAGTCAGATTCCACTGACTTCCATTTCTGTTGTGTGATGTCGATGTTTTCATAACCCAATCTATTGCTAGTAAGAACAGAAATGGAGACAAGAGGCATCCCTGTCTCACTCCCGTTCTAATCCTAAACGGTTCTGTAAGTTGTCCTTCATGAAGAACTCTGCATGTCATGTCTTCATAAGTAATCTTTATTAAGTTAATGATCTTCATGGGAACTCCATAATACCTCATCAATTTCCAAAGCGATTCTCTGTCTACACTGTCAGAAGCCTTTTCATAGTCCACGAATCCGATGTATAACGGTGAATTCCATTCCAGACTTTGTTCAACTATTATTCTCAATGTGGCTATCTGGTCTGTACAGGATCTATGTTGTAGAAAACCTGCTTGTTTCTCTCTCAGTTGCTTGTCTATGGACTCTTTTAATCTCTCCAGGATGATTCTGTTTAATACTTTTGCTGGCACTGATAGTAACATGATCTATAATTTGTGCACTCTTGTAAATTTCCCTTCTTAGGCAACTTGACCAGATAACCTTCCTTCCATTCTGCTGGTATTTCCTCTCTCTCCCAGACATTGCCTAGTAGTTTGTATAATATCTCTGTAGAGGTATCAATATCTGTTTTGATGGCCTCTGCTGGAATACAATCTGGACACGCTGCTTTTCCATCTTTCATAAGCGTTATGGCTTTCTTTATTTCTTCTCTACTCGTTCACAGCTGATTTGTAGCTCCTTTTCTGCTGGCTGGATGTCTGGGTGATTAGTTGGAGATTGTCTATTGAGAAGTTCCTCACAATGTTCTGTCCATCTCTTCATTTGTTCTTGTATATTACTAAGCACTTTTCCATTCTTATCTTTTATGAAGCCATTTGCTTGCTTATATTTCCCTGTTAGCTTCTTTGTGTTGTGTGCAGGTCCCTCATATTTCCTTTGGCTGCAGCTTCCTTTACTTCCCTTGCCAAATCATCAATATATTTCATCTTGTCTCTTTTGATGTTTCTTCTTACTTCTTTGTTTGATTCTATGTAGACTTCATGAGCCTTGGCTTTGGAGCTTCTGGTTTTACTTCTGTTTAAATCTGCTTTCTTGTTTTTCCTGTCTTCTATCTTACTAATGGTTTCTGTTGTTATCTATGCTTTGTGCTGATGTTCTCTTTTTCTCAGTACTTCTTCACATGTCTCGTTCCATACATTTTTTACTTGTTGCCAGTGGTATTCCGTATCTGTTTCATCTTCTTGGAGTACTTGGTACCGTATTTGTTGGATACTGTGATTGAAAATGTTTCTCTTATTTCCTGATTTCTTAGATATCCCACATTATACTGTTGTCTATAGCTATATGCTGTTATAAATTTCTTGAGATTTAATTTTGTTTTAGCCAACAGAAGATGGTGGTCTGGTACAACATCTGCTCCTTTACATACTTTCACATCATGCAATGATGACCTAAACTTCTTGCTTATGCATATGTGATCAATCTGATTCTCAGTTCTGTGGTCTGGTGATATCCATGTTGCTTTATGTATTCTTTTATGTGGGAAATATGCTTCCTCCTTTAGCTAGTTGGTTTGAAGCACTGAAGTTTGCTAATAGTTCCCCATTCTCGTTCATCATACCTAATTCATGTTTTCCCATGATTTCATCAAAGCCAGTGTTGTCTGTTCCTATTTTCGCATTTAGGTCCCCCATCAAAATTGTGATGTCCTTTCTTTTCTTATTGTCCAAGACACTTTGTAGTCTGGTGTAAAAGTCTTCTTTCACAGATTCTTCTTTATCGTTTGTTGGTGCATAACACTGGATGATGTTTATATTTACTTTCTTTTTGGCTTATTTAAACCTTGCTATTATAATTCGGTAGGTGGGCTTGAACGTCAATTTAAAGAAGTCAGAGGTCATGACGCTCAATGTGAGCAACCCTGAGCCCATATCAGTAAGGAATCAGCAACTGGTATAGACAGACACCTTCACATACCTAGGGTGCATAGTAACACAAGACGGCGGGGCAAGCAAAGACATCAACATCAGAATGAAAAAAAAGCAAGAACAGCCTTTTTTAGCCTAAACAACATCTGGAAGTCCTCTCAATACAGCACAAGCACAAAATTAAGATTATATCAGAGCTGTGTGCTTTCTGTGCTTCTCTATAGTGCGGAAAGCTGGAGAGTTACAGAGAAGAAAACGTCGAAATTGTCCTCTTTTCACACAACATGCCTAAGAAAAATTCACCGAATCTTTTGGCCGAATACCATCACCAATCAAGATCTGCTTACTCGGAGCAAGCAAGAGGACATGCACGCCATCATAGCTGGCAGACGCTGGAGCTGGGTTGGCCATGTCCTCAGAACAGACCCCGATGCCATCACAAGAACAGCTATGCTATAGACCCCTGAAGGAAAACGAAAGAGAGGCCGACCAAAAACAACTTGGAGAACTGTGGAGGCTGAGATGCAAAGAATGAACCAGAGTTGGGGCACTGTACGAAGGATGGCCACCAACCGAGCAAAGTGGAATCAGTTTGTTGTTGCCCTACAAGACGCCACTAGGCGTGATGGCCACTGACTGCTTTGACGGTCTGCGGCTAAGGATCAAAGAAGAAAGAAGTTATAATTCGGGATCCCATTGCTTCCCATTCTATAAGTGCCTTCTGTGTTTCATTGTCAGCATTAGAGCCACCCCTTCGCTGTGGTGGGCTCTTTTCTCCTCATGTCCTGAGGACTTACTTACTTACTTAGTCGTTCCCCTTCTACCGTGAGGTGTAGAGGTTTGGAAGAGAGAGCGCCAGACTATTCTATCAGCTGTCTTCTTCCTGGCCTGGTTCCATTCTAGTCCTCGGTCCTTCAAAGATTGTCTAATATTGTCCTCCCAGCGGACTCTGGGTCGTCCTAGAGGTCTGGATCCCTGGCTCGTTGTTTCCCATGCTTGTCGTGGTAGCCGATCTTCTCCCATTCTGCAGACATGGCCAAACCATCTTAGTTGGGACTGTTGTATTTGGGTCTGCAGCGGGTGGGATTTTAGGCCTTGACGTATCGTCTGGTTGCGGACCATGTCTCCTGGTGACAACACCGTCAATCTTCTTTCTCTATGCCTTTCCACCGTGTCTCGCAGAGGCCCAGGATATCAAACCTGTAATTTGTCATTTCTGCTGCTACTTGTGCGGTTTCCCCTTGTTCACCCAGAGTGCGACCATTCCAGGTGCCAATCCTGGAGATTTTCCTAGACGAAAGATGGTTAGTCGGCAACCCAGACTCCTTTTGGCTTTCTCTAGGTTGCTTCATGCGCCTCCTTTCTAGAGGACTTTCTTCTGTCTTGGGCGGCTGAGTTGATTTATATTCTTTATTTGACTTGTCCATGTTTTTTGAAGTTTTTGTGGTAAAAAGTTTTTTTTTTTACGGGATGGGGTAACCAGCCCATGCCCAACCCTCCTTAGTAGCTTTTTACGACATGCTTGGTAGGGTGCAGTGTTACTATTCTTTGCTCCCCTTTCGGGCCCCGGTAACACACTTGTGTCCTTCCTTTTCTCTATTTGTATTCCTGATTTCGCCTTGATCATCATTCTGTGAGTCAGCTTGTACTATTTCAGCCCATGATTTTCTGGAGATACTACCTGTTTTCAATCTTGTAAGAGCCGGCATGTCTTTTAGAATAATTTTCCTTATTTAACTTTAAATATAAAGTATAATATTTAGTAGTTTTGTAAGTAACGAAAATTTCAAATATTAAAATGGCGCCTTTGACGTTCAAAACATGGAAAGTCGCGGATGCAAAAGTAATTATAAAATTAAAACTAAGTGATAACTCATCTTAATTATTCAATATTCTTATAAACGACAAAAATAATTATTATTATTAAAGAATTTGAACAAACAAATTAACGGTAGGACACACATTGAGGAAACCTGTTGATAGCATTACAAGGCAGTCCTTGTTCTGGAATCCACAGGGAAAGAGAGGCAGAGGTAGACTAAAAAACACACGGAGAAGAGAACTGCTTAAAAAAGTGAAAATGATAAGGAAAACATAGAAAGAACTTGAGCGGATGGCACTGGACAGGAAGACTTGGCATGTGTTTGTTGAAGGCCTATGCTCCTTGGGGAGCTAAAGGTTATTGATTGATCAGCAAGTATAGACCAAGTAATGGCCGAAATACTTGTGTCATGTAATGTGCAGTGAAGAGGAACAACACAAAAAAGACTGGTAGGTTAAAGTCACGGAACAATGAACTCGTAAATAAATAATAAACATTGAACAAATTTTAAAAAAATTGAATACTGAACAGCATATCGTCGGGTCGCGTTAACTTAGTTATTTTCATTGTCGTAAAATATACTGCACAGTGTGGAAATTATTCGAATCCACCACAGCTGGTTTTTCATGTTTATAAAACGGGTTCACATTAATAGACCGTACTGAATTGGCCTTCTAAAAGAAGCCTCAGAACTCACAAAATGTTGCCATGTTGCCGTGTTCGTTTGACAAGGTATCTAGTAGTTGGCATTCAGTAGATCGCTATCTTGATTTGGATTTGCGAATGTAAAAACGTTAGTTATAATGATTTTGTTACAAAATCTTAACTTTATCATTTGAGGAAGATTGCTCGGAATTGTGATTGTCACTATTGTTTTACCGATATTTTAACTTATAGAAGATTGCTCGGAATTGTGATTGTCACTATTGTTTTACCGATATTTTAACTTACAATGTTGCAAAGTTACTTCCACTTCCTAGCAGACTTTTCCTATCTCCTTATCCTAGCCTCTGATCTCCTCCGTGTTGTAGTGGAGTAACTCGCGAATTTTAAAACATTCAAGTCTTTTAGCCAACAATTTTGCCATACGAAATTTAATTTCGGTTTATTTCTTTTGGTTAAACCAGTCACCAGAGTATCGTGTCTTGTTTTGTATATTTTACCTACACATCTTTTATTATTGCGAAGGGATGTTCGTCGGGAAGGATGGATAGTGTTGAATTTGACAAGGCATCTAGTAGTTGGCATTCAGTAGATCGCTATCTTGATTTGGATTTACGAATGTAAAAACTCTCACACTTAATGTTACCGGTTGTTTGTGCTACCTTCTGGAGAAACTTCAACTTTGGAACGAGTCCAGCACTTTTTGAATCCATAGCAAACGTTTTCGTCGGTAGTAAACAACGTAAGAAGAACCGCAATTTGTCGAAATGATAAGCACAGCACAAAAGTGACGCCTACCATGTCGCCATCTTGGCTACATACATGCATACAAACATACATGTCAGAATGTTTCTTCTCCATAAAATACATTGATATAGATTGATATGATATTACAATGCAACATATCAAATAAATATGTACATTAAAAAATAATATGGTATGAAATCAGTTTTACATGTAAACGGTACACATGGAACAAGGGACGCTTCGGGTTTTACCCTTCGTCAGCCACAGTTACGAACAGGTGACAAGGACAAGAACTACATATAGGTACTACATAGATCTATGATGATGAGAAAAATGTCATATGAGCGATACAAGCAGATGAAACCACGGTGATGAGCGAAACGATAACAGTAATAATGCAAGAAAATCGTGAAACCAGAAAGACATGTCGAAACAAGAAAGTAAATACTTAACGAAACGAAGACAGAAATGAACAACACTATTAAAATGAGTAAAAATCACTTAGCTGGATCCAAGAAAGAAACATTCAAAATGGCTGAAAAAAATAAGGCGTCATGCGGAAGTGACGTAAGAGCTAGTGACGGCTAAGAACAGATAATTGAGAAAACGAAACGAACCAAAGCAAAAACAAGGATAGATAGGAAAATAACGACAGAAGCCACCAGAATTATGCAAAATGATGCTGGACATTAATGCCAGCAGGAGCTAAAACGCCCATTTGAAAAATGAGACGATTCTCCAACGAGAAGCGAGTTCGGTCGTCGCCGATACATGAACGGAGGGCAGTGACATGAATGTCAGAGTTACCTGAATTGTTAGGACTGTTGAAGTGAAGGGCCACCGGTAAATGTTTGCCATGATAGATGTCATTCAAGTGCTCCCGAAACCTGTCTGCTAGTTTCATCAATATAGTTAATTTCATACCTCTTGCAGATGATAGCATAAATCAGGTTTCTGGATTTGCACGTGAAAGACTCCCCAATAGTAAATTTACCGTTCGGAAAGGAGACTGACTGCGTTTGGAGTACAAAAGGACAGGTCTTACATATGCGGCGTTGGCACGGTTTAATACCAAAGTGAGAAGGTGTCGTATATTTTAGATAGGGTAATTAAGATCACTTTTGGTCCCTCCTATATAGGACTGAATAGGACTAGAACAGGTGATGGCTCAGTGGGAGATAATGTAAAGAAATAGAATTTCACAAGTGAAATGGTGAAAATTAAAATCTGTCCCTGGATTTGATAGATAATCAAACCCGCCTATCGATTACGACTGAGAGTTTAGATCAGACAGTTTCCTATAAATATATATATTGATACATTTAACCACTCACATATACTCACACACAGATAAGTGACGACGATTAGACGCACATACGTGAAAACTATATCTATGAAATAGGGATCTTTTTGAACAAGCTGACCGCCACACGTAGATAAAATTTATGTAAATCTTTATTTATCATAAAAAGAAACTTTACATCGACAATAATGAATATTAAATCAAATACAATAAACATAGGTTAAGAATCAATTTAAGAGATAGACTCATAGGTGAAATCCTTTCCCCCTCTGTTGCCAAGATCCCGTTATAAGAGAAGTTATAGCCCAAAGAGTCACAGACTTATACGCTAAGGTCCAGGGTTTTCCCTCTCTGAGTAAAGAACAGAGTTTATATATATTAATCTATCCTAAGAGGAAAACAGCATTAGCAAAAACTTGCATACAAGAGAAAATACAAGGTTATTACATGGGTTAAATCATAAACGAATTATTCATCCCTGTCATTCTCTCGCTCTGACAGCTGTTATCACAGACAACAAGCGCACTCTTACCTAATCGTTGTTTTTCATAACATCTGGAAAAAATTGTTCAGTCACTCACAGACCCTCCAAGTTTTGAGTTTACTGGCGAGTCAACCCCCAGTTTCTCCAAAAGACTAATTAATCAAAATGTTGGGAAACGTTTGTCTCACTGTTGTAAATAGGAGGCTGATGAAGGTCACTTCAATTTTTGTCCAGTTAGGAAAGTACTTATGATATCTAATGTTCACAGGGTACAATAGCTTGGAACTTCACTCGTTAAGTTGACTGTCAGGTACATAAATCGGTTTAGGATAAATCTCCTTCACAACACAAAGGTCGTTATATGGGAAAAGTCAAATGTTATTTCAGTCGCCACCACAGGCGAAGTATATATGAACTTGAGAAAAGAACTCTGCATATTCTGTAAGTCCAGTTACTATTTATTCTTATTATTACTTTTGGGCCAGTACTCTATCGTTCTTCTGTGTGTAAAACACGAGGCTAGACAGGTCACTTGCAAAATCCGGTAATTATATTCAGAATGTTCTTTAAGTAAAGTTCTTCTCAGTTACATAGGTACTGAAAACTCTACTAGATATAAGTGAATTCTAGAACGCAGCTAGTAGTCTTGAGAACTGCGAGGCACTGGAATGAATTTGAGTTTGATTTCTAGAGTATATATATCTCTCTGCAATCAAAGAAAGATATTACGTCTAAAACCAGAAAACGGACTCATTCTTCCAGATGTAGCACCTTCTTCCAGATTTGCATATTTTCTATCTCATTCTACGAAATGAAAGGAATGAAGCCGAAACAGGCTCGCAAATCTAGCGGACAGTCTCTCTTTGATCTTGCGTAACATGACTTACCAGACCGTACAAGAGATTTCTGCTCGTCGGGAATTCACACTATTTCTTGCCTTCAGACTATGGTCATAAACCGTAATATACGCACACTCGTCTTAGATCTAAGATTTCCTTATATCACTTGTCTAGAACGAGTTAACACGATTCGATCTCTGGCGTTTAAAATTAACGTGAAACCGACTCGCGTTACTCATTACGTCTGCTCGTAAACCTACATCAAAGAGATTTAGCGCACAGTCCAAAACTGCGCGTGCTAAATTGAAAAAAATGACAAAGGTACGAATGGCTAACAATCTAGCGTATGCAAAAGAAAGGTAAAAAGAGCGGAAAAAAGGTAAAAGAGCGGAAGAAAAAGGAAAAGACCAGTGTAGAATAAAGAAGAGATATCTGAAATTTATTAATCATAATATCTCTGCGACAGAGGGACTAGTTTGTCTCAAGCGACTATACACAAGAATATCCCTAAAATTATTATCCTTACGATATGCCAACAAAGGTGTATCACAAAACAACTCTCTGGTATCATGATCGGAGTGGAGAATAGGTAGATGACGGAACATAATTTTTTTCACCGCAAAACAGTAAGGGTGTAAAGTCAAGACAAGTTTGAGTCTGTCAGATGTAGTTGTAGGTTTAGCAGTGAGTGCAACCTGACGAGTGACGGGACTAATGCGATTAAGGGCATCAGATAACACTCTTTCAGGATAGTGGCGTCGGCGAAAAAATTCGAGCATTTCTTGAGCTCGTTCACGGAAATCATCTTCATCGTGACATATCCGACGTAAGCGTAGAAGCTGAGAGTAGGGAATGGAATTTTTACAGCTGAGAGGGTGAGAAGAGGTGTAAAGAAGGAAACCATGAGCATCAGTAGGTTTATAAAAGACAGAGGTAGTAAGGCCAATAGGAGTAATATTGACAGTAAGGTCAAGGAAGTTAACTGAAGTGGTAGAAATCTGAGAAGTGAATTTGATGGCAGGATGGAAATTGCCAACATAGTCAATGAATCTACGGAGGTTAACTTCAGACATGTCTGTGACACCAATACTATCGTCGATATAGCGACGGTAACACTCAGGTAATGGTCCATCGTAACTTTGAAGCACCAAATTTTCAAAGTGACCCATGAAGAGGCAGGCATAACTCGGGCCCATTTTGGTGCTTATAGCAACGCCACTAATTTGATTAAAGAACTGGCCATTGAATTCAAAAGAGTTGAGAGTGAGAACCAATTCCGCAAGGCGAAGAAGAGAGCCGGTGCTAAAAGTAAGGTCAGTGCGTCTGTCGAGAAAAAAGTGGAGTTGCTTTGAGGCCATCAGAGTGTGGAATGGAAGTCTCGTAGAAGGAAGGTTTACCTAGACTACTATCAAAAATATGGAGAGACATGGCACTAGAAGGAAGGTGGTTATCTTGGGTGAGATCACGAATAGTAGCATGAACAGTAAGATTATGGCGGACTGTGGCATCCCCAGAACTGGGTGAGTAAAAGGTGGAGTTGCCGAGCTGTGAGACTCCTTCTTGAATGTACAAGTCCTTTCGCCAAACTACCACTGCACCACCTTTATCGGCAGGTTTGATGATAATGTCATCCCGCTTTTTAAGGGATGACAAGGACCGCCACTCAGAAGTAGTCAGGTTAGATCGACGTAGACGGGGTAGAGAAAGTTGATTAATGTCATGCAAAGTGTTAGCAATATATAAATCAATAGCAGCAGAGGCACCTGGAGCCGGAGTCCAGTCTGACTTAGGTTTATTAAATATCAAATAGGATAAACATGCCAAGCTTGTGTCAAGCACATATAAGTACATAATATACAGATAGTACCGTTTATGAGAACGAGGTAATTGAGTTAGTTATCTCCAGTTTGACTGATAACCAGTACAATCATTTCTGATCACAGAATATTGACCTACCTGCATTTCTTGCTATATTTTGAAAGGAATTTTTCTTCCATTTGCAGGTAAAATCTTCATCGATGCAGAAACAAGGGAGTATTCTTGCTGTACTTCTTTCCATCTGGGCTGTAAATTTTGGTCGCTATTTTTTCTAAGTGAATTTACATTCTGACTGCATACTGATATAATATTTTGGCCATGCTTGTGATTAAATCAACGTTTTAAAAAAATATCGACCTTAACAATAAAGTTTAGCTTCTTTTTTTTGTTTCGTTTTTATTAGTGATATCAGTAAACATCAAAAAGTGAAGTCATCTTGATATTACATGTTTGTAATTTATTTACTTCACGTATTCAATGACCATATGGAAGAAAATTGTGTCATGTTTAGTCTTACGTTTGTTTGGGTTATATACCTTATATAAGGTTGTTATAGACGGGAGTTGTAGTGAGGATAAGCTCTCTCTGCAGATAAATGCGTCTATGGCATGCGCCTCAAATACCCTCTGACAACCAAGCCCACCTCCCGGACTTAATGTGTGGCTCAATTTGAGCCCGGAGGAACTATTCCCACTGACGGGAGTAGGGGTGAATGCGAGTTAATGGCGCCTTAAAACCACAGTGGTCAACCACGACATAGTTGCACACTTAAACACGACTGACGGCTTTTTTTATGTAAAACTTTTGCCTCGTTTCGGCGAGGCGCGTCCCGTTCAACCTAGTCGGTTATATTAGGGCGCATGTCCAAATATAAAAGACCCGTAGGTCTGGGAGATATATGTAGCTGACTGACAGCTGTCACGTGCACTGATACAAAGGAATGCTCGGACAAAATATGACCTACATGAATAGTCCCCTTCATCTGTATCACGAGGTCTAAAGTTTTTTATATTTGGGCATGCGTCTTAATATAACCGACTAGGTTGAACGGGATGCGCCTCGCCACAACGAGGCAAAGTTGTATTTAAAAAAAACCTCCATTTGAGCGCAACAGAGACCCACTTGCTGCGGCTCGCGATACATTGAGTGTAAAGCTAAAGGTCATTACGCCTGTTACAACTGGTGGTCAATAAAACGTACCCACGACTTTGACGAGCACTTCACACTGATCATGAGGAGAGAAATACAGCGTAATTCTAGGTGGATTTCGATCATCATCAGCTGTCATCTCCACAACGAAAGTTGGCTCTAATGGATCTCCAACGTCTTCTGTCTCTTATCTTGGTGGTGCACTCTGATAGACTCTTTCCTGTCCATCTCTTGATGTTATCTTCCCACTTATAGCGCTGTCTTCTTCGTGCACGTTTGCCTTCACCTCTCCCTTCTATTATGGTCTTCTGCAAGGTGTTATGTCTTTTTATGTGGCCAAAGTATTTTAGCTGCCAAACTTTGATCTCCCTCATTAATTCTCTTTTCATAAATAGATTTTCTAGGACCTCCTTATTTGTTTTCTTCTCTTTCCATGAGATACGCCCCATTCTTTTAAATATCCACATTTCAAGAGCCTCAATTCTTTCTACCAAATGCGTATTCATCGTCCATGTTTCTACTTACTTACTTAGTAGTTCACCTTCTACCGTGACGTGTAGAGGTTTAGAAGAGAGAGCGTCAGACTATCCTATCGGCTGTCTTCGTCCTGGCCTGGTTCCATTCTAGTCCACGGTCCTTCAAAGATAGTCTAATGTTGTCGTCCCAACGGACTCTGGGTCGTCCTGTAGGTCCGGATTCCTGGCTCTTTGTTTCCCATGCTTGTCGTGGTAGCCGATCTTCTCCCATTCTGCAGACAAGGCCAAACCATCTTAGTTGGGACTGTTCTACTTGGGTCTGCAGGGTGTAAGATTTTAGGCCCTGACGTATCGTCTGGTTGCGGACCATATCTCTTCTTGGACCACCGACCTTCCTCAGATACCTCATTTCTGAGTTTTGTATCTGCCTTTTGTTCGTTGTAGCCTTTGCCCATGACTCGAATACATATGTCAAGACTAGGACATAGGTGGAGCGGTATACAGCACAGCATCTTCGTTTTCTTATCAACCTCTCTCTTGCTGAGGAATCCTCGGTTTATGGCCTGTAAAAGTCTCACAGCTGCTGCTTTTTGAGTGGGTTACTCTTCTTTTATGCCTCCCTTTCGGTCTATAATAGCTCCGAGGAATTTAAAATGGTCGACCTGCTCCAGGACCTGTTCTCCCAGCTTAATCTGATGTCTTCTTTCTTCTCGTGATATCACCATGGATTTTAGAGCTACTTATGACCCTCCCTCTCTTCTCCAGTTTTTCGTTCCAGACTTGCAGGTTGGATTGGAGATGTGTCACTGATTTAGCAATCAGGGCAACATCATTAGCTAATTCCAGCTCTGAAATACAGACCTGTCTCATCTTCCAGTACCCCACAGAATACTTTCTTATGCTCTTTTTACTTGCCTTGATGACATCGTCCACGAGAAGTATGAAAAGATAAGGTGACAGGATATCACCTTGTCTTACACCAGTGGTGGTCCTGAACTCTTCTGACTTATGGTTTGCTGTCCTCACATAATTTCTGCAAGACTTGTAGAAGCTCTGTATTGCATGAATCAGAGGTGCTGGAATGTTCTTCCTTGCCAAACAGTCCTAAAGTTTGCTCCAGGGGACCCTTTCAAAGTCCTTTTCCAGATCTATGGAACAAAGATGCCATGTTTCTAAACCACACAGAAATGCAGAATATATATAACACTTTATGATTCTCAGTTTTAATTTCTAACTGATTAGGTGTCAGTATATGTTTCATGTTGTTGAATGTAGCTTTGGCCATTCCTATTCTCTTCTTGCTTTCTGTTTCAAATCTGCCATCTTCTGTTATTATATGACCAAGATATGCGTAGCTCTTGACTTGTTCCAGGATTTTCCCATTTACGCTTATCTTTAATGTGGGCTTATCGTCTGTTTTGCTAATTATCATAGTTTTTGTTTTCTCAAAATTAATGTCGAGTCCATAGTCATGACTTATACTGTTTGTTATACCAGTTGTTATAATTCATTAATTATGGCCGGTGTTTGTGGTTGTGGAGGTTGTGCCCTGCTATGGCCACTGCGTGGTTCTGTTATTTTCTGCTAACTTCTGTGTGCCGGTTTCTGACCACTGTATTATTTGTGCTCTTAATTTATCAATACTTCTCTAGGGTAGAGCTTATGGTGCCATGATGGTAAACACGAATAGTGGGCCAACATTCTGAACTTTCAACAATATCAATGAATAAGTCCTTGGTGTTCAGAGTCCAAACGAATACAATTTAATAACGGCATAACATCCAATTAGACAGTTCATCAGCATTCAAATAATACATAATAAATCGTCACTTGAGTTTGATTCCTTAAGTCGTCGTTCAGTCAAGTTATTTACTCGTGATTCCTAGATTCGGCAATCCGGTAGTGAACAACTCGACTTACGCGGCTAATGTGACTTTCTTGGATACTTTCAATAAATGTTGCTCCCCTATATATTATATCCACTTTGAAACATATTCCATCTCATCACTGAGGCATAATATTGTATCCACAATAATAGGCTGACCCTAATGCCTTAACATCAAGAAAATCCTTTATATAAATATCCTTCTCATGGGAGACTTCAAACTTGCGTCCGTCTTGGACCAAGGCTAACAAAATAAGGGTCCAATTACAATGTCGTCACGTGCTACCTTATCAACGCGACATGTCATACTAAAACTAAGCAAATTATACTCCTCGCTTTCAACACCGTGAAGCGCAAAAACCATAATGTGCAACTTTTACCCGAGCTCACTACCTAGTGGCTAAAAATCATATATCATCTCGTAACACTGTTCACTTGCTTCACTAGTTCTTGTAACTCCTGTTCGCTTTCAGCTAACAACACGGTATCATCTGCAAATCTAAGTTTGTTTATTGACCTTCCACTGATGTTCAGTCCTTGTGTTTCCTGTATCTGTTTGAACATTTTTTTGGTGTCTAGATTAAATAGGCATGGGGACAGCACACAACCTTGTCTGACACCTCTTTTTGTGTCTATGTATGGTGAATAATTCCTCCCCGATCTTACTGTGGCAGTTTGCTCCCAATAAAGGTTACTGAGTATTCTTATATCTTTTCCATCAATACCTATGTCTTTGAGGCATTCAATTTTTTTCTCATGATGGACCCTGTCAAAAGCCTTCTTATGGTCAATGAAGCACATACTTTTTTGGACCTCTTTATATTTTTCTGCTAATATTCTTAGGCAAAATATTGCCTCTCTTGTTCCACTGTTCCGTCTAAAACCAAATTGTTTTTCTTGGATTTTGCTGTCTACTTTACTTTTTATTCTTTCCTGTATGATTTTGAGCAGTATTTTAACTGCATACCTCCTCAGGCTGATTGTTCTGAAGTCTGAACATTCTGTTGCATTTGGTTTTTTGGGCAATGTTATGAAAACTGATGTCTTCATGTCGTGTGGTATATATCCTGTATTGTATATATCGTTGCATAGATATGTGATTGTGTCTATACCAAAGCTCTCCAGAGCTTCTATCATTTCAATTTTTATGTTATCCATGCCTGCTGATTTTCCTTTTTGTATCATATGAATGGCATTCTCTACTTCTGATCTGAGAATGTTTGGGCCTTCATTAGAATCTGGTGATGGTTTTTTTTACGTATTCTGCCCATCTGTTTGATATGTCTTTCTCATCAAGTAATATTACTCCATTTTTGTTCTTGATACAGCTTTCTCCTTGTGCAAACCGCGACCTACTTGATAATTTCTTTATTTCCTCTTGCATATCTCTTGTCATGTGCTTTGCCTCCAAGTCTTCTATTTCCTTGCATTTTGTTTCTATCAACCATTCTTTTGCTTGCCTATGTCATTGTCTATTGTTTTATATTCTGGAGTGTTTTTTGCTTTTTTTCTTTCTGCCATTTTACTCAAGATGTCATCTGTCATCCAAATGTGATTTTTCTTAGGCTCCTTTTAAGGTAAATTTGCATTTGCTGATTGTATGCTTGTTTTTAAGCATTCCCATTTTGTGGTTACTTTTTCTTCTGCGTTTTCTCTTCTATACCGCTTCATGATTTCTGTCAGTAACTGTTGATATTTTTTTTTGACGTCGATTAGATATTTTTGTTTTATATCTGGTTGTTTCAGTGCTGATATTTCTATCTGGGGTTCCTCCTGTCTTCTGTTTCCTGTGTTTTTCAGCGTTATATTTACTTTGATGACGACCGGATTGTGATCTGAATTTATGTCGGCGCCAGGATGTGTCTTTGCACTTGTGACACTGTTCTTGAATCTATGTTTTATCACGATATAGTCAATTTGATTTCTTGTTACATCTCCTGGGCTTTTCCATGTGTATAATTTCCTTGGGTGGTGTTCATAAAAGGTGTTACATATGACCAGCTGGTTTTCTTCACAGAACTGGGTAAGTCTGTCTCCTCTATCATTTCTTGTCCCTAATCCATACTGTCCTACTATTTTCTTGTATTTTCCTTTTCTTACTTTTGCATTCATATCACCCATTGCTATCAACACATCTGTAGATTTTACTGGTTTAAGCGTGTGTTGTAGCTCTTCAAAGTATTCTTCTATTTCTTCCTCGTTATGATCTTTAGTTGGTGCATAAGTTTGCTCTCATCTTTAGTAACATCATTCTGTCATTGTGTGTCCAGTATCCACATACGTATTTTTTTAACTCCTTCTTTTTCAACATTCCTACCCCTCTTTCATGTTTTTCTCCTCCTGAGTGTATAAGCGTGTATAGGTCTCTTTTTGTGTAGCCTGTATCCAAAAGTCTTGCCTCTGCAACTCCCAGTATATCGAGTTTCATGTCTGTTGCCTCTAATATAAGATTGTCAAGCTTTCCTTCTCCGCTTAGAGTTCTAACATTCCATGTTCCTATTTTTAAGCTCTTCCTACTAGTTTTTAGGTGGTCTTTCTCAGAATGCTCCCTTTCAACAGAATTTGAGGAACACTCGTCATTATATACTTCCTTACTCTTCCCTGTTAATTTGTACAGTAGATTCTTCCCCAGGGGACAGAGAGTTCTCTACATATCGGTTCTTGTCTTTTGGTTGTGATCTCATTACATTCTGTAGGATGTACATGTTAAGGCCCCCAATCTCTTCCACGGTGGCTAGCCGTTGACTGTTTCTATGCCCGACACGCCTCTATTGCGCCACGCACTTTGCTGTTCCGCTTTGCGAGCCATTGATCTTAGATTCCTCCGCCTCACTCACCGTCTCAGTCTTTGTGTACTATGGATGGACATTCTCTTGAATAAGATTACTCCTACTCCACTCATGTAGTTTAGCCAGCCAGTCAGCCAAGACTGTTGCCCGGGATGTGGCCACCGCCGAACACAAGCGGTATTCGTTTAGCCATACATGAGCTAGATAAAGATAGGAGAACCAAAGAGGATCCTGACTATCCTAAAAAGGACAAGGCTGTCTCTCACCGTGAGATACTATTACTCTCTCTTTATCCTACATTTCATTACCAATGACCAAATCAGTGCCACGTTTACAGAGTCCCAAATGTTCTCTACGCGTGTGTGTATGTGTGGGTGTATGTGTGTCCAGCTAAAGGGCTGTAAGATTTACGTCGCACCAACTCCAACACTCATAAACATTTTATTGTGTTTTTCTATTTCATAAAATTGTCATGACTGCATGTCCTAAAGCAGCGTGATTTACTTGACCTAACAGTAAACGTCTACAAGATTTGTCAAAAACATCTGTTATCTTGTGTTTATGGAGCATTAAGAAATAAATGTGACTCCATTTTCATAAACGGGCCTGCGGTAAACGCTTAATTTAAAATGCTAGGATAATCTTAGCGGACGCTTTTATTATCGTCAAAACTAAGTGCCGAACATTATGTAAGTTGATTACTCAATATCCATGGGATATAGACTGTTGTATTTATTTCATTGTTTTCACATCACAGACACTGTCTTTCCTCTGCGACTGGACGTGGATAGCGTACGTATTAAATGTTCTTTTATTCTTTGCTTGTCTTGCTAAAATGAACTTTGGACCGTTCAGTGACTGTACTTGACATTTTGTGTTATTAAAAGTTGATAGTAAATAATAAAAGAATATAGGCAAATAGCAGACATTTGTAAAACAAATAACGGAATAGAACATTAGACAACAGAAAAGTAAGAGAAGTGATAGTCTTACGGCAGACTTGGACCAGTGACCAACCGAACTTCGCCACTGCCTTGCTCCGATAGCAAATAGTGAAAAAAAAAACACACACAAACAAACACACAAACATACACAAGACCATCTATACATCCCAAAACAAGTGCCTCCTATGCGGAGGTTATTTTCGGGATACTATACGCAACTTTGAAATGCGAGACCAGGAAACGACCCAGATACTTAATATTCACTCGCTTATATAGCGTTCTGGGTCAATGTAATTTTTTTTGCGTCCTGATATAACCAATAGGTCCATGTATATGGTAGATGGTTGAAAGGTGGGTGCTGCAAAGAAAAGTAGCAAACACCTATCTAGCGGACACAAATAGTTCGGCTGTTGAGGGCGATTTGACTGACACATGCTAATAGGAATGGGTACCAGAGCAACTCTGGGAAGGTTAAGGCGGCCGGCGTGATGCCGACCACATCACCCCTAGTGTGCCGACGGTCAAGATAATATGAGCCTAACACCATATTCCCAATATGCCTCAATGGGCGTGTAACGGGTTAATTTTTTTATGCTAATAGAAAAATTGTATAGGTTTTATTACATTGTTACTGTGATTGTTAATCATAATCGACCTCACTGGACTCAGGGCAAACCCATAGGTGCTCATTCTTGCTCAGCAAATGTCGAAGAGTATGAATGCTAATTGTTCCTATAGCACGATGTTTGTACATACGACGGGTGCATCCTCTCTCATGTCCATCTCTGCTAGTGCCCTCATTTCATTTGCTGAATGTGCCGACGACAGAGCACGACCTCCGTAGCTCTGGCGATGATTCTGGAGGTTTTATTACTGTTTATCACCGTGTTTGTATTGGTTTTTATAGTTTCCTTTTGCTGATTTGTCCGTCGATATCATATCGTGTTTTCCGATTACATAGTTTGAAAACAATAAGCCTGACGAGTCATGCAATTAAAAAAACTGCTCAAAATCATACAGGTTTTAGACGGAACAGCGGAACAAGAGAGGCAATATTTTGCCTAAGAATATTAGCAGGAAAATATACAGAGGTCCAAAAAAGTATGTACATGTGCTTCATTGACTATAAGAAGGCTTTTGACAGAGTCCATCATGAGAAAATAATTGAATGCCTCGAAGACATATGTATTGATGGAAAAGATATAAGAATACTCAGTAACCTTTATTGGGAGCAAACTGCCACAGTAAGATCTGGAAGGAATTATTCACCAAATATAGACATAAAAAGAGGTGTCAGACAAGGTTGTGTGCTGTCCCCCTGCCTATTTAATCTATACACCGAAAAAATGTTCAAACATATAATGGAAATACCAGGACTGAACATCAGTGGAAGGTCAACAGACAACCTTAGATATGCAGATGATACCATGTTGTTAGCTGAAAGCGAACAGGAGTTACAAGAACTAGTGAAGCAAGTGAACAGTATAAGTCATGAATTTGGATCGGATATTAATATTGAGAAAACAAAAACTATGATAATTAGCAAAACGGACGATAAGCCCACTTTAAAGATAATCATAAGTGAGGAAATCCTGGAACAAGGCAAGAGCTACTCATATCTTGGTCGTATAATAACAGAAGATGGTAGATGTGAAACAGAAATCAAGAAGAGAATAGGAATGGCCAGAGCTACATTCAACAACATGAAACATATACTGACATCTAAACAGTTAACTCACAAATTAAAACTGAGAATCATAAAATGTTATATATTCTGCACTACGGTATGGTGTAGAAACATGGACAATGAATAAGCAATTGGAAGAACGAATTGAGACTCTTGAGATGTGGATATATAGAAGAATGGGGCGGATCTCATGGAAAGAGAAGAAACCAAATAAGAAGGACCTACAAAATCTAGGTATGAATAGAGAACTAATGAGGGAGATCAACGTTAGGCAGCTAAACGACTCTGGCCACATAAAAAGGCATAACACCTTGCAGAAGACTATATTAGAAGGGAGAGTTGAAGGCAAAAGTGCAAGGGAAAGACAGCGCTATAAGTGTCAAGATAACATCAAGAGATGGACAGGAAAGAGTCTATCAGAGTGCACCACCAAGACAAGAGACAAGACGTTGGAGATCCATTACAGCCAACCTTCGTTGTGGAGATGGCAGCTGATGATGATGATGATGATGATCTTTAAGCTGACATGATTGTGAGCAGAACATCACCAGAATACGGACTTGGCGGAAAATAGCTGGACACAGGTTAAATGTGTCAGAAGAATGTTAAAACGGACACAGACAGCAAAAAAAGATTAATGAATCGTGTTACTCATATTATAAGAAAGTCATCTTGTTTCTTTGAGTATGTTACGGTAAGAGGAATGTTGAAATATATTGAGGTTAAAGGAAAGATTAACTGAAACAGATAAGAACGGTAAAAATAAAATGACTGTTTTGGATTGTCTGTCATCGTTGTATGGACAAGAAATACTCGTACATCACTGAGTTTAGCGTTCTTATATCTTTACTATAGCAACTCATTCTGTCAATGTGGTTTTCTTTTCCAGGAAAAGATTCTTTAATTTCACGATTTATGTCACCACTTCGTATCTTGTCCTGAGCTGTTTCAAACCAGCATGATGTTGTATAATCTACAACTGTCTTTCAGTTTTAGAGATTTTCTAATCATTTCATAAATTTCCGTGAGCAAGTCTAGGAAACTCATTTACTCTGTAGCAGTCAACCGTTGTTGCTTCTTTCATTTGAATTGCGGTATGCTTTCATTTCAATGAAGTTTAATAAGTCAGCTCTCTTACTGGTGTAACACTAAAACTGAAACAAGAAAAAAAAACTGTCATCTGCTAAACAGGAATACTAAAGAAGAGAAGAAACCTATAGTGCTGACAATGGCTGGACTAATCGTTCTTGTGTTGTTGTTCGTGGCTACACCGATGGACTGTTGGTTAATTACCAAGCCATGGAGGTATTACGTACGTATACAATTTTGCGTTTACGTTGAACTGTTGAATAAAGAATCCCATAATCTCCTCTTGGTGAACACATTTGCTATTTCAGCTACCTGTCTTCCATGCTGCAAACTTGTGTTATTTCTTCAACCGTTTACAGCAGGGGTTGGCAACAGGTCGAACTTCACTACCGGTAGATCTCAAGACGTCATTTGATAGATCTCTAGGTGGCCGAGAGGGAAAAATGAATTTTTATCCTAAATAAATGTCGGACTTGTCTTCTCCCACCTAGCAGGTACTTAAAGGTACTTTCAATACTTTCCCAGTGAAAATCCGAAATTTACTTTATTTGTTAACTGTATTAGATAGAAAGCCATCTTTTCTTTGACATGAAGTTAACGTTCAGTCAAATATTTAGTTTTAATTGTCCATCATCACCCTATTGATGGCACCACAGAGAATTAGATCGTGCGGCAGAGATAAAAGTTACATATAGGTGGGAATTATTCCGAACTCCAGATACTCTAACACCTGAAAACCGACAGGGTTTTATCAGGGTAGACCTTCAGAACTCAGTGTTCTTTACAGAAGATCTCTAAAGCTCCTAGGTTGCCAACCCCTGGTTTACAGGTTCTTTCTATAGCTCATGGTTTCGTGTGATAGGACAGAGATTCTCACGCACAACCGCACTCAATGGCCAGTTACAACAGCAGATGAGAACAGTGGTTAATACGTTTTTATCTCGTCAGGTTTTACAGGGAACCATATGGATTAGCATTAAAAGTATCTAACTGAATTAATATGATTATTGTTGTTCTAGAATTGTATATGCATAAACCATATTGAAAGTGGCAATTTCTTGCTGATATTGGAAAGCACTAAAGTTCAGTTTGTGTACAAGAGAAAAAAACAACAAAAGAAACAACCTTTCGGTGTCAATGTGGATTATTTAGGAACAAAATTGTATTGGTTTGGTTGTTGTTTTTAAGGATCATCTTCATTGTACACGTACTACTTCATCAGTGTTCCGATATCCTCCCTTAGATCACACAAGGAGGATCTCAGCACAGTGCAGGAATTCCTTAACAACGCCGAGAATCCCAATGTGTGTATATAGGAATCACACATTCTATAAATATTTTTGTAGTGGGTAGGTTTCTAATTTTTTATTTTTTGCCAGGGCAGCGGCCTGATAGGCCTACTCTTTACGATTTCCAATTGCCGTAGAATTTTTAACGTGCGCAACTTGTATATGGGACTTCCTATTTTTTCACCATTATCTGATATATCTATCTCAGATAGATAAATAGATAGATAGATAGATAGATAGATAGATAGATAGATAGATAGACAGACAGACAGACAGACAGACAGACAGACAGATAGATAGATAGATAGATAGATAGATAGATAGATAGATAGATAGATAGATAGATAGATAGATAGATAGATAGATAGATAGATAGATAGATAGATAGATAGAAGACTGACAAATAGATAGATAGATAGATAGATAGATAGATAGATAGATAGATAGATAGATAGATAGATAGATAGATAGATAGATAGATAGATAGATAGATAGATAGAAGACGGACAAATAGATAGATAGATAGATAGATAGATAGATAGATAGATAGATAGATAGATAGATAGATAGATAGATAGATAGATAGATAGAAGACTGACAAATAGACAGATAGATAGATAGATAGATAGATAGATAGATAGATAGATAGATAGATAGATAGATAGATAGATAGATAGATAGATAGATAGATAGATAGATAGATAGATAGATAGAAGACTGACAAATAGACAGATAGATAGATAGATAGATAGATAGATAGATAGATAGATAGATAGATAGATAGATAGATAGATAGATAGATAGATAGATAGATAGATAGATAGATAGATAGATAGATAGATAGATAGATAGATAGATAGAAGACTGACAAATAGACAGATAGATAGATAGATAGATAGATAGATAGATAGATAGATAGATAGATAGATAGATAGATAGATAGATAGATAGATAGATAGATAGATAGATAGATAGATAGATAGATAGATAGATAGATAGATAGATAGATAG
This sequence comes from Oreohelix idahoensis, assembly GCA_024509875.1. Taxonomy (NCBI): domain Eukaryota; kingdom Metazoa; phylum Mollusca; class Gastropoda; order Stylommatophora; family Oreohelicidae; genus Oreohelix; species Oreohelix idahoensis. The sequence goes on from JAMPIV010020397.1 coordinate 52,730, forward strand.
AAGACTGACAAATAGACAGATAGATAGATAGATAGATAGATAGATAGATAGATAGATAGATAGATAGATAGATAGATAGATAGATAGATAGATAGATAGATAGATAGATAGATAGATAGATAGATAGATAGATAGATAGATAGATAGATATTGTTATTAATAAGCAGAATTGACATCATTGCACTCCGGGCAAACCAATAGGTGCTCAGTCTCCATCAGTATATGTTGACGAGCATGAATGCTAATTGTTCCTGTAGCTCGCTGGTTGTAAACACGACGGATGCATCCTCTCATACGTCCATTTCTCCTAGCTTTACATTTGATGCCAAATTCCAACAGGCGTTACCTTGATGTTTCATCTATTGCAGTGTCATTCTCTAACAGGTGATCATTAATTGTTCTTAGTATATCTCCTTTATCCATATCCAGTGTCCCCACTATGGGTACCCTTGATGCTAGTCTGTCAGCTCTTTCATTACCACATACCCCAGCATGACCAGGACAGTATATCCACACCAGCTCTTGTAGACTGGAAGTTTCTATGAATGTTTTCCATTCATGCCGCAACCACCCACTTTGAACCTTCCAAAGCATGGACTGAGAGTCGGACACAATGACTGCCTTTGTTAATGAAGTTTCAGTTAGCCACCTCAAGGCTGCAGTAGCAGCCTCGACCTCCATTCTCATGCTGGAAGTTGTTATCTTGTAAGCCCAGCTATGTTCGGCGACGATTCTGCCCTTTACCCGAACAGAGAAGCCCTAACCGGATTTCTCACCCCGGATCACCGACCCATTTGTATACACAATTGCATCACCATCCCCGGAATGATCATGTATCAGTTGATTAATTTCCAGTTCTGCTATTCCATTCCCCTAATTTCTACACTCTCTCCCTAGGCTGATGATGACACGCTGGTAGTTATCCCATTTCTCATCTGACATAAACCATTCTTCCCCCTTGAATATATTGTCAGCTGTGACCACCTGCTTGATAGTTGTCTCTGTCTGTGCCATCCCTCTCTTTATTCCTGCTCCCTTAATGTTAGCATTAATGGCGTTGATGTTATAAAATCTAAAGATATCCTGGACAAAAAAATGTATCAGATGATGTCGTAAATTTATTTGAGAGAGTTGTTAGAGAACAGTGGTCCCGTTAGAGTGACGAATGATGGTGAAGGCTCTGTGATAATAAGGGGTTTAGAGATAGGTAGAAGATTCACGAAAGCGTTGGTCAGAGTAAGGACAGTGTTGCGTGATAAATTCTCGCAACATCATTTTATTACAATATCTATTTTATAACGCAAGGGCAACAACTGCTTGAAATTTATAGTTACTTTTCTCGGTAAGCATTTGTCTTCTCGCGTTGGTATTGAATGCAGTTGAGTTTTTGAGCTGTGGTCATTTTTCGCGCCGGACTGCGCATGACTGGTCTTGCTTTTTGGTCGATCGGTTTCCGCCCACCACGAGTGGAGTGAGCGATTTGAATGGCGAAAGAGATGCCTCGTTGAAGAGGGGATCTCCGCTATTTTTTGTTCTGTCAGGGATGTGTAGTCCTCTTAATGGATATTTCGTTTATTCGAGATAATACCTCTAGTGTTTCCCACATGTCGGGAGGCGTGATATTTCTGTGTATTTCATGAAGGCAAGGTAAATTAACATTTTCATTAACTCTATCGATTTTTGGTCGTGAACGATTTCTGGCTCATAGCCTGTCTTCGAAAGTCGTCGTCACGAGATGTTTTCCTAGCTCACATGTCGCTGTATTGTGCTGCATCGGTTGATGCAGGTCCCAAGGACTATTACTTGCTACTTGGTTACCTGAACTAGGTTTGAAAAACCTTTGTTATCTAGAGGATATTTTTGAGGACATTATTTATACTTCGGCAGACGTGTCTGTCTTGCTGAAGTCAGACTAAGGAGAGTGAACTGATCTCATACATCTGGTTATCTCCTGGCTGTTATAGAAAAGGATGGAGTTTTCCACCTGACTACATTTACAGCACTATGAAATATAACATGCATCTGACTCATCATTGTAATGCTGTCTACCGTCTATTGCTGTATTGAATGTTGCTGTGATAATGACTGTTTGATGTGTCTACATATTCGCGTAACCATTTTGTCACTGTGGCGTCCACAATAAATAATGAAGAAAAACGTCAACGGCTGTTTCAAGAATCATTGACTTTATACGTCGTGAGTTTACTGACGTCCTATGTGGATTGCCCTGTTATTTTTGTATGAACATTGTTTGACTGAACACATCTGCACACTACACAAAACCAGACATGCGGATACCATCCATCATCATATGGCATCACGCATCATTTGGTGGCCATAAGCTGGTTTGATTCTGGTACCAGCAAACACGGGGTCCCTTACCCACTTCATTTTCAACAAGAATTCATCAACATCCTTCAAGAAATTAACATTCTTCAAGACAGTCAACATCTTCAAAATTTTCAAAGTACTCGGCGTTGCCCGGTAAAAGTCAAAATTTCAATTTTTTTGACGGAAACAAGAATTTGACAGTACCCGGCGTTGTTACATGTTGCCGGATAACTCGGACTGCTGTTATCTTTTACGCAAGTCAAGCAAGTTGCTGCTGTCAAGGTTCCAGTGCTGTCGTTTTTGTGAAGGTCAAGTGCCGGTTGAAACGGGTTGTTTTCTGAAGAAGGCCAAGTACCGATTTCCATCAACTTACTTTTGGATTAGAAGGTCAAGTGCCGAAACAACTCAACACACAGTATGTCAGAAGCTCTTGTACCATCGTGTTAGCAGTGGAAGCAGTTCAGATGTGCCATCATCGTTGGAGCTTCGCTCTTTAGGACGTTGATTGACATCCGTTTTTTCTGCTGTTCTACGATTGGAAGCCTATAAGTTAAGTGGCCTGTTTGTATGTAAACTGTGCCCTTATACTTCTGCTGAGTCTTCTGTGTATCATCTCATTCTATATGTTATATGTCTATATGTTATTTGTATATTTATATGTTTATATTTCAGCGGGTTCTCGGTTGGGTGGTGTCTCCGTTAGATTATGCCACGTCATAGAGGTCGTCTATTGTGAGCGTTTTCTGTAGGGTAAGCAAATTTCCGATACTGGAATTTGCTAAGCGACTTCTGTTGCTATTTATGTTAGCTGTGATGACATGTTTTAATATTGTTTTCGTTATTATTTCGCATTCTTTAGTTTTGTTTTGATTTGTTTGTATTTGTTAGCCTACTCTTGTCTATAATTTAGTTTCATACAACATTTTTGTTTATACACTGTGGTGTCATGTATTTTGTTTAATTCTATCGTAGATATCGTCAAATTTTTTGTGATATTTCATTAATTTCTGCTTTATTTTTAGTTGATTTCTGCGAACGTTTTTGTATTGTTGCTGATCTTTGTTATTGTTTACATTGTTATTGTTTACATTGTTTGCATTGTTTACATTTTCAATGTTTACATTCTGCATGTGTTTACATAGTCATTGTTTACAGTTATAGTAATTAGTTAATGGGCTATGCTAATGCACTGTTACTACTACACTGATGATAAATGAATGATGAATAGTGTCGTGCACTATTGAATGAGAAGTGCACTTATGATCAAGAATTGATTGGTGATATTTCATATACAAGTTCTTTGATTGGAGACTTGTTTCCCACAGAGACTGGGATAATATAAGGTGATGTGAATATACAAGTGCTTAATTAAGACTTGTTACACTTAGGTTTGAAATAAATTAGTTAATTATTTCAGGTTTTGGACTCATATGTTAGACAACATGTCTACATTTGAGCACTTTATTGAGCAGGGTAAATTGCTTGGGAAGACTGGTGATAAGTTAGAAGAATTTGCAACTGCTCGATATGATAAAGCAATGGAAGCTGAACAAAAGAAACTGCATATGGAAGCTGAACAAAAGAAACTGCAGATGCAGGTGGATGAAAAAAGATTCCAAATGGAAATGGAAAAACAAAAAAGGGAATCAGAAGCTGAGGAAAGAAAACTCCAGCTAGAAGCTGAGAATAAAAGACTTGAAAAAGAAGCTGAAAATAAAAGACTTGAAAAAGAGGCTGAAAATAAAAGACTTGAAAAAGAGGCTGAAAATAAAAGACTTGAAAAAAGAAGCTGAAAGACTTCAAATAGAGGCTCAGGCTGAGGAGAGAAGATTACAGAGAGAATCTGATGAGAGGAAAGAGAAAGCAAAAATGGAACATGAAGAAAAGGTCTTAGCTTTAGAGTTGGAAAAATTGAAATTGATGAACATGAGTAATGGTAATGATTCAAACAAGGGTTCATCTTCTGGTAAGGCTAATAATGATACTTTTAAGATTAAGTTACCAACTTTTAGTCCTTCCAGTGATGACATAATGTTCTATCTGGACAGATTTGAACAAGCATGTACAGCTCATAAAATAGACAAAGCAAAATATGTTTATCAGTTATCAGGGATACTGACAGGTAAAGCTCTAAGTATATTAAATATGGTGGATGAACCTGACAAGAACAATTATGAGGTTGTCAGGGCCGCTCTGTTAAAGAAATATCAGCTTAACGAAGACGGCTATCGTCTACAATTTAAAAACATGTTACCTGAAAATGGAGTTGAATTCTCCGAGTTTATTGCAAGAATACGCATTACTTTCTCACGATGGGTTGACTATCTAAGACGGAAAAAACTTATGAAGGACTTATGGACTTAATACTTAGAGACAAAGTCATGTCGTCTGTCAATGAGTCTTTCCTTGCTTTCCTTCATGAACGTAAACCTAAAACAATAAAAGAAATGGAAGATTTCTGTTGCCAAAACGTAACTGCGCACCCACACATAACCATGGGTAACTCTAAGGTGAAAGAAGGTTTACCAGTTGCTTCGGCAGCTCCGTATGGCCAAAACTTTGCTCGTAGATCCCAACAAAATTTTGATAGAAAGAGTAGCGGTAATTTCTGTCAAAATCATGGAAACCAATTTCATGGTGATTCTTCTTCGAAGATTGGAGACAACCTGATAGTGGTCGTTACTATCACCCTAATAATTATAAGCATTTCAAAAGAGGATATGGTAATAGAGGTTATTCCTGCCGAAGACCTCAGAACCAAACAAATAGATGTTCGCATCAATGTGAACATGATAGTAATCGTGGAAAGTGGAATTCGAACCAGGATAACAATTACAATAGAGACAATAATAACTGCAGAGATAATAATAACTCTGATAACTTCAGAGGTAATAATAGTCGGGGTAGATCTCAACACAAAAAAAAGAGATATCAGCAGGCTAATGCTGTACAACAGGAAACTGAGGGAGCCTGTAATCATGTTGTTGATAATAAAAACTTTGACGCTGTCACTGGTTCTGCTTTTGACTTTGAGAGAGCAAACAAATGCCCCCAATGCAGTACTTTATTCGAACCGGGTACCATAACTACTTTGAGTTGTGGTCACCCACTTCCCGCTCTTCCTGCTGCTGTTGCGCATGACGGGAGGGGTTCTTTGATTCTACATAAGGGTCTTGTTAATGATACTCCGGTCTCACTACTTTTCGATTCCGGATGCACCACTATTGGTGTTAGACAATCACTTGTAGGTCCATCTTGTGCTACAGGAAGGGTTATTAAATGTGTCACATTTGGCGGCACTCTAGAAAAATATCCTACTGCTGTAATTCACATTGCCACTCCTTTCTTTACTGGAGATGTGCATGCTTGTCTCTTACCTAATCCTATTGCGGACCTTATTATTGGTCGTATTCACGGAGTTAGGGAGTGTACCCCACAGCAGATTGCTGCTTGGGAAGATAATAACATGCAAGCTACAAATGCAGTAGTTACAAGAGCACAAGCTCTACAAACACCCGAAACTTCACTGAATAGTGATAATGAAGTTGATAGCCAAGATAGTCACTTAGTAATCACTCGTGACTCTTTCATAAAATTGCAAGAAGAAGATCCTTCTTTAAAAAAAATTCTTCGTTCTTGCGAAGAAAGGTGATCCGAATCAGGATACAAATAGAAAATCTTGGATTGCAATGAGAAACGGCGTACTTGTACGTATGGTACAAGATTCGACTACGTCGGCACATTCGCAAATTCTTGTTCCCAAGAGCATGAGAGTGCAAATATTGCAACATGCTCATGACTCGCAATGTGCTGGACATATGGGTTTTGCCCGTACGAAGTCGAGAGTCCTTGCGGCTTTCTTTTGGCCTTTTGTCAATAAGGACATTCGTATTTACTGCCGATCATGCAAGGTATGTCAGGAGGTCAAATCTAGAGGACCACGACATGCTGCGCCTATCCAGGCTGCTGACATTCCTATTCGGCCGTTTCAGAAAAATGGCCATAGATATTATTGGCCCTTTTAAGGTCAAGTCGGCCAGAGGACATCAGTTTATCCTTACATGTGTCGATATGTGCACACGTTGGCCAGAGGCTATTCCTCTTAAGAGCATATCTACTACAGATATCGCAGATGCTCTTTGGTTGATATTTTCTCGCTTGGGGTTCCCCAGAGAAATATTGTCAGACCATGGCACTCAACTCATATCTGACCACTATGTCACAGGTAATGTCTACCTTACATATTGAACGATCTCTCAGTAGTATCTACCATCCTATGTCTAATGGGTTAGTTTGAGCGTCTGAATAGAACGCTCAAGACTTTGCTTGGTAAGATAACTGAAGATCATCCTCAAGATTGGGACAGGGTTTTACCCGCGGCTCTCTTTGCCTATAGAGAAGTCCCTAATGAACACACAGGATTTTCTCCTTTCGAACTTGTCTTTGGCGCGCGTCCACGCGGCCCTATGTCTTTATTACACGATCTCATCACTGCCGATGATATTAGCGATGAAACTCAATCCTCATATGAGTATGTCATTGCTCTTAGACAAAAGATCATTGAGGCATGTAAGCTAGCAACTGCTTCATCAGAAATTGCTAAAGAGAAGGCAAGGCAGTTTGCTAACAAGAATAGATGTCTACGACAACTTTGTCCAGGTGACAAAGCATTCGTCCTACTCCCCAGTAGGGAAAATAGACTTCTTATTGCATGGAAAGGTCCGTATGCAATAGTCTCTCGGATTTCCGATGTTGACTATTGTGGTCGATATTGATGGAAAGCATAAAACTTTCCACATAAACATGCTTTCGGAATTTCACGAACGTCCGGGGGACTATTTGCTGCCTATTTTCCAGGCAACGGATGATGCTCCTGCACCTCACGGTCATTATTCATCCCTGTCTGTCATTCAGGATGAGGAAGCTACCTTCTCTGATGTCAACCTTCCCCTTCCAGTGGTTCCATTACATTCCACGGAATCTTGGAAAAACGTTTCTGTTTCTCCTAATCTTTCTGGTGACGAACATCGACAAGTCTCGTCGATGTTACAAACATTTCAGGATGTTCTCACTGACATTCCTGGACACACAGATGTCATAGAACATGACATAATTCTTACCGACAATAATCCAATTAGGGTTAGGCCGTATCCTATTCCTATACACTTTCAGTCGCAAGTGGAAAAGGAATTGGATGAAATGATTCAATTAAATATAATTGAACCATCGACTTCACCATATTCTTCTTCCATGGTTATTGTCCGGAAGAAGGATAAGAACATACGAATTTGCGTTGATTATCGCAAATTGAATCAGGTCACAAAGTTCGACGCTGAACCGATGCCTTTGTTAGAAGATCTACTGATTAGACTTTCTAATTCTAGATTCTTCACTAAACTTGACTTGTCTAAAGGTTATTGGCAAGTGCCTTTAGCAGAGCATGCCAAACCTCTTACTGCTTTTTCTACACCTAGGGGTCTATTTCAATGGAATGTTATGCCTTTTGGTCTCATGAACGCCCCTGCCACTTTCGTTCGCATGATGCGTCGAATTCTGTCACATCGTTCGGATGTCATCGCATACTTAGATGACATCTGTCTCTTCAGTGATACCTGGGAAGATCACTATTTAGGGTTATATGACTTACTGTCCACTCTACGTGAGAATAATTTGACAGCAAAACCTTCTAAAGCTTTTGTTGGTTTTGGTGAAATCTCTTTCCTGGGTCATCGTGTTGGTCATGGTCTCTTGAGACAGAAGACCACAATACGTCCAAAATACTGAACATCTCTGTTCCTAAAACGAAGAAACAAGTTAGGAGTCTCTTAGGTTTAATTCAATTTTATGGGAGATTTATTCCAAATTTATCTTCGATCATGGCACCTCTATCAACATTGTTGAAGAAAGGTTCACCTAATCTGGTCCGTTGGTCTGAAGAATGCCAATCTTCACTAGACCAAATCAAGAATATATTTTCTTCTCCTCCCATCTTAAGATTACCTACTCTTGATAGGACTTTTGTTCTTCGGAGTGATGCTTCATCCACTGGGATTGGAGCAGCACTGATGCAAGAATATGCAAATACTCTGCATCCTGTTATGTACATTTCTAGAAAACTAAATGCGGCAGAGAGGAACTACTCGGTTTTAGACCGTGAGTTGTTAGCGATGGTTTGGTCAATTCTAAAACTACAAAGATTCCTCCTGGGCGCACATTTCATTCTAGAGACTGATCAGAAAGCTCTTACAGCTATTCAGACTAAGAGTTTGAAGAGTTCGAGATCCACTCGATATGCTATAGCTCTTCAACCTTTTCACTTCACGGTACGAGCTATCCGTGGTGCGGATAATGTGATGGCTGACATTTTGTCTAGATGCCCACATGACTCCAACTAATACTTCTGTCCTATATTTCCATATATTACAGAGTCATAACACACCTATATTTCTACAATAGATTAGCACATCTGTACTTACTTTATATGTACACACTATCGTGCTTTGTTGTCATCATCTTCTTCTGTTCGTTTTTTAAGATGATAGAGGAGGACTGAGTAGTTAATATAAGGGCCGTTAGTTTACTAAACAGCCACAATTATTAATAATGTATTGTACCTTATGAAGCATATTAGTTATTAATTAGCATTATATTGCTTGTACTTTCTCAGAATGTCATTGTTGAGCTGAGGACTTACCTTACTAGTATCAAGCATGACGAGTTCTAGATTGTGTACTTACCCTCGGAATACCAGAGCATATGTCCTGGATCGTCATGTAGTTTAACTTTACTATGTACTTATGTCATTACATGTCAAAGAATGTACTATTTAAATTTTCCTATCAGATTTGTACATCCATTTTTAAAGACAATATTAGAGTATGCTGTTTAATGATGATTATAGTAACTTGCATACGTATATTGTGTTTACATGCTAACGTGATGTGTGTTGGTGACACCTCCCCGATGTGAATATTTTTTGAGACATATTTATTTTTCTGTTGAGGGATATCCTCACCAGACACTCTATAATTAGCCTATTGTTTGGCAATTTAGTTAATTATCAGCGCATAATTCGTGCGTTTTGAGCCGCTTATCGCATGCTCTTTGATATTGAAAAAAAAAAATATGTTCCACATTTTTTTTTTTATCGGGAGGAGGTGGTGATATGTTGCGTGATAAATTCTCGCAACATCGTTTTATTTCAATATCTATTTTATAACGCAAGGGCAACAACTGCTTGAAATTTATAGTCACTTTTCTCGGTAAGCATTTGTCTTCTCGCGTTGGTATCGAATGCAGTTAAGTTTGAGCTGTGGTCATTTTGCGCTGGACTGCGCATGACTTGTCTTGCTTCTTGGTCGATCGGTTTCCGCCCACCACTAGTGGAGTGAGCGATTTGGAATGGCGAAAGAGATGCCTCGTTGAAGAGGGGATCTCCGCTATTTTTTTGTTCTGTCAGGAATGTGAGAGTCCTCTTATGGATATTTCGTTTATTCGAGATAATACCTCTAGTGTATTTGCACATGCCGGGAGGCATAATATTTCTGTGTATTTCCGGAAGGCAAGGTAAATTAACATTTTCATTAACTCTATCGATTTTTGGTCGTGAACGATTTCTGGTTCATAGCCTGTCTTCGAAAGTCGTCGTCACGAGATGTTTTCCTAGCTCACATGTCGCTGTATTGTACTGCATCGGTTGATGCAGGTACCAAGGACCATTACTTGCTACTTTGTTAAATGAACTAGGTTTGGAAAACCTTTATTATCTAGAGGATATTTTTGAGGACATTATTTATACTTCGGCAGACGTGTCTGTCTTGCTGAAGTCAAACTAAGGAGAGTGAACTGATCTCATACATCTGGTTATCTCCTGGCTGTTATAGAAAAGGATGGAGTTTTTCACCTGACTACATTTACAGCACTATGAAATATAACATGCATCTGACTCATCATTGTAATGCTGTCTACCGTCTATTGCTGTATTGAATGTTGCTGTGATAATGACTGTTTGATGTGCCTACATATTCGCGTAACCATTTTGTCACTGTGGCGTCCACAATAAATAATGAAGAAAAACGTCAACGGCTGTTACAAGAATCATTGACTTTATACGTCGTGAGTTTACTGACGTCCTATGTGGATTGCCCTGTTATTTTTGTATGAACATTGTTTTGACTGAACACATCTGCACACCACACAAAACCAGACATGCGGATACCATCCATCATCATATGGCATCACGCATCACTGAGCTCAGCCCATTGCTGGCTGTGATCACTTTGAAGGGGCACTATGATTCCATATGTTGCTTTTTTGGATTGGATAATACTCCGAGGGTTTTATCCAGGATGATGAGGAAATTACTGGATACCTTACATAACTCAGCCATCACCAATTTCATGGATGATATCCTCATAACTATTGGAACCTTGAGGAACATCTAACACCTCTGGACATGTCATTGAACAGACTCGGAGAAGAGTAATGGTGAATATTGATTGATAATCAGCATTGACAGGCAGTAGCATCTGTGCTGTTTATTCACACAATATGCGGTGGTTATCCTTGAATCTCAGGATATTGAGGCAAATTTCTTGAGTAGTTCCTACATGAGAAACCCACCTGCAGGAAACCAAGAGAGAAGGGACGCAGATTGAACCCCATTGGGAGAATATCGTGATTGTAAATCCAGACAGAAAAGTTCCACCAGGTGGTTCACGCTTTTTAAATGGGGGAGCTCTGGCGTGAATTTAGTCTGTCTCACAACACGGTTTTCTAATCTGACCATACCGCACGCCATAGGTAGGGAACTCTCTGATACAATAGCCAATGAAAACACACTATTATTATTGTGTGTTAGAAAATGTACTATGCTAAAACCTAGAGGCCTATTCTGTGTAACCGATCGGACCAGGATATTTAATTATGAAAAAACTAACGAAGTGTCACCGGAAAGGAGTATATAATTAAACAACGGGAATGTTACTTTATACGTAGGTGAAAAAACTTTCTCAAATAGTGTTCTTGTACGATAGAAATATCGAGTAAAAGTTACATCATTGTAAGTCCCAACTTAGCTAGTTAAAGCATGCATATATTAAAATGCATTTTGCAAACTAACTACTAAATAGATCAATACAGAATAATTCACAGACCAAAATCGCCCCACAAATAAAGAAGATAAGTGAAAAACTAGTTTTTACTCATTGAAAGAAGGCAAAAATATGCCTCATTTTGAGATTCTTTACACCTTTTTCCACCCATGTCATCCGATACGCCGGATGCGCTCTACATAAGACCTTGCCCTTGGCTAAATTAGGGCCACAAAAATTTAAACTTCAAGCTCTACAGAAGAAGCGGTAACCGAGTAATCGTCGTGTACCTTTGCCATCCGCAACTGTAGCGCAGACATTTGATGCCATAAACAGCTTGTATGTTTTGCCTGAGGGTTTTATCCTACAAACTACTGGAAGTATTTTCAACTAACTCTCTTAGACTCTGAGGTGGAAGTTCTCATGGAGTCATTTTAGCCAACCACCCCCTGTTCCACTGCCTGAAATTTCACAGATGTGTTAGTCTATGGCGGGAGGAGTTTAAATTCATCAACTACCAGATAAGTGGTGATATATAGCCACTGGTCAGCCTATTCACTATAGCAAATAAACTATAAAGAAATAAAAATACAGTGCAGGATGATTTCTTATGGACAGAATATATCTAGTACTACCGTCACCGTTCACTCAGTGACAAAATCTAGTAAATTATAAAATTAATCAGTATAAAGAAAAATAGAACTTTCAAGACAGGATTTTGTTTGATAATTAAAGTTTCTATGTTTATTTATTTTATGCAACTCCGCCTATGCCGGTCCCAAGCCCGGATGAAAAAGGAGGAGGGCGGCCTGCATGGAGGCCGTAAGGAGGCAGCCCCTCCACCATGCAAAGGCACAACAGGCCAATCACCTGTTTGCTTTAAACTATGATTACGAGCAATATAAGAGAGAAAACCGGACTGATTTTAAAGGCGACGAACTGGAACGGACTACGGACTACGACTTATGAAACTTGGAACACAAGAAGTATAAATGGGAAAGAAGAGGAGCTGATGGAAGAGATGAGGAAAGCAAAATTAGAAATCCTGGCTATTACCGAAACAAAGAAAAAGGGACAAGGAGTCATGGATCTCGATGGCAACACGCTGCTCTACAGTGGTGTACCCACATCTGAAAGAGCTAAAGGGGGCGTGGGTTGGATTGTGGCCAAAAACCAGAAAGATAGTATCAAGGGATGGAACTTTGTCTCGGAGCGCATTATGGTTGTAAAACTAAAAGAAGGAGAAACCATAGTCAACCTAGTCATAGTGTATGGGCCAAATGAGGAGAGAGCAGAGGTCAAGGAGGAATTCTTCGAGCTGCTTCAAAGGACAGTGGATGACTGCCTAGATGAAGTTATCATGCTCGGAGATTTTAATGCCAGAGTTGGAAATGACCATGCTAGATGGGGTGGAGTTATCGGAAGATATGGAGAAGATACTCTCAATGACAATGGAAAGCGACTCCTTAGATTCTGCAGTGAGCAGAATCTGATCATCACAAACACAAAGTTCCCCCATAAGCGCATACATGCATACACTAGATGTGAACCAACCAAGAATGAGAAGTCAGTGATCGACTATGCCATTGTTAGGAGAAGCTCATTCAAATATGTCCGGGATGCTAGAGTCTGGAGGGGGCCAGAGATTGGAAGTGATCACTACCTGCTAACAATCAAAAGAACAACTGAAAGAGTTGCTCAGCCTAGGAACTGCCCAACATCACGCAAGAAACCAAGTAAACGAGCGGGAGAAATGAGCATTAGGACCTACAAGCTGAAAGAGCCAGAAATTAAGACCAGATATCAGGGGCTTATTGCTGCAGCTGTAAGCAACACAGAAGAACGACCTGATGACTTGGAAACCCTCTGGAATAAATTCATCATCATCATCATCATCAGTTGCCATCTCCACAATGAAGGTTGGCTGTAATGGATCTCCAACGTCTTCTGTCTCTTGTCTTGGTGGTACACTCTGATAGACTCTTTCCCGTCCATCTCTTGATGTTATCTTCCCACTTATAGCGCTGTCTTCCCCTTGCACGTTTGCCTTCAACTCTCCCTTCTGTTATGGTCTTCTGCAAGGTGTTATGCCTTTTTATGTGGCCAAAGTATTTTAGCTGCCGAACTTTGACCTCTCTCATTAGTTCTCTTTTCATACCTAGATTTTCTAGGACCTCCTTATTTGTTTTCATCTCTTTCCATGAGATACGCCCCATTCTTCTATATATCCTCATTTCAAGAGCCTCAATTCTTTCTTCCAAATGCTTATTCATCGTCCATGTTTCTGCACCATACAAAAATGCAGAATATATATAACACTTTATGATTCTCAGTTTTAATTTATGAGATAACTGTTTGGATGTCAGTATATGTTTCATGTTGTTGAATGTAGCTTTGGTCATTCCTATTCTCTTCTTGATTTCTGTTTCACATCTGCCATCTTCTGTTATTATATGACCAAGATATACGTAGCTCTTGACTTGTTCCGGGATTTTCCCATTTACGCTTATCTTTAATGTGGGTTTATCGTCTGTTTTGCTAATTATCATAGTTTTAGTTTTCTCAATATTAATGTCGAGTCCATATTCATGACTTATACTGTGCACTTGCTTCACTAGTTCTTGTAACTCCTGTTCGCTTTCAGCTAACAACACGGTATCATCTGCATATCTAAGGTTGTTTATTGATCTTCCACTGATGTTCAGTCCTGGTATTTCCTGTATCTGTTTGAAAATTTTTTCGGTGTATAAATTAAATAGGCAGGGGGACAGCACACAACCTTGTCTAACACCTCTTTTTATGTCTATGTATGGTGAATAATTCCTTCCCGATCTTACTGTGGCAGTTTGCTCCCAATAAAGGTTACTGAGTATTCTTATGTCTTTTCCATCAACACCTATGTCTTCGAGGCATTTAATTATTTTCTCATGATGGACTCTGTCGTGTGGTAAATATCCTGTATTGTATATATCATTGCATATTTCTGTGATTGTATCTATACCAAAGCTCTCCAGAGCTTCTATCATTTCAATTTTTATGTTATCCATGCCTGCTGATCTTCCTTTTTGTATCATATGAATGGCATTCTCTACTTCTGATCTGAGAATGTTTGGGCCTTCATTAGAATCTGGTGATGGTTTTTTTACCTCTGTTGTCCTCGAATAGTTCTTTTACGTATTCTGCCCATCTGTTTGATATGTCTTTCTCATCAAGTAATATTACACCATTTTTGTTCTTGATACAGCTTCCTCCTTGTGCAAACCGCGACCTATTTGATAATTTCTTTATTTCTTCATGCATATCTCTTGTCACGTGCTTTGCTTCCAAGTCTTCTATTTCCTTACATTTTGTTTCTATCCACCGTTCTTTTGCTTCTCTACACATAGTACGTATGTCATTGTCTATTGTTTTATATTCTGGAGTGTTTTTTTGCTTTCTTTCTTTCTGCCATTTTATTCAAGATGTCATCTGTCATCCAAATTTGATTTTTCTTAGACTCCTTTTTAGGTAAATTTGCATTTGCTGATTGTATGCTTGTTTTTAAGCATTCCCATTTTGCAGTTGCTTTTTCTTCTGGGTTTTCTCTTCTATACTGCTCCATGCTTTCTGTCAATAACTGTTGGTATTTATTTTAGACGTCGATTAAATATTTCTGTTTTATATCTGGTTGTTTCAGCGCTGATATTTCTATCTGGGGTTCCTTCTGTCTTCTGTTTCCTGCTCTTTTCAGCTTTATATTTACTTTGATGACAACTGGATTGTGATCTGAATTTATGTCGGCGCCAGGATGTGTCTTTGCACTTGTGAAACTGTTCTTAAATCTATGTTTTATCATGATATAGTCGATTTGATTACGTGTTACATCTCCTGGGCTTTTCCATGTGTATAATTTCCTTGGGTGGTGTTCAAAAAAGGTGTTACATATGACCAGCGGGTTTTCTTCACAGAACTGGATAAGTCTGTCTCCTCTATCATTTCTTGTCCCTAATCCATACTGTCCTACTATTTTCTTGTATTTTCCTTTTCCTACTTTTGCATTCATATCACCCATTACTATCAACACATCTGTAGATTTGACTGGTTTAAGTGTGTGTTGTAGCTCTTCATAGTATTCTTCTATTTCTTCCTCGCTGTAATCTTTAGTTGGTGCATAAGTTTGTAAGATTGATATGTCGAATGGCTTTGCTCTCATCTTTAGTAACATCATTCTGTCATTGTGTGTCCAGTATCCACATACATATTTTTCTAACTCCTTCTTTATCAACATTCTTACCCCTCTTTCGTGTTTTTCTCCTCCTGAGTGTATAAGCGTGTACTGGTCTCTTGTTATGTAGCCTGTATCCAAAAGTCTTGCTTCTGCAACTCCCAGTATATCGAGTTTCATGTCGGTTGCCTCTAATATAAGATTGTCCAGCTTTCCTTCTCCGTTTAGAGTTCTAACATTCCATGTTCCTATTTTTAGGCTTCTCCTAGTTTTTAGGTGCTCTTTCTCAGAATGCTCCCTTTCAACAGAATTTAAGGAACACTCGTCATTATATACTTCCTTAATCTTCCCTGTTAATTTGTACAGTAGATTCTTCCCCAGGGGACAGAGAGTTCTGTACATATCGATTCTTATCTTGTTGTTGTGATCCCATTACGTTCTGTAGGAAGTACGTGGTAAGGCCCCAATCTCTTCCACGGTGGCTAGCCATTGTCTTTTTCTATGTCCGACATGCCTCTAGTGCGCCACACACTTTGCTGTTTCGCTTTGAGAGCCGTTGATCTTCTCAGATTCCTCCGCCTCACTCACCGTCTCAGTTTTTGTGTACTAGGGATGGACATTCCCTTGAGTAAGATTGCTCCTACTCCACCCATGTAGTTTAGCCAGTCAGCCAAGACTGTTGCCCGGGATGTGGCCACCGCCGTACACAAGCGGTATTCGAGGAGCCATACATGAGCTAGACAAAGAGAGGAGAACCAAATAGGATCCTGACTATCCTAAAAAGGACATGGCTGTCTCTCACCGTGAGGTACTATCCCTCTCTCTTTATCCTACATCCTACATAAATTCAAGGATATCATAAAGGCAGCAGAAGCATGCGGTGAAGTCCGACTTGGGAACAAGAGAAAGAGGACACCTTGGTGGACAGAGGAAGTCAAAGAGAAAATAAGAGAGAAGAAAATGGCATGGAAACAATACTTAGGAGCTAAAAACACAACAGGATAGATGGAAAAATATAGAGAATATGTGACACTCAGAACAGAAGCAAAGAACAAAGTGCTAGCAGCAAAACAGAAGTCCTGGGAAGAATTTGGAGAAAAGCTAGAAAAGATGCACAAGAAAACCAGAAATTGTTCTATAAGACCCTAAAGAACATGAGAAAGGAAAAACAATGCCCTCTCAAATTTATAAAGGACAAGCAAGGCAAATTGCTTACTGCCCCGAAGGAAGTAATGGAAAGATGGAACGAATATTTCTCAGAACTCCTGGATGGTGAGAATGGTGAAGCATCAGAAATGATAACCACTAGCACAGAAGAGAAAACCAATGATGGTGAAGATGACATAAAGATGGAAGAACTGAAGACAGCACTGGAGAAAATCAAGATGGGCAAAGCAGCAGGGCATGATGGTATAACACCAGAAATGGTTAAGTTCATGGGAGCGTCAGGCGACCTATTACTCTTAAGGGTTCTACAGGCAGCGTGGTACAACAAGACCATACCAAAGGATTGGGAGATTGCCATTATAACACCAATTTTCAAAAAGGGTGACAATCGACAGTGTGGAAACCATAGAGGCATATCCCTTCTCAGTGTCCCTGGTAAAATCTACTCTAGAATCCTAGAGCAGAGACTTCGACGCCTAGCTGAGCCACAACTGGATGAGGTCCAGTGCGGATTCCGAGCGAACCGAACTACTCAAGACCTAATCTTCACACTCAGACAGCTGAGTGAAAAGGCCCTTGAGTATGAGAGTGAGATCCATCTTTGTTTCATAGATCTTGAAAAGGCGTTTGACAGGGTCCCCTGGAGCAAACTTTGGGATTGTTTGGCAAGGAAGAACATTCCAGCACCTCTGATTCATGCTATACAGAGCTTCTACAAGTCTTGCAGAAATTATGTGAGGACAGCAAACCATAAGTCAGAAGAGTTCAGGACCACCACTGGTGTAAGACAAGGTGATATCCTGTCACCTTACCTTTTCATACTCCTCATAGACGATGTCATTAAGGCAGTTAAGGAGAGAACAAGAAAGTATTTAGTGGGGTACTGGAAGATGAGACAGGTCTGTATTTCGGAGCTGGCATTTGTTGATGATGTTGCCCTGATTGCTAAATCAGAGGCACATCTCCAATTCAACCTGCAAGTCTGGAAGATAGAGCTGGAGAAGAGAGGGATGGTCATAAGCAGCTCTAAAACAAAATCCATGGTGATATCACGAGAAGAAAGAAGACACCAGATTAAGCTGGGAGAACAGGTCCTGGAGCAGGTAGACCACTTTAAATACCTCGGAGTTATTATTGACCGAAAGGGAGGATCAAAGAAGAGTTGGCCACTCGAAAAGCAGCAGCTGGTAGACTTTTTCAGGCCATAAATCGAAGATTCCTCAGCAAGAGAGAGGTTGGTAAGAAAACGAAGATGGCTGTATATCGCTCCACCTATGTCCCAGTCTTGACATATGGATGCGAGTCATGGGCAATGACTACAACCCACAAAAGCCAGATCCAAACCTCAGAAATTAGGTATCTGAGGAAGGTGGTTGAAGTAACAAGAAGAGACATGGTACGCAACCAGACGATACGTCAAGGCCTTAAATCCCACCCCCTGCTGACCCAAGTAGAACAGTCCCAACTAAGATGGTTTGGCCATGTCTGCAGAATGAGAGAAGATCGGCTACCACGACAAGCATGGGAAACAAAGAGCCAGGGATCCAGACCCCCAGGACGACCCAGAGTCCGCTGGGAGGACAACATTAGACAATCTTTGAAGGACCGAGGACTAGAATGGAACCAGGCCAGGAGGAAGACAGCCGATAGGATGGTCTGGCGCTCTCTCTTCCAAACCTCTACACCTCACGGTAGAAGGGGAACGACTAAGTAAGTATTATTTTTATGCTGTAAATATCTTTGAGTTTCTTTAAAAGTACCTATCCGAAAAGAGAACTGGTATAGGTTAAATAAATTGTAAATATGTACCATCCGACTTGCTGAAATTATTTACATCGAGTTACAAGTTTTGTTGGATACATATTTTAGTTGTAGAGATAGATCATAATTAATACCCATAACAAAATTAGTGAACATAAATATTAATAATAAATAATAATACATAATATCATAGGCGGATCTTGAAAGGGAGCAAATAGACTTTCAGGACATTCACTCTCATCACAGCTGGCGGTTTATACAGCTGATCCTAACATGTGATGTCAATACACCCTTATTCTTTTCAGGAAAGGGGGTATTTCTTGTAAGACCAGTCTCTTGCCTGGCACTATCCTGGTATCACCTGATACATCTTGTTGCCCAGGATAACCTTATACTTTGAATAACAACAACCCTTTTGTGACACAATTCAATGACAATTCAATAACAATTTTAGTTAAACTTACAAGCCCATCAACCAGCAATGACACACCACTCCGTCCCGTACCAAATCCGCCATCCATCCATCTCTCTACAAATCCCTCTGCCAGCTTTTTTTCACTGTTCACGGCTCGCATCACTTGCACGGGGTTCTCTCCATCTCGTGTCAGTCAAATCGCTCAGGCGTACTTCTTAACCCTTGGTGGTAAAAACAATTTTTTTTTAAATGTAATAATGCTTTTTTTCCACTAGAGGACATACGCAATAAGAATTTGTTGTTGTTGTTGAATCATGACACCAGAAACAATGTCTTCATTTGTCTTTCTAGAATAGGCAAACGAATAGACAAAAAGGGAAAACAGTAGGCAGACGAAAAAACTGAACAATGAGAGGTTCTTTTTTATTTTTCCTGTTCTTTATGACGACCCTACCAGAAAGTATGAGAGCATTCTTCGTAAGTAATTGTATTATACATGTTACTGCCGCTAAATCTGAGAGAAAGTTGGTGTATTGTATGTGGATGTCACTGCTGGTAAATCTGGGAGCATTCATTGTGAAAATGTGTATGTTATCTAGATGTTAGCTTTGAATATAAGTGATGAACACTACTAGATACAAGAAATGCGGAGCTGGCAGAGTGGATAAGTGGCGATTCACTACCGTGGCTAGGCGGTTGGGTGCCGTTCGGAAGGTCCTGGTTCGATCCTGGTAAGCCTATCACTTCTGTTGTTTTTCTGTTGTCTGGTCTTCTACTTCTTTATTTCTTACTGAGTGCCTGATAACTACCTTTGTGTGTTGTTTGTTTATTTATTTACTAGATACAAGATCGAATCTGTGTATTAGAAAAATATGTTTACAACGTTTATACATACACAAGATATCAATCTTTAGTACTGAATGTGCACAAGAAGTGGCGATGCTAGTATAATATATATATATATATATATATATACACAACACACAGAGTAAAACACTGAGACATTACGATATAGTAATGATCAAAAAAAGTTTTGAAATAATACGTCAAGATCACACATGTTGAACCGACGACACGAACTAGCCGAGTATTAGCCTAACAAGAGATGACAAGAACTAGGCGAGTGTTAGCCTAACAAGAGATGACAAGAACTAGCTGAGTGTTAGCCTAACAAGAGAAGACAAGAACTAGCCGAGTGTTAGCCTAACAAGAGATGACAAGAACTAGGCGAGTGTTAGCCTAACAAGAGATGACAAGAACTAGCCGAATGTTAGCCTAACAAGAGATGACAAGAACTAGCCGAGTGTTAGCCTAACAAGAGATGAAAAGAACTAGCCGAGCGTTAACCTAACGAGAGATGAGAAGAACTAGCCGAGCGTTAACCTAACGAGATGAGAAGAACTAGCCGAGCGTTAGCCTAACAAGAGATGAGAAGAACTAGCCGAGCGTTAACCTAACAAGAGATGAGAAGAACTAGCCGAGCATTAACCAAACAAGAGACGAGAAGAACTAGCGAAGCGTTAGCCTAACAAGAGATGAGAAGAACTAGCCGAGCGTTAACCTAATAAGAGATGAGAAGAACTAGCCGAGCGTTAACCTAATAAGAGATGAGAAGAATTAGACGAGCGTTAGCCTAACAAGAGATGAGAAGAACTAGCCGAGCATTTACCAAACAAGAGACGAGAATAACTAGCCAAGCGTTAGCTTAACAAGAGATGAGAAGAACTAGCCGAGCGTTAACCTAATAAGAGATGAGAAGAATTAGCCGAGCGTTAGCCTAACAAGAGATGAGAAGAATACTGTGACGACGGATAGGACATGTGTTGTGGAAAGCTGTTAAAAGCATAAGGGGCAGTCCTAGTTCTGGGATTACCAAAAGGTTTGAGAGGATGAGGGAGACCAAAAAACACATGGAGACGAGACTTGGAAACATGAAGGAGACGAGACTTGGAAACATAAAGGAGACGAGACTTAGAAACATGAAGGAGACGAGACTTGGAAACATAAAGGAGACGAGACTTGGAAACATAAAGGAGACGAGACTTGGAAACATAAAGGAGACGAGACTTGGAAACATGAAGGAGACGAGACTTGGTGATAATAGTCGTGTTTGAGATAGGTAAAGTGAGTGTGATTGTGTACTGGCGAAGTCGTTCACACAACAGGGGCGCACACGGGAGTCATCGAGTATGGAACGACTGATGATATTTAATAATAGTTTATTAACTCACAGCACATCATCACGTAGACATAGACGAATACAGGTACATCGAATCATATAATTTCCACACTGCATTAAATATATATAATATGGCCTGTCCACATCCTGGCCTATAATAATCTTCATATGGCCTAAACAGTACTCCATTACACAATAAAGTCTGCTCACCCGGCAGCTATAATAATCTTCATAAGGCCTAAACAATACTCCATTACACAATAAAGCCTGCTCACCCGGCAGCTATAATAATCTTCATATGGCCTAAACAATACTCCATTACACAATAAAGCCTGCACACACGGCAGCTATAATAATCTTCATAAGGCCTAATAAATCTTTACTGCAGTTTATCACATAGGCTGTACACCCAGCGAAATATATAAGTCGACATTTTCTTAAGCACTACGTAGGCATACACTATCCAAAAACCACTGGGACTCGACCTACACGGTCCACGCCCAAAAACACAACTCCTCTAATCACACACTAGTCCCGCCAAAAAACCCCGTCACGAGACTCGGCTGTTTTGAACACCGCTCTCATTAATACATGCAGACTAGCTGCGAGCTATTCACATGGCTCAAAACAGTACAGAATAAATACATCTCTACATTTGAGATTAAACAGCGTTCACACGCTTATCTGTACTCTGCCACTCGAAAAATAGAAAAAGATAATTCTATCTTAAAGTCAAACAAGTATCCGCTTAATCAAGCGTTGCAACTCGAAATTTAACTTGTCCAAAAAATTCTAAAGATTACCTACCTTCCATAAAATCCACTTGCAACAGTTACCACCCCCTCCGGGAAAAAAATGATTCCATCATTTTTTTGAAAAAATTAACCCCCAAAAACAAAAAATTTAGAAGAAAATGAAGCTCTAACATATCCTTACAAAAATTATCTTATTTTAAATCAAATTATATCTACAACAAATATCAGCATTAAAGTGTAAAGTGGCAATTAAAGCATACAGCATAATCAGCTAAGTATAAAAGTAATTAGCTAAATATACAAACATGATCAGTTCCAAAGTTAAGTCAAGTATACGTAGTACAAACCAAACCGAAACCAACCGATCGAAAGAGAAAACACAAGATCAATCAAAAGAAGTATGATCTGTAATAAAGGAAAGTAAGAACTCAACAATACCATATACTAATAATAAAGTTGGACAATTACACGTAAGATAAATACAACTATAATAAGTAGATATATGATATCAAATCATATAACCACTCCAACAATACAAAGAATGGAAGTATAAATGTTGAAAGAAGGCAAAGTATACAAGTAGAATCAAGTGAAACGAAAATGAGGTACGAAAGTATAAACAAGATATGAACACATATCGAAAAGACAACAGAAAGATAGAATGAAATGAAGAATAGTCACCAAAGACAGATGGAAAGCAAAGGCACGAACGCAGAGAAAGTCAATAACGATACATACTAATAACTGTTTAGATCAGACAAGGTATTCAAAAATAAATATATAAACATGATCGAAAGGCACAACACAAAATATCAAAGTATATCTATACTAACACCACCAAAAAATAATTTATAACTAAACAAAACATAATAAGTAATTTAACCAAGTTACAAGAGTTATACAAAACTTGCAACACTTGGAAACATAAAGAAGACGAGACTTGGAAACATAAAGGAGACGAGACTTGGAAACATAAAGGAGACGAGACTTGGAAACATAAAGGAAACGAGACTTGGAAACATAAAGGAGACGAGACTTGGAAACATAAAGGAGACGAGACTTGGAAACATAAAGGAGACGAGACTTGGAAACATAAAGGAGACGAGACTTGGAAACATAAAGGAGACGAGACTTGGAAACATAAAGGAGACGAGACTTGGAAACATAAAGGAGAAGTATGGAGAAAAAAAAGACATGGAAATAATTAAAACTGATGGCACGGGACAAGATAAATTTTGTTAAAGGCCTAATCTCCTTTGGGAGATAAAGGGAAGTTAATGAATTTAACGATCCAAATATAGGTAAGTGTTGGGAGATAAAGGGTAGTGAATGACTTTAACGATCTAAATATAGGTAAGTGTTGGGAGATAAAGGGTAGTGAATGAATTTAACGATCTAAATATAGGTAAGTGTTGGGAGATAAAGGGTAATGAATGAATTTAACGATCTAAATATAGGTAAGTGTTGGGAGATAAAGGGTAGTGAATGAATTTAACGATCTAAATATAGGTAAGTGTTGGGAGATAAAGGGTAGTGAATGAATTTAACGATCCAAATATAGGTAAGTGTTGGGAGATAAAGGGTAGTGAATGAATTGAACGATCCAAATATAGGTAAGTGTTGGGAGATAAAGGGTAGTGAATGAATTGAACAATCCAAATATAGGTAAGGCCAATAAAATATACAGGCATCAACGTAGAAGATCTGGCACTATAGAAAGCGTGTATGTTTTGGTCACGTGGAATGAATAAGGCAGGAAAATAAACAAACTCATTAAATTTGTATGTTTTGGCCTTCCCTGCTCCGCCGCGGTTTTCAACAAATGGGCAAACTTAAACTATAAAAATGAGTGTCTTCAAAGATATCCACCGCCGCTCAAGATTACTCTTGACAGAGATACAAATAGGAGAATCATGCTTATGTTTCAGGGGGACCTCACCGGAATGTTAAGAAATCAAATATGACAACAGAGATAATCTATTCTAAGCCGTTATGAACTTTTTATCTTCCCGCCTCTTATGTGAGGAATATATATTTGCTCGTATTTTCTGAGCCCTTTACTCACTTGATTCAGTAAAATTTTACTTTAATAGCTCTGTAAGGTTATGTATTTAAAAATCGCTGAGAAATACGTATGCAACTCGCTCAATAATGATTCAACCAATCAACAATTTGCATTTACAGATTACTAATTCAATAATAAATTATAGTTAACAAAATTAACATAAATAGGTTGATTTATGAGAAAAATAAAGCACTGATGTTTTCTTCATAGGTAGTTGATTTGAAGGTTTAAAAAAAAAGATCTTTTGCTAGGCATGACAGTGTATACTTAACTAGCCAGGTGTTGACAATAATTTGTTGTTGGAGTTGCTGATTCCCAAGGGTGTTGTTGACTGTTCCGTCAATCGACAAATTCTTTGGCGGTAGCAAGTCCTGGTGGTACTGCTAGGGGTAACCACTGGAATCGTCAAGGTAAGCGACTTCAAGAACCGTCCGATGTAGGTGTCTAGTGTAGACAGCTGGCAAATTGAACCACAGACTTGTATCAAAACTCGTATCACAAACTCAGAAGGAAATAAATGCCTCTTCTGAGTATTGGGCACGCCGCTTCCATCCACCCCGTCCACTTTTATCAGAATAATTTACCCTCCCTGAGTGTTACTTTTAACCCCAGTGAGGCAGATGAAAGTGTTTTTGTCATCGCTATAATCTGATTGGTTGGTGAAAGCCTTTATGTTAATCTGTTCCTACCTCGGGGTCGATATTCTTGGAGGTCATGTTCTTTTGTTTCCTCATATTCGTCTCTCTCCCTCCTACTCCCCACTCCCCATGGACGTTTCTGTCTGTCTAACTCTTATTTTATGAAACATTATTTGAGCGTGTCGTGTCTGGTTTTCTACCTGTGTCAAGAGATAAAAGGTACTTACCAGACAAACACGGCTGGGGGTGGACACGCACACATTTGTTACTGTCACCAGCGCAGAGATTACACCTCAACTAACAACAACAACAACAGCAACATTGTCCGAGGACAAATTTCCGCACTGTACATAGAAATAAGTTAGCTCAAAGGTTATATCAATCTCGACATGATATAATCCAAATTAGTACAGGCAATATATACAAGGTATTCAAAAGGCACACGAAACTATGAATCTATCTCGACAACCCATCACTAATCAAATAATACTAACACCACTTCTAGCACTGAGACAACTTGCTGGATCAGAAACAACCCCAATCCTTGCAACAGCATTTTTTTTTTTTTTTTTTTTTTCCTTAACCAGCGGCACTTGGGCTTTCAGCCCCTTCGGCCCAATGACATGTCATTGCGAGGCTGGGGAACCTGAGGACTTTCCTTCCAACCCGGTCAGGAGCTTCGCTCCTTCCCATCCACAGAGGGTTTATCACAGGAGCCATTCAGGCTATTCAGTCAAATTTCCGGCCGTAAACATTTCTTCAAACGCCGACGCCCGGGTTTGAACCATGAACACCTGGTCGCTAGTACAACGCCGAAGCCATTACACCAGCGCGCATAAACCACACTTCAGACATATGTCTTCCATAGGCTGTTCCACACAACAACAATACAGGGACACGTCCGTCACTTTCCAATTTTTGTTTTTCAACTCCCCTTGGGCATACTTCTTAAACTTTTAATCTCCTACACATAAGGCTTACTCTAGCCATTAACAGTGTCTCGATCCTACTTGGATAACTGTAGCAATTCTAGAGCTAATACATGCTTACCAAGCTCCGACCCTTGCGGGAAGAGCGCTTTTATTAGTTCAAATCCAATCTTTGTTGTCCTTCGCGGGGCGCGGCGTTACCACTGATGACTTTGTATAACTTTGTACTGATCGCATGTCCTCACGTGCCTGCGACGCATCTTTCAGATGTCTACCCTATCAAATGTCGACGGTACGTGACATGCCTACCATGTTTGTAAAGGGTAACGGGAAATCTGATCTCACCAGCAGAGGCATGCTGCATGGGCAACAGCTTGACCTCTTTATTCACGTGGCCAACGTCGTGCCACCGAGACACTGTTTGAGACACTGTTTGAGACACTGTTTGAGACACTGTTTGAGACACTGAAATGACTGAAAAGGAAGATAGAACAGTGTCTAGTTTTGTCTCTTGACAGACTGGAAATTACAACTTCATCTTTCGTCGGTAAGAAGTAGCAAGCTATTATTATATATTATATTTGACTGGGGGGGGGGGGGGGGGGGGGGGGGGCGTGGGGGGTTCTTTTTCATTTGAGGCTTTATTTTTTTTTAAATCATACACTTCTAAATTTTCAAATGTTATCCTCTCTTAAGCTTTAACTTTATTTCCTTATTCTTTATCACGTCTGTCTTCTCTCGATTTTTTTCGCCGACGTCACTATCCTAAAAGAATTTTATCTGATGCCCTTACTCGCATTAGTCCCGTTACTCGTCAGGTTGCACTTAATGCTAAACCTAATACTACATCTGACAGACTCAAACTTGTCTTAACTTTTCACCCTCACTGTTTGGCAGTGAAAAAAAATTCTGTTTCGTCATCTGCATATTCTCCACTCCGATCCTGATACCAGAGAGTTGTTTCATGATACCCCTTTGGTGGAATATCGTAGGGATAATAATTTTAGGGATATTCTTGTGCATAGTCGCTTGAGACAAATGAGACAAACTAGTCCTTCTCACTTTGGTACTAAACCGTACCAACGCCGCATATGTAAGACCTGTCCTTTTGCACTCCAAACGCAGTCAGTCTCCTTTCCGAAAGGTAAATTTGCTATTGGGGAGTCTTTCACCTGCGAATCCAGAAACCTGATTTATGCTATCATCTGCAAGAGGTGTGACATGACATATGTTGGTGAAACTGGCAGACAGGTTTCGTGAGCACTTGAATGACATCCATCATGGCAAACATTTACCTGTGGCCCTCCACTTTAATAGCCCTGACCATTCAGGTAACTCTGACATTCATGTCACTGCCCTCCTGTCATGTGTCTGCGACGACCAAACTCGTTTCTCGTTGGAGAATCGTCTCATTTTTCAAATGGGCGTTTTATCTCCTGCTGGCTTAAATGTCCAGCATCATTTTGCATAATTCTGGTGGCTTCTGTCTCTGTTTCCTACTTTATTTCTTCTGTCGTTTTTTTCTTTTCTATCTTTGTTTTTGCTTTGGTTCTTTTCGCTTTCTCAATTATCTTTTCTCAGCCACCACTAGCTTATACGTCACTTCCGCATGACGCCTCATTTAATCAGCCATCTTGAATGTTTCTTTCTTGGACTCAGTTAAGTGATTTTTTACTTGTTTTATAGTGTTGTTCATTTCTGTCTTCGCTTCGTCGATTATTTACTTTCTTGTTTCGACATGTCTTTCTGGTTATACGATTTTCTTGCTTTATTACTGTTATCCTTTCGCTCATCGCCGTTGTTTCATCTGCTTGTATCGCTCATTTGGCATTTTCCTCCTCATCATAGATTTTTGTAGTACCTATATGTAGTTCTTGTCCTTGTCACCTGTTCGTAACTGCGGCTGACGAAGAATAAAACCCGAAACTTCCCTTGTTTCATGTATATTTTACTTGTAAAACTGATTTCATACCATATTATTTTTTAATTTATATATTCCTTTAAAATATACCTGAAAGTAGAAAGGAATCAACTGTACTTCTACTTTGTTGAATGTATACCTAGCTTCCATTATGTTTCTGGCAGGGTGTATAAGGTATTTGTTGTTTGTAAAGAGCTTGACTAAAGGAATGAATGTGAATAAAGTGATGGGATCACTTTGATATCTAATGTTGTAGTGATAGGATTTCAGAAGTTGACATGAAGGCAAAAAACCCAGAAAAACGAAGAAGAAAAGTCTGTGACATAAAATATATTGAGGACAAAGAAAAATGTTGATAATACGTACATCTGAATAAAGGAAAGATGAGACCTACATGTGAACAAAGAAAAGATGACACCTCCATGTGAACAAAGGAAAGATGACACTTACATGTGAACAAAGAAAAGATGAGACTTACAGGTGCACAAAGGAAAGATGAGACTTACATGTGAACAAAGAAAAGATGAGACTTACAGGTGCACAAAGGAAAGATGAGACTTACATGTGAACAAAGGAAAGATGACACCTACATGTGAACAAAAAAGATGACACCTACATGTGAACACAGGAAAGATGACAACTACATGTGGACAAAGGAAAGATGACACCTACATGGGAACAAAAAAAATGACACCTACATGTGAACAAAAAAGATGACACCTACATGTGAACAAAGGAAAGATGACACGTATATGTGCACAAAGGAAAGATGATAACTATATGTGCACAAATTAAAGATGACCCCTACATGTGAACAAAGAAAAGATGACACCTACATGTTAACAAAGAAAAGATGACACCTACATATGAACAAAAGAAAGATGAGACCTACATGTGAACAAAGGAAAGATGACACCTACATGTTAACAAAGGAAATATGACACCTACATGTGAACAAAGGAAATATGATACCTACTGTCACGAAGTGGATTTAAGTTTAGAGCTTGTCCGAGTATATAGACAAGACAATAGTATGAGAAAGTCTGAGAAGATAGATTTAGATGACAATACAGTGAGTGTGGAAGGATGAGACTTATAGCTTCGAGGGTGAAAACCGAGATTGACTCTCCCTCGCCACTCGCGACTTAGTTAAGAGCTATAGAATCACTACCTCTGACTACCATTAAAGGAGATATGGTTTCACTAAAGTTCCACAGACACAACTATACAGACAAGCATATACGTACAGTATAGTTATAGAGAAACTGATCAAGTGTACATTTTATAGTTTATTATGCAACAAAATCAAATAACACAGCAAAATAAATAACGTGCGATGTCGCACTAACCTGAGAAAAATAAACAGAACAATTAAATGATAGACACTATAACCCAGCACTTTCATCCTCTCTTACACCCTGCATGGAAGAAAATTAAGGATTAACAAAAATCTACTTGGTGGGGTCTCTAACTTAAGAGCCACCACTCCTGACTTTCCTATTATTATTATTAAATATAACCCACTGTCCTGCTGCAGACGTATACCTAAATGTCTACATAAATCTTAATGCACTATCTGATGTCCTACACAGCTAACCACTGTACCACAAGCACTGATCCACTAACGGACTTTTTTCAGTGCTATCTCAGAAGCTGTCCTAACAAAACTTTCTATCAACGAGCTAAGAGCTCCGGATTTTAAGAAAATCCGTTCCCGCTGAAGAATGTGCTTCACTGCATGAAAACGTCTCTTTTCTTACGCCTCTGGCGATGTCTCGAGCCTTGTGCCCCCGAGAAGATAAATTACTGTGATAAGTTGTAGGGGCAGATTACAACCCTCATTTTGTGCCGTGAAAATGCTGTAGAACAAACAAACAAAAATAACGACGACTGTAACGTACAACAAATTCAAATTATTCTCAACTCTAACACATTGTGGTGGTTTTGATGTTATTAAGTGCGGTTGCTATGTTACCTAGTGTACTGAATGAGGTCAGCTGTGAAGGTCCCTGAAGATAAAAGTTTATGTGAGTTTTACAGGATACCTTTCTGCTACCACCTATGACCTCAAACAGACTTATTCTGCTATTATGTATGTTAGCTACGTTCAATGTCTAGGGTACTGAAATATGGTGTGCAGGTAATTAAGTACACAGACACACACATATAAACACTAGGTCAAATACTAAACTCTATGATCAAGTAAATTAACACTGTGTTGAAATTTAAAATTTACAATTTTTTTAACTTTATTTAGTCTTGAGCCAAGTTTTCTTATGGTCAGGACGTGTGAAACAAGATGAATTTATATCAATCAAAGAGCATATAATTGAATGACCACATGAAAAAAATTGTACATAGATATATAAGTGAAATTTGTTAATATGGATACTAACTACAGAGTCTTTGGGAAAACCAGTACTGGATGACGGGTCGTGGTGGTATCATCATGCCTAGTTCTTGTTATACTTCTACTGTTCATTGGTTTTTTAACAGGGGTAATGGTGGTAAAGTCTTTATTCACAGTGTTTTTTAAATTTATTTATTTATATTGATGAATCAGCAGCAGGCCAGGTCTTCAATACTTAACTGGCCTGTGTCGATGTAGTAAAGATGTTCACTTGGCCCACTCCTCACAGTTGCTGAGGTAAAATGATAGGCTACTCCTCACAGTTGCTGAGGTAAAATAATAGGCTTCTAGTCGTCCACCGTTTGATCTCTTCAGAGCATCTGGCACTAGCACAGTGCCAGACAAAGAAACTCTGAAACCACAAAATTAGGCTATGTCATAGCATACTGCCTACTTTACCCTGTTTACTAATCATAAAACATAAATTAACAAGACAAGATCAGATCTCTCTGACTGACCCAGCACCTCTCATCCAGGCTCTCATCAAGTAGCACCAGTTTCCCATGACTGCATTGCATCTGAAATATGTTCATTAGTCTCTTTTTCCATCTAATAAGGTGGGTGATATGTTCCCACTGATCTCTTGAAATAAAGATCTGTCTTCTACATTCTTGGATATGTTTTCCCATATTATTCATTCGCCTCTAGGCCCTGGACTGTCGCTGGGGACCTAGAATAAGTACTCACTTGTCGTAATCATTTTTCATGACATGGCAGTGTCAATCACTCAGAATTGTTAAATAAAAAGGTTAATAAGTTTTCCCTTACCACAATTCAAATGAAAACACACAGATACGTTGTACTAGCACAAACTCAGCTGAGCTGCTGGCTATACTATGGCGTCCCACTTGAAATATTATCTATCTTTACTGGGCGTCACAGTTCTAAGCATCAACGATCTGTTGCTGTGGACAGTCTTCAACAAATGGCACTTGCCGGCTAATTTTTGTCAACAATATTACTCGTTCGTCCAATCAGAGTACTTCCCCTCTACAGTTTAAATATTTAAACCTAAATGTCCAATTTTAGTCCAGTTTCGGTCTAGTGTGAAATGTACTTCTGTCGGTCCGTCCGAACTTGGGTTGGAAATACATAATTTTTTCCCTGCTAGTCTTGAAATTTGTTTTTACTACTCGTTCACGGCGTTTGCCGCTATATTCAAATTAAAACGACTATTTACCGTAGAACGTCCAAGATACGTCTGTTTCTGACAAGAGCTAAGGTCGTTTTTCGTGTTCCATTTCTTACATTGTGTCAACTAGTGGCGTAATTTTTTTCTTTAAAACTACAAATTGCGTCTTCTAGGCTTTAGATTCAAACACGTGTGCAGACCGCATCATTTTTTCCTTTTATCTCCGTTTCTACCCCGTCTAAACGAATAGGCCGTTAGTCTGCATGTTATAACTAGTTGGTTTTCAATGACACTAGAAAACGCTGGCGTGGGCGAAGAAGTAGCAGCGTATCTTATCCAAATTTTATCCCTACATTTCATTTTAACTGTTATCTTTATAAATGGAGGAATTTTAGCGTTGCATCACTGTATTTTCACCACACACATAAACACTATAAATTAATACATCTCCGTCTTTCCCCTGAATTAATACCTCTCCCCTACACACAAGCGATAAACACATATTTCCGTCTAAAGGTATATATATATATATATATATATATATATATATATATATATATATATATATATATATATATATTATATATATATATATATATATCATCCAGGAACAAATAAATCCCATCTCAGTAATATTAATTACATCCCTTGACTTCTAATTACATTACCAAAAATAGCACACTAGTAAAATACACAACTACGCTCACGTGTATACAC
This sequence comes from Oreohelix idahoensis, assembly GCA_024509875.1. Taxonomy (NCBI): domain Eukaryota; kingdom Metazoa; phylum Mollusca; class Gastropoda; order Stylommatophora; family Oreohelicidae; genus Oreohelix; species Oreohelix idahoensis. The sequence continues at coordinate 84,446 of JAMPIV010020397.1, forward strand.
TACCAATTATCATAATCAAAATGCGGTTTGCACAATCTTCATATTACATATTACAGAGCACCAGTTTATCTTAGCGCTTACCATCACACAGTTAATATCGCAAAACTGTTACACAAATCATTGATACTGCTACTTATTCACAGAAAGTTATAGGCACAACTTCTAGTTTTATTATTAGATAGCAATTGAAGGCACTTCTGACTAATAAATTTAATTTAACTCCCAGAAGACAACTTACTGTAACGTGCTAAGATCTATTATAAAACGAACTATCTACGACGCTAATAAAGTTATACACATATCGAATTTCTCTCGCATAGCAGCCACTGATTCGCTGAGCAGACGATAGGCGTTGTTTTCACGGCAGCAAAATTATTCGACCAGAGAACGCTAACCGATTTTCATGCTACATATATAGTAAAATATGATGATGAAATAAGACGCGATGAGTCATGGCGTTGCGTCTCTCTGGACCGACCTTAGACCAATGAAATTGATGCATTTAAATAAACTCTGACCTCCGCCAATGATATAGTGAACAACCCCGATGACTCAGTGAATATTTTCCTCCTGTGCTACTAATTGCGTAACCTTAGATAATACTACTGACCGTTTTCGTTAGCACAATAAATTTGATTCGTTGTGCTAACTGGGTGGTGTTTCTGCCCCCATCCCTCGTTTAAACCGGGTCGGTGTTCCTAACGTCGGAAAATTTACCCAGCCTAATAATATGATAAAATTGCCCAAGAAGGGAGATCTTGCAGACTGCAATAATTGGAGAGGAATCACTATTCTCTCAGTTCCCTGCAAAATACTAGGCAGGATAATTATACAGAGAATTTCAAAAGCAGTAGACCACAAACTGAGGATAGAACAAGCAGGGTTTAGAAAGAACAGAAGATGTGTAGATCATATATTTACTCTCATGAACATTATAGAGCAGTGCTCAGAATGGCAGAAGCAGCTGTGCACTAATTTCGTTGATTTTGAAAAGGCTTTTGACAGCATACATAGGGACAGTGTACGGAAAATACTGAGGGCGTATGGAATTCCAAGCTGCATAGTGTCAATCATAAAAAGCCTTTATGCCAACTTTACGTGAAGTGTTGGGCAGAGCAACCTAAACTTTGAGGTGAAGACAGGAGTACGACAGGGATGCCCCCTATCAACCACTCTATTTTTAACAGTCATAGACTGGGTAATGCACCAGACAACAGAGGGCAGTCCAAGAGGAATAAGATGGACTACATTTTCTACATTGGAAGATCTGGAATATGCAGATGACATTGCACTACTAGCATATTCACATCAGCACATCCAGGAAAAAACGGATAGACTTAATAAGTATAGCCAGCAGGTGGGCTTGAACATTAATTTAAAGAAGTCAGAGGTCATGACGCTCAATGTGAGCAACGCTGAGCCCATATCAGTAAGGAATCAGCAACTGGTACAGACAGACACTAGGATGCATAGTAACACCAGACGGCGGGGCAGGCAAAGACATAAACAACAGAATGAATAAAGCAAGAAGCCTTTTTTAGCCTAAACAACATCTGGAAATCCTCTCAATACAGCACTGTCATGGCGCTATTTCGCCGAAATATCAGACTGGCTACATTGTGTTTTGGCAACACTGATAGAACTGAACGGACGAAGTCGTGTGACAGGGCGGAAGCCGGAAGAAATCTTGGCGCAAAAGGGCAGGGAGTTTTCTAGCCAGCGTTCCGAGTGGACGGATATATGTTATTCCCTTACGCCAGCAAGCTGCTGTGCGGTGGATTGCCAGAGAGAGATTGCCATATTGAGTTCTGATGGATATTTATGTGTATTCCTGGATTAGCGTAGTGTCCAGTGCATAATAACTTTAGACCACAGATTATAAGTTGTCAATGGATTAAGTATTTCTCTGTCATAGCTTTTTGGCCGCCATGGTGAGCGATAGTCAGTACAGTGTTTGTACAGTGCAGACATACTGTTAGGTATGAGGCTATTAGATAAATTAATTACGGCACGTTTCTCTGGCATTGATATATAGTTATTTCATACGTTTGGTGACCGTGTGTGGCTTCATGATGCTGTGTGTTCATCATTAAATGGAAATACCTGTAGAAGGTGTTGATTTGCTTATTGTCAGCCAGTGTTTTGTGGTCATGCTCCTAGGGAGCGAGCCTATAATTATTAGTATTGTTGTTATTATAAATCCACAGCATATGTGGTTCTGACAACTGGGGTGCTCTGTCCCATTTTATAAAGGCCATGGGGCCTAGATTTTCATAATAAGGCTAGAATTTAGAATGCACACAGAGTGTTAGAAGGTTATAGTAGCAGTGTGTTTACGCTTTCAGGTTAAAGCGTTCACGATAGTGAGTATTTTGATTTTCCAGTTTCACGGCAGTGTGTTTGTCAGTCAGTAGTAGTAAACTGTGTTCGGTCAAGTCTGACCTCGCTAATGGGAGTGACCTAGATTGAAAATAGGTCACAGTGGAAGTTTGGTATTATGAGTTAGAAAATTTTTTTGTCAGGTATTGTGTGCGATACTGTGGTGCAAGATAATTTTGGTGCTAAAGTGGCAATTACTGGTAGAATATGTGTCAAAAGTGATGGAATAAGGTTGTAGATGGTGGTTGTCTTTACATTTTGGGATATGATAAGACATACTTTGTAACTTGTATCCAGGAAGGTAGTGATCCAGCAGTAGCAGCAGAGGTCGGAGAGTCAGGTGCTGTTAGGTGGTACATGTAGGATGCAGAGTTAAATAGTTTGTCGATTGTGATTGGTAATAGGTTAGCCCAAGTGACAGACTGTGTGTGTTGTCAGGAGAAACGGTTGGTCAGCGTTGGTTGGTATTTGTTGGCCCGAGTGACAGACTGTGTGTGTCGTCAGGAGGGATCAGTTGGTCGATAGTTGTGGTAATAGTTTGGCCCGAGTGTACAGGAGGGAACAATGTTCGTCAAGATTGGTGGTTTGAAGGAGTTTAAATGGTGTTGGCGGCATCCCAGGGTGTGTAAAACTCCTCGTATCTGGATAATGGTCCAGATCTATACAACCAGATTAGATTGGGTCTTGACATCGTCGTTTTGGTAGCCTACCTGCATTAGTATCATTGCTCATACTGCTCTACCTACCTGGGAACATTATCTACCGGGGTTCCTACCAAGTTCTGTTTTTATTTTACCTCTCTGATGTACCTGTCCAGTGGGAGCCTACCAGCGCCTCTGCCGCGACCTTGGAGATGTACCGTGCTGAAGAGTGTAGCCTGCTAATCTCAGTGGTCCTGTAGTACTCTGTGCTGAAGTCTGCTGGATTCCTGAAGTGTTGTAACGAAGCAAACTTTGCTGTGATAATCGGATATTAGAGTGCCAAAATACATTAACGTTATGATCTGGCACATAGACCTGTATAGAAGCCTGGTTATCTGAACATTAATGTGGAACATTAGTCAGTGGTTATTCTTACTGTGGACAGTTCAGGGATAATACTGAGAAGAACTTTGTTGAACTTTGCAAGTGTGTGGAGTCATGTTAGTTTCGTCTTCATCTTCATCATCGGTGCTGAAGAGCTACGTGGACAAGCGTCGCTGGATCATCACTTAATTTTTTTTTAGGGTGTAAATCTTTGTATGATTTGTTATATTTATGTTTTTCTTGTTTTTCCTCTGAATTCTGTTTCCTTCCTTCAAAATTTTCTTTTCTGCCTATCAGCCTGATTCAGTCTATCGTACAGTCTGATCTTCTAAAGTAGTGGGAGAGTTCTGTCAGGGTCGTATTACATCAGCAGTTGTGTTCTGTGTCTACACCTATTTTGTGACGTTTTCATATTGGTTGTTGTTGTTTTTTTTCTTTTGTTGTTTTTCCCTCCCTTCTATATAGAAACTTACTTTATATCTTTATAGGGTGTTAGTTAGTTAGGTGGGAACTTTTACTCTAAGTTCCCATTACTTGGGGTCTTTATTATTATAGACATTACATTATTGCTTAAATGTTATTTAATTTATTGCGACTGATGTGAATTATGGTGGCTAGTGAAGGAGATAAACCTCATCACCTCATTGCTAAGTGTAGTTGTTGTTGAGACTGCTGTGTTTATTACTGTATTCGTGTTCTCAAGGGTGGACGGGTGGCGCGTTAAATGCTTTCTTATCTTAATTGTGAGAAAAGATTGGATTAGACTGATGGCTTTCGAGGGTGTGGCTGTGTATGTTTTCGTCTGTTGTTGTATATATCAGTCTTTCCCTTCTCAAATCTTGTCTGTCATCTTATTCCTCGTGACTGGTATTTATCGTAGTGTTTAGTGTGTGTCTTTTCATCTGTGGAGTATTAATTTTTGCCAAGTGTAAACTATTGATATGAGTTAGAATTTTAAGAATTGAAATATTGTCATAGTACAGCACCAAGGTGGATGGTAGTAAGATACTGTGGTGAAGAAGCTGTGTTATTTTTCAAGTTTGTGGTGGTACCACAACCTTACAGTCTTGAGGTGACATAGTACTTAGAAGTATTAGCAGCTGATGAACTACAACTTTCGACTAAAGTAAGAATTTTTTCAGTTGTAGTACAGGGACCAAGTGGTCGGAACGACCAAAACCTAGAGAGTAAGGAGACAGTGGCCAAGAGGTGAAGACTATTATACTTATACATTGAGAGGTAAAGTAGAGTATATTTACATGCATATGTTTGTACTTTGAGAAATGTTATTGCTAGTTACATATCATTACTGCATACTTTGTAAGCAGAGTGGTATCTGTTGATATAAGTGAGGTGGGCTTTGGTATATGGTATAGAGTAGCTGCATAGTGAGAATCTATATAGCAAAAGAAACAGTGTCATTGATAGTACTGAGACTTTGAGTGTACATCATGGACTTCGGATAGGCAAAGAATGTGGATACACTGGGAAAGAACTAACGGAGTATGCCAATGCAGAATTCCACTCAAAACAGAATCAGGATGCCTTAAGAGATTTACGTGTCGAGGAACAAGAACTCAAGAACGCAAAGTTAGAATTTCAAGAAAAGAAGATGGAACGAGAATTACAAGAAAAGAAGATAAAAGAAAATAGAAAATTTCAGGAAAGGAAGATGAAAGAAGAGAACGATTTGAAACTGAGAAAGTTAGAATTACAGGAAAAGAAGAGGAAAGAGGATAGAGAGTTAGAATTAGAAAAGGAGAGAATGAGAATAGCTCTGGAAGAGAAGAAGATGGATAAGCAAATACAATTAAAGAGATTAGAAGTGGGTGCGAGTGGTCAGAACTCCACTCGGGGGGGGGGGGGGTCTCCTCGTTCCTTTAGGCCGAGTCTGCCAAATTTTAACGATAAAATCGATAGTTTAGATTTTTTTCTCCAGAGGTTCGAGGGCGATTGCGGGGCTTGGAAGGCTGACAGAGATCAGTGGCCATCTCTGTTATTGTTACGACATGTTTTAACAATGTCGTTTGCTACAGTTGTTAGCACTTTTAAAGTAACGCATTAGATGCGGCCCCCCCCCCCCCGCCACCCATATTGCTAGTAGGGCCTGCGATGGAGACTTTCTATAGCCTCCCGCTGGAAGAAAGGGCCGATTACAAGGGTGCTTACTAGTTTTGAGATTGAAGAAAAAGATAGTCTATGATAACCATACCGCATGAGTTATGATGGTTATCTTTGAAAATGATACACATGCTGATGATAAGATGATTGACAGCCCATCTGACTGCCTCAGACTGTTGTAGTTCTGACAGCAGATGCTATAGACACATACGAACTGACAAATCTTCGTCTCAGAAGGCAGATTCGGTGTTGCTTTTGTCTAAATGTAATATATCTTCACTATGATACTTAAGTTGAAGTATAAGATATTAAGGAGAGGAGCTGCAGGCATTTTTCGGTCGAAATCGAAAAAAATTAAGAATTTGGGATTAGTCCATTTTCTGATACTTTAGCATCTCCTGAATCTAAATATAACGGAATTAAATGTCAAAATGCACTCTAACAATATGTATTTTGACTTTGAAAAAGGTATGGTACAAAGAGATTTTCTCAAACTCGAGAAAATATGACTAATTGGACCTAGTTTCTTCCATAGCGGCCAAGCCTGCACCCCTACGTGTTATACAAAGGGATTGACATAAGTCTTGGGCCTGACCATGAAGGAGTCACAGGAGGAAGATGAAACTTGGCACATTTAAAGTTCATCATATTTGCACTGAATGTGTGAAGTACGCGTTTGTTTCTTCAATGGGTTTTCCCGCTACGGTGCACGGCGCAATGTACCCTATTGACAGGATCTGCGGCTCCAAAGATTCAACAAAACATCGTGAACAGTCGCGGAATCCAGCGTGCCCACACTTTTCTCATGTTCGGTCTGTTGTGTAAAATTCTATAAACTGTTCTTTCATTTAGTTTTACTCTACTAGCTATCTCCACAATTGTCATTTTTCGATCCTGGTCAATGATTTTCTTCACTCTTGTTGCATTTTCATCGTTGCACTCTGAGGCTGGTCTACCAGATCTTGGCAGATCAGCAACATTTGAGCGGCCGCACTTAAACTGTTGACACCAGTTTTTTACCGAAGTATATGAAGGACAAGAATCACTAAACACTGGTTCCATCTCCCTGTGTATTTCTGTAGGTGTTTTCCCCTGAAACATCAGAAATTTTATCACAGTTCTGGCCTCCTTCTTTTCCGATGTTTTGTTAAATCTTTGGAGCCGCAGATCCGGTCAATAGGGTACATTGCGCCGTGCAACGTAGCGGGAAAACCCATTGAAGAAACAAATGCGTACTTCACACATTCAGTGAAAATATGATGAACTTTAAATGTGCCAAGTTTCATCTTCCTCCTGTGACTCATTCATGGTCAGGCCTAAGACTTATGTCAATCCCCTTGTACATCATTGGATTTACCTAGATCTGGTCAATCCTTTGATGTTGTTCATTTATTTCGGTAACAAAATTATACCTGCCAGATCGAGAATTTCTAGGTCGCGTTTTTTACCGATTACTTCCATATATGGAAATCGTCGAACATTCGCTGACATCAGCTTTTTCCGCTCACTATTCTAAACTGTTCGTTGGATGCGTGAATCCACGTGACTTGTAACCGCCGTGTTAACATTATGGCGTCGGATTGATAAATTATGTATTCATATTGAGTTAGACTCATTTTTCGGAACTTTTTGTGTGAAAATCCCTCGAAAAAAGAATAGCTTTCGTCATCTAAACCTGGAAACCGCCAGGGAGAAAAGATGGAATCAAGATAGTGCAGGTAAAAGTCGCTAATTTTGTTATGGTAATGGTACAAAATGAATCACTGTAGAAAACCAGGCAGATCACATGTGGTGGGGCCACGCACAACAACATTTAGGCTACACAAATTTAGTTTTGATTTACTCTGTTAGGACTGAGTGGAGGGGGAAGAAGGTACTATATTTGGATATTGGAAATCTGACTTAATTTTCTTGAATTAATACACAATATGTCCTAATTATAACCCATAAAGGGTTCAACGATATACTTTTAAAAAAATGTCACATGTGAATAAGCTATTATTTTTTTTAAATTTATGTATTTGCAAGCTTTTAGTAAACGCGTTGGCAGTAAACAGTGATCACATTTTTCTGGTTTGACAAAATGACATTCCACATTATACGATAAATTATCATGGTATTTATAAGCATGTGACATATGTTTCATGAGCTGTGATTATTTCTAATGTACTTTTTTCAGAACTAAATGGTCCCCCTAATGAGCCTAGTCGGCCTGAGGTTATACTGTCAGCTTCAGCTGTAAATGAAGGAGCCAGCACAAGCTCCTCAACAACTTCTACCTCTTCACCACACAGCACACCACGGTTCTGTTAAAAGCTGGAACTAAGTGCCTCATCGGTGCAAGAAGCTTCAACGCCTAACAATACGGTCTCCAGAACTATAGTTGATATGTCTGAGATATGCAACCTTGTTAGTCAGCTTGCATGTCCAGAATTCTATGGGAAGCTGTCTGCAGAAATTAATAATCAGGCCAAGAGAGGTCTTGTTCAACACATCAAAGTGAATTGTTGTGTTTGCAACAAAACCGTTGCATCAACGTACACATCATCGGTTGATGAACATAATTCATTCAGTGTGAACAAAGTTGCAGTTCTATCATCATTGTTATCAGGAATGGGACCCTATAAATTTATCTACTTTGCACAGAACACAATTGCAAAAAAAATTTTATTTGCAAACACCAGAACTCGCAAAATTAATATTTGATCAAGCTGCTAAGCTAGCACGCAGCGTAAACTGTGCTCAGAGCAATCAACCATATCATGAATATATTATGGATATTGGAGTCAGTTTTGATGGCAGCTGGCTCACAAGGGGCCACAGTTCAAAATTGGTATTGGTTGTGTTGTGGAGATCTTGACAGGTCTTGTTATAGATGCCCATGTGCTTTCAAAATACTGTCAGACATGTGCTACAACTGCTTCTTGGTACCAGAAGGAAGCCCCGGGAAACTTCAGCAAATGGAAAGAGGAGCATGTGAAGCAAGGATGTGATATAAATTTTGAAGGTATTTACTTCTGAATCTTATTTTTGGTTTCTCCTTCTCCTTGTCTAAAAATTTAAACTGATCTAATTTTAATTTCTCCATAAGTATCAGTTTTAGTAACATAATTTATTACGTACATGTGTTTGCTTTGCTTCCATTGTACTACATTTGCTTCTACATTGTAAAGGGAAGTGTTCAATGTTTGCTTACATCATTATTTTAAGTGTTACTAATTCATACCTTTTCTTCTTTCTAGGAAGTTCAGGTGTGATGGAGGCTGAGGCAGCTAGTGTTTTATGGAGCTGGTCTGTGACACGACACAAATTTCGCTACACCACCATGTTAAGTGATGGTGATAGCAAAGCCTTCAATAGGGTCATGGAAATTAAACCATATGGCCCTAATGTTGAAATCATCAAAGAAGAGTGTATCAATCATGTAGGAAAAAGAATGCATACAGCTCTTCGTAATTTAGTTGCTGATTGCCGCAAGCAAAAAGTTACGCTTGGAGGACGTAGCCGTGGCCGTCTGACAGATACAGCCATCCGAAAGCTTGGTATTTATTATTTCAGAGCTATCAGGCAACATGCTACTGCAGCTGTGTCGTGAAACGAAGTGTAACCCACTACTTTGTTAATCACTATGTCGAGATACAGATTTGCTTCAACCAATCAACTTGCACCGTTCACCAGTCTCTGAGACAGAATAAATTATACTGTTCACGCAGTTCACGCAAGATGGCGACTAAAAACTGAATAAAATTAGGCTGTATGAGCAAAAGACGAAACCGGAGGAAACCAATCATTTTGCTCCGCCAGGAACCAACCGAAAGCCTTTCTTAAGCAGTTACCTGCCTATATAATAGGGCGGAATTTTATGCTAAACACGCAATCCCGAACTTGACGCCAGAGATACTGACTGAAGAGGAAGAAGCTGTCACCTTGATTGATTGTTTACCTGAGGGCATCGACCTGCAACCTACTTCACTAGTCGAGTCAAACTGGCCGTTTTTTAAATCTTGGAGGGTAATTATAAATTTACGATAACCTTTAGGAAAATAGGCCTTCAGCAGGCATATAATGTTGGTATTTGTTGTGTGTCATTATACTACCTACACCTGTATATATTTAATATATTTTGGGTTCCCTATGAATGTATATGATTGAATAGACGAAGACTAATAGGACTCATAACTCAATCTATTGTCTCCTATATTCAGTCTATTGTCTCTGATATTCCAAACTGCAAATATAACCATAACAGTCCTTGTTAGGACTCAATCTATTGTCTCAGATAAGACCAACTGCAATATAACCAAAACAGTCCTTGTCAGGACTCAATCTATTGTCGCATCTAACTCCAATCTATTGTCTCCTATAACTCCCACCTGATATATCACCAAACAGTCCTCGTCTCATATACTCCTATCATAAGAACATAACAATATTGTTAGGATATAAGTTACCAGCTAGTATAGCACTTGACAGAGAGGACGTGGTATAGTATAGGGGGAAGGACATTGTTGTATCACACCTAGGTGTACATATTATTGGATTTATTCATGTATTGATTTATATTATGGGATGTATTCATGTATTAAATGTATTCATGTATTGAATCTATATTATTGAATGTATCCATGTATTAGTTTATCAGAAAGAATGCTTTGCAAGTAGACACATGTCTTGTCTCGCTATTGCTAAATCATACTGAGCCATGTTGTCATTCATCCTACATGCATACATCTTAGACACAATCATTTCACTCACACTAGAAATAGGTGGGCTTGAGGACAGAAATTAGCCCCTATTTTTGCTTTGTTACAGGTTTATTTGTGTCCTAAAAACCTGAGGTCGTATGTTCGATCCGCTGCCTGGAACTTCGCAGGAGCATAGAGATTGTACAGAAGCTACATTTTAGTCCCCCTCAGTCTTGGGTGGGCTAAAGTAACGAGCCTCAGCAGGAGTGGTGTGAACCAAACTAAGGAGAACAGAACGTTTTAAGAGATGAGTACTCATTCGTACAATTTCTGTCAGCATTGTGAGCATAGAAACTGTCAGTGATGAGAAAGTGACTTAACATAGCAAGAGACAAAATTAATAGCATAGCTGAGAAGTGTTATATCCTTAATTAACAGCACAGCTGATCCATGTACTATAATTAAATAACAGCACAGCTGATATAATTTTTTGTTCCTATAATTGGAAAACTTGTTGTAAAATATTTATATATTTTTTTATAAAAATAAACATTTGTAAATCATATGTAAACTTACAAATCCATTACCTTCCATTTTTCAACATTCACCCTTCAGCACAAGAGTAGATAGTGTATATACTAAATAAATACTTAGGAAATTGTATTTGAAGACTTGTCAATTTTATCATTGTTAAGCAAAATCTGTTTCCTTGTTTTATTAATATCACAGTTAGTTACACAGCGGAGGTGGCGCTTTATGTCGGTCTCCTCTCTACTAATTTTTCGAGATCAGAACATTCACAGCCGTAACTAATTTGTGATACCAGTAGTTCTCTCAGACACTGGGACTTCCCCATTTTCTGCAGAAATTCTATTTCTGTAATTGTCAGTACTATACTGATCTTAGAGCCAAAATAAAACCTCTCGCCACACTGGGGGCTCGTTCCTGGGATATTTCTGTATATCTTGAGCCATACTTAGTCTATTCATCTATCTACACTCTAACTTGTGCCAACCATAGGTAACATAAGGAAATAAATTTTTTTGTTGAGAAAATCATTATAGGATTTTTACAAAATTAATTTCTTAGGAGGAGTACCATTTAGTACTCAGTAAATAGTTGATGCTCACAAAGTTGCACGGAAATTTTTTGTTCATTTAAATTAATTAAGTTTAATTACAATAATTGGGTTATAGTAAATATACATACCCTATCTAAGTAACGCCATGGCTGATCTAGTGAAGTTCAGGACTGCGATCATGCAGATGGGTAAGGAATTAAATATGACAGGTGATGCTCTTACTCAGTATGTCACAACAGAAGTGGACAAACACATGGATAGGGAAGAAAGAAAGTTGCAATTAGAAGCTGAAAGAGAAGCCAAAAGACTGGAAGCTGAGAGAGAAGACAAAAGACTGGAAGCTGAGTGAGAAACCAAAAGATTAGAAATTGAGGCCAAGAAATGGGAGGCTGAAGCTGAGGAAAGGAAATTACAAGCAGAGAGAGACCATCAGTTGAGATTAAAAGAGCTTGAAATTCAGGCAAATACTGTCAATAATGGGGGTAGCTCACCTCACTCTGAGAGTAGCTCCAGCCAGAGCACCTCAAGTGGGGCCATGAATTTTCATCTGGACCCATTTGTTGAGAAAGAAGACGCCATCGAGTCGTACCTGGATAGATAAGAAAGACTAGCCACTACCTATGGCTTAGTGAAAGAAAAAATGGAGTCTTAAACTATCTCAGGGATTGAGAGGTGTGGCCTACGATGTGTATTTGAAGCTCTCAAGAGATGACCAGGAAGATTATGAAATCCTGAAGCAGGCACTGCTTGTGAGATATGAAAAGAACTCAGAATCATATAGAAAGAAATTCCGAACAGCTAAACTTCTTCCAGGAGAAAACTATCACCAATTCTCTGCTAGACTGGAAACCTATTTGGAAAAATGGAGTAGTTTAGGAAAGTGTCAAAATCTGAAAGAAATGATAATGATGGAGCAAGTGAAAGAGTCCATGCCTCAAGAAATGAGGAAGTTTATCATGGAACAAGGAGCAGAGAGATTGGAAGATATTGTAACTGTTGCTGAGAGATATCAAGCAGCTCAGGCAGAAGTATTAGGAAATAGGAAAAAGCAGGATGAAAACTTCACATCATCACAAAACTATACCAAATATGAACAAAAAGACTATACCACAAGGAACAAACAAAGATTTGACCAAAAGGACAAAAACCCTCTAAGATCGGATAAGACACCTTACCGGAAGGAAGGAAAGTGGTGTAAAACTTGTCTAATGAGTAACCACAATACTGCGGACTGCAGAAGGAAGAATCCTCCTCATCATGCTGCATGTCTTACAACAGGGAATCAGGGAAGGAAGGAAAGGGCAGTAAGTCAGAAAGACTTCCATCATCCCCCTGTCTGTGAGGAAGTGACCGTGAATGGCACTCAAGTACTGTGTTTATATGACACAGGATTGGACTTTGATTCAGTTGTGTGCTCTTCTCTAGTGAGTCCTGACCAGATAACCACAGAAACAGTGGAAATCAGAGGACCAATCAAGGGAGCAAGAACCATGACACTACCCATAGCTCGAATCAACATAAGATCTCGCTATGTGGAAGGAGAAATCAAAGCAGCAGTGATGGACGACACTATTTACCCTTTGATTTTGGGGTGTAGGTATGTTTTCCTTGGAGAACCTATAAAACCCGTAGTTATGGCAACAGTCCAGACCAGGGAAAGCTCCAGGAAAATGGAGGAGAATCCTATCAATACTCATCCAGAAGAGATGAAAAAGGCTCAAGCAGCAGACAGCACGTTGAAGCCTTGTTTTCGCAAATTGCCTAAAGCACATAACCCTCCAGAGAAAGGAGACTTGTATATGAAGAATGGCCTACTATACAGAAAAGCTGGAACAGGACCTAAAGGGCATGGACAGCTTGTAGTGCCAAAATCTTACAGGGAGAAGGTTATGACGCTAGGACATGCTATACCCTTCAGTGGACATATGGGAATAGGGGCCACTGGACAAAGGATAGCCTGTCACTACTTCTGGCCAGGAATTACAGAGGACATAAAAATATATGTAAGATCCTGTCCAGAATGCCAAAGAGTAGCTCCTAAGCATAGGACTGCACCAGCAACACTGGGAGAAATGCCTATTATGGGAACCCCTTTTGAACGTGTTGCAGTAGATATTGTTGGACCCCTCACTAGGACCAAGAAGAGAAATGCTTACATCTTAACCTTGGTTGATACTTGCTCTATGTGGGGAGAAGCAGTGGCCATGTCAGCTATAGATTCAAAGCACGTGGCAGAGGCCCTGTTGACAATATTTACCCGATTAGGTTTCCCGCATCAGATATTGACTGACAATGGGTCTCAGTTTAAGGGAAAGCTAACACAAGAAGTATTCAGGATATTTCAAGCCAGGCACTATCATTGTAGTCCCTACCATGCTCAAGGGAATGGTCAAGTAGAGCGGTTCAATGGTACGCTAATTTCAATCCTTAGAAAGCTGGCGAGTGAAAAACCTGATACTTGGGATACATACTTACCCGCTGCACTATTTGCATATAGGGAAGTACCCCACAATTCAACTGGATTGGCTCCAGCTACCTTGTTGTTTGGAAGACCAATAAAAGGTCCACTGGAAGCATTGCTGCGGACATGGACTGATGAAAAGGCAGAGGAAACAGTGACTTCCTCATACCAGTACGTCAACGAGTTGACATCTCGATTGAAAGCCGGTTGGAAACTGGCCAATGATAACTTAAGACAGGCCAGGAGGAAGCATGCTGCGTACTACAACAAAAAGCAAAGGATAGGGAACTGGAGGTGGGTGAAAAGGTGTTATTACTGTTGCCAAGCAGCAATAATAAATTGCAGATTGGATGGCAGGGACCCTATGTCATACTGGAGAAACTTTTTTTTCTTTTTTTTTTTCTCCTTTATTTTTTTTTTTTTTTTTTTCTTTTTTAATTTTTTTTTTTTTTTTTTTTTTTTTTTTTTTTAGTTCTTTTGTTCCCTTTTTTTTTTTTTTTTTTTTTTTTTTTTTTTTTTTCTTTTTTTTTCTTTTTTTTTTTCTTTTTTTTTTTTTTTTTTTTTTTTTTAAAATACGAAGAAAAAAAAGAAAAAATTTTTTTTTTTTTTTTTTTTTTTTTTTAAAAAAAAAAAAAAAAACTTTTTTTTTTTTTTTCCAGGACCTTTTTTTTTTTTTTTTCTTTTTTTTTTAGCTTATAAGATTGACAAGAAAGGGAAGGAGAAGGTATATCATGTCAATCTTCTTAAAAAATACTATGACAAGGAATCATCAGAAGTTGCACATATTATGACCCTAGCCATTGCAACAGAAATGCACGGTGAACCACTTCACTCTATGGAGTATCCACTCACAACTACAGAGGATTATGTTCAAGTAAATATTAGTGAACATTTAACTCCAGAGCAGAAGAAGAGGGTTCAGAAAGTGTTGGAAACCCATGCTGATGTGCTCACAGATAAGCCAGGTCGTACGAATCTGTTAGAGTACGACATGAAGATTACCGACCCTACCCCAGTATGCATGAGAACATACCCTATACCCTATGCGAAAGCCCAAGCACTAAGGGAGGAAGTTGATTATCTGTTGAAGGAGAAAATTATCTCGAAGTCAGACTCTCCCTATAGCTCAAGTGTGGTGCTATTGAGAAAACCGAGTGGTGAACACAGGTTATGTATTGACTACCGGAAGCTTAATGCGATCACAGAATCTCAGGTGGACCCATTACCTGACACCAACCAGCTGTTCTCTACACTGAGTAAGGATAGGTATTTATCGAAGGTAGATCTAAGCAAGGGATACTACCAAATACCAGTGAAACCAGAAGTTAGGAAAATGCTGGCAATTAGTACATCGGACGGACACTACGAGTTTAATGTACTACCCTTTGGGCTGAAAAATGCTCCCAGTATCTTTTCAAGAATGATGAGGAAATTATTGGAACCTCTACAAAATCCCCATATCACTAACTTTATGGATGACATTCTTGTTGCTACAAACACATTTGAAGAGCATATAGTAGCGCTCTCCATGTTGTTTGACAGACTGAGAGCCACTGGATTGACTGCACGTCCAACCAAGTGCTATATCGGTTGTAAGGAGTTGGAATTCTTAGGTCACACTATTTCTACAGGTCATATGTCTCCTGACCCAAAGAATATAGAGAAGTTAAAGAAGTACATACCCCACTTTAACTCTCTGTGTGCACCATTAACCAACTTAACGAAGAAAGGACAGCCTGACAAAATCCAATGGAATGCTGATTGTGAAAAAGCTTACACAGAGCTAAAAGCAAAACTCACCAGCAAACCAATCCTTACACTACCCGATATCACACAGGAATTTGTATTAAGGACGGACGCTAGCAGTATAGGTATTGGTGCAACTCTCTTGCAGAAATCAAAAGCCCAGCCGGAGAAACTTTTACCAGTCGCCTACGCCAGTAGGAAGCTGAATGCAGCTGAGTTGAACTACTCGACCATAGAGAAGGAATGTTTAGCTCTAAGTTGGTCCATCAACACATTTTCACCTTATCTGTATGGGACACACTTCATTGTCCAAAGCGATCACCAACCTTTAACATTCTTGGCTGCATCTAAAAAGCTAAATTCGAGATTGTTAAGGTGGAGTCTGCTTCTGGCGCCTTATTCCTTTACCGTAAATTACATTCCGGGAAGAGACAATGTGGGAGCTGATTTTTTAAGTCGACACCCTAGTACTCTGGAAGGACAGACGCAAAAGGATTAACCACAGCAAGGGTTTACACGTCAGCTATGACAAGTCACAGCTAGGAAAGGAGGGGGCTATGTCGTGAAACGAAGTGTAACCCACTACTTTGTTAATCACTATGTCGAGATACAGATTTGCTTCAAACAATCAACTTGCACCGTTCACCAGTCTCTGAGACAGAATAAATTATACTGTTCACGCAGTTCACGCAAGATGGCGGCTAAAAACTGAATAAAATTAGGCTGTATGAGCAAAAGACGAAACAGGAGGAAACCAATCATTTTGCTCCGCCAGGAACCAACCGAAAGCCTTTCTTAAGCAGTTACCTGCCTATATAATAGGGCGGAATTTTATGCTAAACACGCAATCCCGAACTTGACGCCAGAGATACTGACTGAAGAGGAAGAAGCTGTCACCTTGATTGATTGTTTACCTGAGGGCATCGACCTGCAACCTACTTCACTAGTCGAGTCAAACTGGCCGTTTTTTAAATCTTGGAGGGTAATTATAAATTTACGATAACCTTTAGGAAAATAGGCCTTCAGCAGGCATATAATGTTGGTATTTGTTGTGTGTCATTATACTACCTACACCTGTATATATTTAATATATTTTGGGTTCCCTATGAATGTATATGATTGAATAGACGAAGACTAATAGGACTCATAACTCAATCTATTGTCTCCTATATTCAGTCTATTGTCTCTGATATTCCAAACTGCAAATATAACCATAACAGTCTTTGTTAGGACTCAATCTATTGTCTCAGATAAGACCAACTGCAATATAACCAAAACAGTCCTTGTCAGGACTCAATCTATTGTCGCATCTAACTCCAATCTATTGTCTCCTATAACTCCCACCTGATATATCACCAAACAGTCCTCGTCTCATATACTCCTATCATAAGAACATAACAATATTGTTAGGATATAAGTTACCAGCTAGTATAGCACTTGACAGAGAGGACGTGGTATAGTATAGGGGGAAGGACATTGTTGTATCACACCTAGGTGTACATATTATTGGATTTATTCATGTATTGATTTATATTATGGGATGTATTCATGTATTAAATGTATTCATGTATTGAATCTATATTATTGAATGTATCCATGTATTAGTTTATCAGAAAGAATGCTTTGCAAGTAGACACATGTCTTGTCTCGCTATTGCTAAATCATACTGAGCCATGTTGTCATTCATCCTACATGCATACATCTGAGACACGATCATTTCACTCACACTAGAAATAGGTGGGCTTGAGGACAGAAATTAGCCCCTATTTTTGCTTTGTTACAGGTTTATTTGTGTCCTAAAAACCTGAGGTCGTATGTTCGAGTCAATCCCGCTGCCTGGAACTTCGCAGGAGCATAGAGATTGTACAGAAGCTACATTTTAGTCCCCCTCAGTCTTGGGTGGGCTAAAGTAACGAGCCTCAGCAGGAGTGGTGTGAACCAAACTAAGGAGAACAGAACGTTTTAAGAGATGAGTACTCATTCGTACAATTTCTGTCAGCATTGTGAGCATAGAAACTGTCAGTGATAAGAAAGTGACTTAACATAGCAAGAGACAAAATTAATAGCATAGCTGAGAAGTGTTATATCCTTAATTAACAGCACAGCTGATCCATGTACTATAATTAAATAACAGCACAGCTGATATAATTTTTTGTTCCTATAATTGGAAAACTTGTTGTAAAATATATATATATATTTTTTTTATAAAAATAAACATTTGTAAATCATATGTAAACTTACAAATCCATTACCTTCCATTTTTCAACATTCACCCTTCAGCACAAGAGTAGATAGTGTATATACTAAATAAATACTTAGGAAATTGTATTTGAAGACTTGTCAATTTTATCATTGTTAAGCAAAATCTGTTTCCTTGTTTTATTAATATCACAGTTAGTTACACAGCGGAGGTGGCGCTTTATGTCGGTCTCCTCTCTACTAATTTTTCGAGATCAGAACATTCACAGCCGTAACTAATTTGTGATACCAGTAGTTCTCTCAGACACTGGGACTTCACCATTTTCTGCAGAAATTCTATTTCTGTAATTGTCAGTTTTATACTGATCTTAGAGCCAAAATAAAACCTCTCGCCACAAGCTGATATGAAGAACGCTATTATGGCTAGCCTACATCATTGCTATTCAACTGATGATTATCCCCAGCATCAGTTTTGTCCTACTGGCCAAGACTCTTGGTGTTTCTATAAAGCAGCCTTATCTAGGAATGAGTATGCTTTTGGGAGTCAAAAACGTATACATACGCCCCTGGACTTTAAGCTGTTGAACAGACATTTGACACCAGTGTATGACAGGCTGTCAAATCTGAAACGGTTGAGCCGCTGGCTACCCAAAACTCCAATGAGAGCCTTCATTCAGTTATTTGGAGTAAAGTGCCAAAGCATATCTTCCATTCACGAAAGCGCGTTGAATTCTGCCTTCTAAGTGCAGTTGCAGAATTTAATGAAGGACCTGAGGCTGCTATATTTTTCAAGAAAGTCCTGGGGCTGAACAGTGGAAAAGAGGCTTATCGACTTGCAGGAGCAAGAAAGCGTAAACTTCTCGTGCTCAGCTCTAAAACAGCAGAAAACTGCACTAAGAAAAGGAACCAAATTATGCACAAATCTCAACAGAAAGCCAGACAAGAAGCTGCAGAGGAAGCTGGATATATGGCCGGTATGTTCTGAATGACAAGTAAGTTAATTTTTTGCTGTAGTATTACATACTTATTTAATTGTTGTCTACTTATGGAGAAAAATGCGGTTTTCTCATAATCTATTTTTTAATCCTAATTTTCTTGTAATGTATTAATTGACATAAGAATTGGAACATATATTACCCATAGGCTTTTAAAACTTTTTGTGTGATGGATTTTAAGTATCTCATCAAACTTTTGATTAATTGACAAAAGTAATGTAAAATTTAGTAAAATTTGTTACTATTTTTAGACACTATTTTCAAAGTCCTACAACTTTTTTTGTATTAAAGTTATCAAAAATCCATCACAGAAAAAGTTTTAACATATAATGGTAAACGGTGTGTTCATATTTGGTATTAATAGCTTAATAAATAAAAAAGCCTTAGCAAATTGAAATAGAACAAGGAATCCAATATTGCTCAGCTCTAAAACGGCAGAAAACTGCACTAAGACAAGGAAGGAAATTAGGCGCAAATCTCAACAGAAAGCCAGATAGGAAGCTGCAGAGGAAGCTGGCTATGCTACCAGTATGTTCTAAATGACAAGTAAACAATTTTTCAGGGGCAATATTACATACTTATTTAATTGTAGTCTGTTTATAGAGAAAAATGCGATTTTCTCAAAATCTTTTCCCATCCTAATTTCCTTAAAACTTCCACACTTATATGTTAATTGACATAATAATTGGCACATATGTTGCCCATAATCTTTTAAAACTTTTGCAGTGATGGATTTTGAGTATCTGATCAAACTTTTGATTTATTGCAAAAAGTAATGTAAAATTTATCAAAATGTGTTACTATTTTTAGACACTATATTCAAAGTCCTACAACTATTTTGTATTAAAGTTATCAAAAATCCATCACAGGAAAAGTTTTAAAATATAATGATAAACGTTGTGTTCATATTTGGTATTCATAGCTTAATAAATAAAAAAGCCTTAGCAAATTGAAATAGAACAATAGAATCCAATATGGCCGCCGTTTCTACGGCAACCAGTAGTGCAGTGCCATCAAACTCTTCATTTTGCGTATCTAGTATTGATATAGGTTAAGTCTGTGCATTTTCATTGAAATCCAGCAATTAATAACGAAAATAGCATTTCAGAGTAGCTCCTCCCCTTAATTGCTGTTCAAGTAAAGTTTGAGAAATTTCATGTCATATTAAAGTTTGAAAGAATGTATGAATATTACATTACCCTTATCGTTACCACTTATGCTATTGCCAGTATTATAGGACATTAAGACATAAGATATTACGTGCTGTTAAAGGTGAGTTTAGACAAATGTTATTACTCGACGTTTTAGTTAAAACATGACAAATGGTAACTCTGTTGATTAATGTTATAAATTTCACAAAAAGTGTTTACTATTTGAGACATGTTGCCACTTTGAAAAAATTAGATGGTTTGTGTATTGACATGAGAGTCCAAAATGTGTATATACATGAGCCCACATTTAGTGACTTAGATCTTTTTTTAGGATTTCAGAGTATTGATGGTACCTAAATGTCTCCCGACGGGATACATTTGCATGTTCCCTGGATCTAAGTGGCCGTATGACCTACTACCACAGCATTTATTCGTGCTAGAAACTAATTACAATAAAATAATATAAATTATCTTTACTACTATAGAAAATAAACAGTGCAAGAGCGACATCTCGCGGTAAATCGTAAACACGAGATACATTCAGTATAGTATGACGTAAGATGAAATTTAACTATTTCAATCTTGGCATAAGCCACGCTAACGATTTTCGGGAGTTAACATAGAGATAGTGACGTAGATAGGAATAGCCTCACTCCCTGTAAGATCGCTTGATAGAATGACCAGTAAATAAATTAACAAAATAAAACTTTGTCCAATGAACAGTGGCCAGAATCGCGCACCACTGAAGCCGGCTCAGAAATAATTTTCTGAAAATCAGTTGTACGGATTGAGCATTGCATATGGACGTGATTTTAACCATGCGGGGATAGTATTTGGCGCTTCCCCCGGTCTGTCACACAAGTTCTGCTCCTTCGTTGTGATTTACTACCAGAATGCAGCCGAGTACTACATTATTCTTCCTCAGGATATTTGCAGTTTATAACAAGAAATTTCTATTTCATGAAAAATCTGTGGGAACAGATTATGTTTGTGTATTTTTTCACAAGTAAGTACGTTTCCAAATAAACTTATTTTATTTCAGCATGAACTCAGTTGATATCCATGCCTAGTCTAAAGATTAAATGAAGCCACTAATCAAAGAAATAATCAAAGTAGAGGAGCCTCAAACTATAACACCAACCAACAAATTACTTTCTCCAACGTAAAAATTGAAGAATGAACATGATGATGAAGCATTTACTCCATGTTGGATATTAATCAAAGGAGGAAAGATTATGTATGATACGTGAAAACCACTCTCACATAATAATGATGACTTGTAAATACATGAAACATTGTTGCACCGTTTTGTTTGATATTGGAAAATTCATCTATTACTCAATTAAACTTCTGTTAAACCGACGAGGACTTGCTGAAATCATTAAATTTTGGATATGTTACATGTCGTGGATGTAATTGATATATATAATCTTACCACTACAACTCGCAAATACACCATCTCAAGAGGATACGAACCTAGCTGGGTCATGATTAAAATCTTACCAAGAAATAAACAACTCTGGCAGGCTGTAAGTCAGTAAAACTTAACTTGGAAACATAATTGATATCCTTCCCAGTTCAAATACAAACCAATAACCAGCCACATATATTCATTCCTTCCTCCAGTTTGGATAGTCCTTTCCAACAAGCATAATATATTTACAACGCTTTACACAATCAACTTGTTCAATCCATTCGTTCTACTTAATTATTACACAATTAAACTAAACCTACACACTTCGGGTTTTCCTCCAGAAATAGCACCATGATTTTACACATGCCAATATTTCTTTAACACACATTGATAATGTATATACATATATATATTTAATTAACATCTCGCTTACCCTTAATCACAGACAGGTTTGTAATGGTTACACAGTTTGCTCACACTTCTGCAGATGGCAACGGAGTTGATATAACTGATTGTGCTCTGTGTCTGTAGTTTGAATTAGGCGGCGAGTGTGTCTGTGTCATGCGTTCTCTCCCCTTTTATAATGGCCTTGCGGATGTACGAGGTGGCATCTGGACCAAGGTACGTTTGCATGCATCCACAATCGCGTAGGCAAGGCAAGATGTGCAAAGATAGTAAATCCAAAATAATTCTGTAATCCTTATTTCTGCACCGATTTTCTCCATCTTAGGCTTATTTTACTCATATAAATGAGCTCTATCACTATGGATATCCATTTTATCCTATAGTTTATCCGACTATTCACTAGAGCAGCCGAAACAGGGAAAAACACAACATGGTTCATGTTCCACTGTCTTCTATTCATAACTTCGGCTCTACAACACATCCAGTTAATCTATTGCTATCTACCTAAAGCTAATGATCTCTATTATCGAATTGGGTCCTTCTTTATCTAGGCATTCCATGATTAGTTACACACTGCCTTCCGAAATATCCTTAACATCTACACTTTTGTTTCCTCCATGTCTAGCGATCTTCTGACACTATTTATACCAAGCTGGCTTTTCATTGGTTAGTTACATCCATGGGGTTTGTAAGGTGATAATTTTTTAATGATGCCGAGATTTGAATCAGACTTCATTACAGCCAGTAGAGTGATTTACCAACCGTGACCTTTACTAAAACATCATATGATATTGAAAACTATATGACAATTGATAAATACTATATTCTTACCACTTCTTTGCTACCAGTGTGTCGCGCCGTTATCCCGAACTGGACATTAATTGTCACAGCACAGTTGGACAAGAAAGAAGTAAATTAAGAAATGTGAGAAAGATATATAGGATCTCATTAAGTGGCTCGTTAAATTTTAGATTCCTATACTAGTGAGGGGTGAATAGGAAGGCGAATATTCTCACAAAGAGATAATGTCTCAGAAGGGCACTTGAGAATGGATTCTGTTTCCTTGCGACAAATCCCCCCTATAATTCTTACTGAATATTATAATAATTATTAAGCCCCCCCCCCCCCCCTCTCATACTGAGGAAATGACATATATATGGATTTAAGAGACAGTACATGTAAGAAACTCACTCGACCACTTGGTGATTGATATAACGTATGTACAAATATTTAATCCCTAAACCACATTTACGACACAAAGAAAGATGAAAAAGTAAATGAAAATAATAATATGGTCCTAAACACTGAATGACTTAAAGTTCTAGTATGTTCTACCAATCATCAGTAGCACTGGTGTGACTATTGTGAGAGTTGCCTAACGTTATGGATTGTAAAGTTCCTTGGTGATAATCTGGAATGTACTTTAAAAAAGTTCCGTGATTATTCGGGTGAAAGTTCTGTTCGCACTTTTAAATAAGATCTTTGAGATATCTGGAGGAAAATAATCCTTATGCTTTTGGACTTATCTGTAGTCCTGTGTTGTCAGCCCTGGCGCAGGTTGTTAGGTGCCGTCATCCAGCAGCGATATGACGTTACACGTGCGAGCGTTGATCTATGCTCCTTTATGCTTAGGAGTTGACGAGATCTCTGGCTTTAGGTTCTGCTGATCGGTCAAAAGACTGACTGTCTATTACCGTCAGGCACCGGACACGGAATTCTGCAACAGCGAATGTTGTCCGCTCAGAAACCTAAAAGTCTGAAGACACAACTGTGGCTTCATGAGTTTTCCTGTCATATGGGAACATCTATCATTCCCATTCAAACCGCATACACCAAGCATATCAGAATTATCCTCTTTCCTTCAATAAGAGGACTATAATGTCATATAATCTAGAGATTACAGGCAAACTGTCCATGTTATATCAGATATTTATACTTCACTTTCATACAATCACACATCAGGCATATCAATGTTATATTCGTCTGACTTCCTTTCTTGAGATGGCTTGTGTGTCACAGAGTCTACAATAGTTTACAGGCAAACTTCCCTGTTATATAGTATATGCATCATTCATTATCACACAGTCATGCATCAGGCATGTCAACGAAATTTCCTCTGACTTTTTCTCATAATCTCGACATGATATGTAAACTTAGACCTATGTAACTTCAGGAGTTAATTTCTTTAGCCACTCTCTTTTCCCAAGAACTATGTTCTACAATGACAGTCCCGTTCCTTCACACAATGATGCATAGCAATAAAATATAACAGATTAATATTACACAAATAGATAAAGTGAGTGACCGACTAGCCAAGCAATCAGGGCGCATTCCTCTGTAGTACAACTGTATAGTTTTGGGACTGAAACCTGGCTGTGGCACACTCTAATTTACCAGCTGTAAATGGGCACTCAGCTGTGCTCTTGAGCTAGGGATGGAAAAGGCAGCGAGGAAGGAAACTGGTCACCTAACCTCGTAAAAGTTGGATATTTCATGGTGAAACTTCTAACACTTCATTTCCCTATGACAATCTCTGCCATGGGACTACCTTTATCTTTCCTATAGATAAAGCAATTAATATTTTAGATATTATCAACTACAGGCTGCGAGGCTAGTTGTGATACATTTTTATACAAGCAACAGTCACTCACATAGCCGCTGTATAAATCTTATCAAGAATAAAATACACCAATAAATATTCTACATACATATTTTGCGAAGTCTATACGAACATGAACAGAGTGAAATCATATACACCACTTGGTTAACACCAAAGAGTTTGTAATCTGGACTTCCCCGCCATTTAGATGCACTCGACCCACATGTTGTGCGTGTAAGTGGCGTTTGGACCTAAGCCTCTAACTTTTATGGATCTCTCCTCATATGTTCTAGATCGTTTGTTGGGATTTCATCGTTGCTCACGTCACTGAATTCTGAGGGGTGGGTTCCGACGTAATCACACGTAAATTCTCTCCCCGACATGTGAGCTAATAATGATGCCATCTCGACGAACATACCGCGTGAGAAAGCTTCCCCGTGCGGTAATTACTGGTCGCAGTCCTCTCTTCAAATAATCTCGAAGGAAGTGACGTGTAAGACAGCGACAATTTTTAGAGATACAAAAGGATATGAAACGAACCAAAACCAAAACATAAGAAGATAGATCGAAAAAAACAACGAATAAAGAAGAATGAAAGAGAGAGAAAAGCTACCAGAATTTATGCAAAATGATGTTGAACACTGACACCTCCAGGACATAAAACGCCTAATTAAAAAATAAGACGATTCTCTAATGAAAAGCGAGTCCTGTCATCCCCGACACATGAACGGAGGGCCGTGACATGGATATCGGATTTACCTGAATGGTCAGGCCTATTGAAATGAAGGGCCACTGGTAAATGTTTGCCATGATAGATGTCGTTCAAGTGCTCACGAAACCTGTCTGCCAAACGCCTGCCAGTTTCACCAATATAGGTCATGCCACACCTCTTGCAGATGATAGCATAAATAAGGTTTCTGGATTCGCATGTGAAAGACTCTCTAATGATAAATTTTCCTTTCGGAAAAGTGACTGTCTGAGTTTGGAGTACAAACGGACAGCTCTTACATATACGGCGTTGGCACGGTTTAGTACCAAAGTATGAAGGGCTAGTATGTCGCAGACGACTGTGTACAAGAATATCCCTAAAATTCATATCCCTATGATATGCTACCAAAGGTGTATCACGAAACAACTCTCTTATATCAGGATCAGAGTGGAGAATAGGCAGATGTCGAAACAGAGTTCTCTTCACCGCCAGACAGTGAGGATGGAAAGTTAGAACCAGTTTGAGTCTGTCAGACTGGACAGAAGGTTTAGTAGTGAGTGCAATCTGACGAGTGACACGTGTGATACGATAAAGAGCATCTGGATAAAGACGTTGGCGAAAGAACTCGAGCATCTCTTGAGCTCGCTGATGGAAATCATCGTCATCGTGACATAACCGACGCAAGCGAAGAAGTTGAGAAAAGGGAATTGAATTTTTACAATTAAGAGGATGCGATGAAGTATAAAGAAGGAAACCGTGAGCGTCAGTAGTCTTATAATAAACAGTCGTTTTAAGACCAGTAGGGCTAATAGTCACAGTGATGTCAAGAAAGTTCACTGAAGTCGTAGAAATTTCAGAAGTGAATTTAATGGCAGGATTGAAATGTCCAACATAGTCAATGAATCGACGGAGGTCTACCTCAGACATGCCTGTAATGCCAATACCATCATCAATGTAATGACGGTAAAATTCAGGTATTGGTCCATCGTAACTATGAAAGACCAAATATTCAAAGTGGCCCATAAACAGGCAAGCGTAACTAGGGCCCATCTTAGTACCCATAGCAACGCCACTGATTTGGTTGAAGAATTGGCCATTAAACTCAAAAGAGTTGAGATTAAGAACCAACTCAGCAAGGCGAAGAAGCGGACCTGTACTTATAGTAAGATCAGTACGCTGGTCGAGAAAAAATTGGAGTGCCTTGAGACCATCAGCATGTGGAATAGAAGTATAAAGGGAACAAACATCTAGGAGGAAAAGACGGTAAGTACGATCAGGCGTGAATCTGATCGAATCAAAGGTAGTGATAGCATGAGTAGTGTCTTTCAAATAAGAAGGCAGATTGGCGACCAAAGGCTGGAAAATACTATCAAGGAATTCAGAAATACGTTCAGTGGGACAAGAGCAGGCTGAAACAATAGGCCTACCAGCGTTAGCAATTTTATGCACCTTAGGAAGCATGTAGAAGAAAGTCTTACCAAGACTACTATCCAAAATATGGAGAGATAAAGCACCAGAAGGAAGAAGATCATCATGGACAAGGCCCCGGATAGTCTCATAAACAGTAAGATTATTCCGGACTGTAGCATCACCAGAACAAGGTGAGTAAAAGGTGGTGTTACCTAGCTGTGTAACTCCTTCATGAATATATAGGTCCTTACGCCAAACAACCACAGCACCACCTTTGTCTGCCGGCTTGATAACAATATCATCACGGTTTCTAAGGCGTGACAATGCCCGCCATTCAGAAGACGTGAGGTTAGATCGACGGAGACGGCGTAGAGTAAGCTGGTCAATGTCATGTAAAGTATTGGCAATATATAAATCCAGAGCACGAGATGCTCCTAGAGCTGGAGTCCAGTCTAGTTTAGGTTTGCCGAAACGACGAATGATGTCATCAGTATCGGAAACCCTGGTAGAATCATTACCATTACGATGGTAAAATTTGAGACGCATGCGGCGATGGAAGCTGTGAATATCCTGAAGCAGAGAATATTTGACAAAATTAGAACGAAGAGGAACAAACTTAAGACCTTTGCTCAGGACAGACAATTCATCAGGAGACAGATGCAAATCTGGAGGAATGCAAATAACTTTAGCTTGGGTAGAAGACTGAATAGAGGACCCTGAAGGAGGTTGCGGACGTCTGTTTATTATAAGACTACTGACGCTCACGGTTTCCTTCTTTATACTTCATCGCATCCTCTTAGTTCTAAAAATTCAATTCCCTTTTCTCAACTTCTTCGCTTGCGTCGGTTATGTCACGATGACGATAATTTCCATCAGCGAGCTCAAGAGATGCTCGAGTTCTTTCGCCAACGTCTTTATCCAGAACATGTTTTATCTGATGCTCTTTATCGTATCACACGCGTCACTCGTCAGTTTGCACTTACTACTAAACCTTCTGTCCAGTCTGACAGACTCAAACTGGTTCTAACTTTCCATCCTCACTGTCTGGCGGTGAAGAGAATTCTGTTTCGACATCTGCCTATTCTCCACTCTGATCCTGATATAAGAGAGTTGTTTCGTGATACACCTTTGGTAGCATATCGTAAGGATATGAATTTTAGGGATATTCTTGTACACAGTCGTCTGCGACATACTAGCCCTTCATACTTTGGTACTAAACCGTGCCAACGCCGTATATGTAAGAGCTGTCCGTTTGTACTCCAAACTCAGACAGTCACTTTTCCGAAAGGAAAATTTATCATTAGAGAGTCTTTCACGTGCGAATCCAGAAACCTTATTTATGCTATCATCTGCAAGAGGTGTGGCATGACCTATATTGGTGAAACTGGCAGGCGTTTGGCAGACAGGTTTCGTGAGCACTTGAATGACATCTATCATGGCAAACATTTACCAGTGGCCCTTCATTTCAATAGGTCTGACCATTCAGGTAAATTCGATATCCATGTCACGGCCCTCCGTTCATGTGTCGGGGATGACAGGACTCGCTTTTCATTAGAGAACCGTCTTATTTTTCAATTGGGCGTTTTATGTCCTGGAGGTCTCAATGTTCAACATCATTTTGCATAAATTCTGGTAGCTTTTCTCTCTCTTTCATTCTTCTTTATTCGTTGTTTTTTCGATCTATCTTCTTATGTTTTGGTTTTGGTTCGTTTCATATCCTTTTGTATCTCTTTAAAAATTGTCGCTGTCTTACACGTTACTTCCTTCGAGATTATTTGAAGAGAGGACTGCGATCTTGTGTATTCCGAGCATTTACATTTCTAGCTAAGTGTCTTGTTCCATAGTTTTGATCATTCTCGTTTTTTTCGTTTCGTTTATTATTTAATTTCTTGATTCGGTATTTCTGTTAGGTTTTTCGATTTTCTTGTATTATCATTGTACTTTTTCCATCTGCTTGAATCGCTTATTTTGTATTGTTTCTTATCATCGTATGATTTTGTAATACCTATTACTATATGTCAGAATGGTTTGAAGTACAGAAAGGAGTAGGACAAGGCTGTACCCTTTCCCCTTACCTGTTTAACATTTATGCCGAGAATATCATGAGAAACGTAAGAGATGACCAAGAACACACAGAGTTTGACTCATTTAACATCGGCGGGTACCAGATCCCGGAAATCAGATATGCTGACGACACAGTCCTCTTATCGACCAACCCAGAAGGACTTGAACAATTAATTCTGTCCACCAAAAAACACAGCGAAGCCCAGAATCTATACCTAAACACCAAGAAGACCAAAGTATTGACAACAGACAAAGTAAAGACCAAACCAGAAATTGAAATTGATAACGAAGAACTGGAAAGTGTTAATGAATTCGAATACTTAGGATCAATCATCAACAGCTCTGGCGACTGTGCAGTAGAAATTAAAAGAAGACTTGCAATTGCTTCACATAAACTAATACAGATGAAAAACCTATGGCAAGGCACAAGCAAAGAAACAAAGTTACAACTGATCAGAGCATGTATATTCCCAGTAGCAACATACGGCTGCGAGACTTGGACACTCAATAAAACAGTTGCAAAAAAGATTACATCATTCGAAATGAAATGCTACAGAAGGATGTTGAGAATACCCTGGACAGAAAAAAAAAACCAACAGAGAAGTACTGCACTCACTAAACGTACAGGAACATTGGCTCCTAAATACCATCGCAATAAGGAAGCTGAAATTTTTCGGTCATATAAAAAGACATAATAGTCTGGAAAAAACAGTGATGGAAGGCATGGTCCCTGGAAAAAGGGGAAGGGGTCGACCTAGACTACGGTGGACCCAGGACATCACAGAGAGTCTGAACTTGTCTTTGGCTGATGCAGGTCGACTTGCCCAGAATCGTGATGCGTTTAGAGCAGCTGTAATGGAGACAACGTTCTGGAAAGAATACGTCACATGATGATGATTACTATATGTAATTCTTGTCTTTGTCACCTGTTTGTGGCTGACGAAGGGTAATACCCGAAACGTCCCCTGTCTCATGTGAACTGTTATTTGTAAAACTGATTCAATACCGTTTTATTAATTTATAAACTTATATTCCTTACCAGTTTTACAGCAGCCCCTTAATTTATTTACTTATACTATACTACAATGAAATTTGACACTGGGGCGTTTTCCGTCAGGTCCATCAAATAGGACACAATAAAGCAATGGAGGTTTCTAGACTTTAAGACGCCTTTATGTTCTGAACAAAGGTATATTCTCTGGCCGTGTGTTATAACCTGGGGTTGATGCATTTGCGATATTTGCTCAGTGACCATTAGTAAGCGCCATGATGTCTGAGAAAGAGAAACGCTGACTGCAGCGCCGAAAAGACCGTAGTGCAACATGAGAATTACTGAGAATAAAGAAGAGAGAGAGATATAGGAAGGGAAAGGAGACAAAGATGGACAGAAAAATAGACCGTGTTATGACACAGTGGCAGACTATGGTCCCTAAACTGTGCGCTTAAATGTGTTCTGCCGAATGATGCACCTGGGATTATGTGCTGACCTGTGTTCTGCTACATGACGTAGCTGGGACAGACCGCTTATCTGTGTTCTGCGGAGGGATGCCCTGGGATTGAGCGCTGATCTGTGTTCTGATAAATGCCGCTGTAGGGAGGTCAACTGAGTTCTACTGAATGATGTAACAAGGACTGGGCTGAATTGTGTACCTGGAAAGAGATGTTTAACTGTCCTTCATTCGCCAATGACCTTCTTTTGCACAGGATTCAGTTTCGGACAGCTTGTTGGACGCAGAATCCTCAAATAATCTAGTCGTGACTTGTTTGTGGGAAAGAGGTTTGGATTTTATAGGATAAAGTTACATAACATAAAATCTAATCCAAGAAACATAAATTTCTGGAATATTTATATTTATATTATTAGACATTGTAGTCCACTTATAAAGAAAATAATCGATTAAAGTGAAGAAAAGTCAGTCTCATTATTTCCGCCTGCACATCTGAGGTATATATTCTAATTGCTTTTTTTTAAATCGTGATTTCTTTTAATTTTCGTATATTTCCATAAGCACTAAAAGCTCCTCTTGTCATACTTACTTACTTAGTCGTTCCCCTTCTACCGTGAGGTGTAGAGGTTTGGAAGAGAGAGCGCCAGGCTTTCCTATCGGCTGTCTTCTTCCTGGCCTGGTTCCATTCTAGTCCTCGGTCCTTCAAAGATTGTCTAATGTTGTCCTCCCGGCGAACTCTGGGTCGTCCTGGGGGTCTGGATCCCTAGCTCTTTGTTTCCCGTGCTTGTCATGGTAGCCGATCTTCTCCCATTCTGCAGACATGGCCAAACCATCTTAGTTGGGACTGTTCTACTTGGGTCTGCAGGGGATGGGATTTTAGGCCTTGACGTATTGTCCGGTTGCGGACCATGTCTCTTCTTGTTACTTCAACCACCTTCCTCAGATACCTCATTTCTGAGGTTTGGATCTGGCTTCTCTTGCCATTATTATATCAAGTTCTGATCCTTCAGCTTTGCCATAAAATATAAATGATTTTAATTCTTATTATGCTTAAATATTATATTTTAAAAATTGACAGCGAAACAAAACAAGGAATGGCTCATAAACCCAGTAAAATAGCTGGCCCATTCAGCCTCTCGGGGGCCATCCTACTACTGTAACTGCTGCTATGACCGCTACTATTATTATTACTGAAACTATTAATGTTATTACTATCACTACTACTTATATCTACTGTTACAAGTCAAATCTTCGATCGTTACATTATCCTGTGATCTCTCTCCTGTGCCATTCTTTTCCTTTTTTTTCTCACCCGCTCCTTATCGCATTTTATCGCTTTCATCGACCAAGGTTGTCTCATCAAATCTTGTCACTCTCTACGGTTACTGACCGGTTGACCTGTTTTGCAGCCACTTCGACATGAGTCTACATTCAGCGACATTCTTATTGTTAACTCCGACTTTTTATCGGGGCAGGTAGTTAACAACCGTTTGATTCGTGAGCATGGATGGAAGACATTGCCACGAAGCCATGTTGTTCGAGTTTTCCAAAATGGATAACACGTGGTATTTGGAGATAAGTGTTAGTCGCAAACACGACGTACCCAAATAGACGACCGATTTCGCAGGGATGTCGGAAGATAAACCACCTTGTTACTTATTGCGGCACGGGAAATGATATAACATTTTTGGCAGAGTAACTTTGTGATGATAATCAACTACGAGAAAGTAAAATCCCTTAATACCTTATGTAATTTTCTACACGAGAGGGAAAAAAGGGGGCGGGGGGGGGGAGGACTTCTACCAAAATCATACACTTATTTGTGGTTGGCTTGGGATGAAAATGCTAAGATAAACTACTTCTGATTGGAGCTTATTCCAACGAAATAACATGTGTGTGGGCGACAATTTCGCTTAATTTTAAGAGTACTTCACTGACTTCAAATTTTATCAAAGAGAGATCACAGACAGCCAAATAGGAGCTCGTAAGTAAGACCCTATAGGACCGGCCATAGGATTGTGAGTAGCTGCTAAGATTAGAGAGCCTAAAACTTTCATAATAATACTGAAAGACCAGGCATTAGGACTCTCTTCAAGTGAAAATAGTAGAAGGATTCAGTACACTGTAACTTCATCCATCTGAGGGATTCTTCTGCATTCTTTGGTCATTGATAGCTGACTGAAAAGCAATCAGTGACCATCACGCCCAGTGGTGTCTTTTATTGCAGGACCAAACTGTCTCCACTTTGCGCGATCGACAGCCATCCTTCGTGTGGTGACCCAGCTCTGGTTTATGATTAGCATCTCTGCCGCTAGAGTTCTCCGCCAGGTGGCTTCTAGCTGTCCTTGCTTTCGCTTTCCTTCTGGAGTCCTTAGCATGGCAATTCTGGTGATGGTGTCAGGGTATCTTCTGAATATGTAGCCAACCCAATTCCAGTGTTTACCCTCTTTGATGGTGCGCATGTCTTCTTTGTGGCTCCGAATTAGCAGTCCTTCGAAGAATTTTCCTTAGGCAAGTTTGGTGGAAAGAGGACAATGTGGATATTTTCTGAGGGATTATTGCATTGCCACGAAGTAGATTTAAGTTTATAGAGTTTGCCTGAGGGTAAGCAAGACCCTAGTATGAGAAAGTCTGAGAAGATAGAATTTAGATTAAAAAATGACGTGACTGTGGACAGATGAGACTATTGGCTCAAGGGCTAGAACCTGGATTGACTCTCCCTTGCCGCTTCGTGACTTCAGAATTGCTATAGCCTCACCCCCCTCTAACTACCTTTAAACAAAAGGAGATAAGGTGTAAATAACGACCACAGACACCATTATACAGACAACATATAGGTACAGTGTATTGTAGAAGCTGATCCAGTGTACAGTATATAGATATTTTTATTTACACAATAAAACATTAAATTTCATCATACGGCAACGAAATAAATACCGTGCACTATTGCACGGACCTGAAAACAACAAAGTCACAATTAAATTGATAGACACATAGCAAAACCCCAATCACATTCACTCTTTCTGTCACCCTGCTGGGGAAAAATAAAATGATTAGTGAGTTAAACAACCTCTAATTTGTGGGGGCCATCAGCTTAAGCCTCCACTCTCTACTACAAATAAGATTCCTACTTTCGCTGTTTTGCTGACACTGCCTACCTTACTGTCTACACAACTTCCGACTTGTAGGCGATTAGCGTCAGTAAATAAACACTGGTCTGCTACAATAGTAGACTTTAATTCCACTTATGGCTCAGAGTCTATCAATCTAATGGATAATAAAAAGACCCCACTGGTCCTGTCTATTTTTTCACTCCTTTTCTCTCTCTCTCTCTCTCTCTCTCTCCGCCTGGTCTGCTGATGTGGCTTCTCCGTTACGCCCTTCTCTTGTTACTTTCAGGACCCAGGAGTGGTAACCCTCTCTCCTGCTCCGGACTACTGCGATGGTGATTTTTGGGTATCAAGCATGAGGAACTTGATTAACTGTAGAAACTTCTCTGCTGCTGAATAGCTTCATTGACTTGCCCCTTTAACCCGCTACGGATTAAGGGGAAACCAGCATTGATTTCTGGCTGTATACAATTAAACCAGTCTCCCGGCCACGTGCCGTTGTCGGAGTGGTATGAATAGCGATGACCTCTGGGCTTTATGATAGATACACCCGTTCCCGCTGAAGCATGTGGCTTCACTGCAAGAGAACTGTTTCGGTCTCGCTGAAGATTTGTACTTCACTGCAAGAGACCGTATGTTATTTTCTTTCGCTTCTGGCGATATCTCGAGTCCTTTGACCCCTGAGATATTTACTTTTGCCGTGGGTAATTTGTAGTGGCAAATTACGCTCCCCCACTGTGCCGTGACCCACTGAAAACAAAAGAAATGAAGTACACCAACCCCAACATAACGTATCTCTAACATATAGCTCCCATAAATCTTTACCACTCCCCTCATTCAATACATCACCCCTTCACCCGCTATGCTTAACAATACATAAAATATTTTTATTCACGTGTCACTTCAATCTCACTCCTTCTATACCCTTCTCTCGTTATGCACAACGATACATAAAATATTACTACCCACGTGTCTCTCTATCTCACGCTCCTCCTACTCCTCACTTCCCTTCAACTTAAATCTTCCAGGTAAGTAAACAAAACCTCCCGACCTGTCTGACTCTTATATTTTTGTTACGCATGGCTACCCACGTGTCAAAACATTCAAACTAGGGAAATCTCTTGTCCGAAATTCCGTGGTCTCCTTTTTTAACATTACACATGAGGTTTCCCGACTTAAACCCCAGTTTAAACTAAACCACTCGCTATAGGAATAATTTACTCCTCTAAGCAGTATACTTCAATTATAACATACATCTGTACCCTCCGACTGCATTCCCCACATTGAAGGCACAATAAAATTAACGTACACACAATTGAATGCCCATTAAAATTACACTTGTAAGTATACAGGAATAAATGGTGGTATTACACAACACTCTACAACTACTGAGCACCCGTGTCTCTCATAACTTCACACGCTCCTATATATATATATATATATATATATATATATATATATATATATATATATATATATATATATATATATATATATATATATATATATACATACATACATACATACATACATACATATATATATATATATATATATATATATATATATATATATATATATATATATATATATATATATATATATATATATATATATATATATATATATATATATATATATATATATATACAAGGGGATTGACATAAGTCTTGGGCCTGACCATGAAGGACATGTCACAGAAAGCTGAAATTTTGTATAGTGTTTATTCCTTTTCAATATAGCCACCGTCTGAATTGACACTCTTCTGCCATCTCTGCTTGACCTTGAAAAGACCTTGGGAGTAGAACACCCTATTTTTCAAACTAAACCAGTCATCACATGCCAGTATAACCTCTTCATCGCTGTCAAAATGATTTCCTTTTAGCTGTTTTTTTAAGATTTGGGAATAGAAAAAAGTCTGATGGAGCCAAATCTGGAGAATATGGTGGGTGTGGAAGAATTTCAACATTCAAATCGTTGGCTGCTAGCTGCACAAGCCGTGCTTTGTGAGAGGGCGCGTTGTCTTGAAGCAAAGGAAGATTTTGAATGCGCGTTATCCCTCATTTCCTGGTCACAACCTTTCTTAGTTTGGTGAGAAGATCTGCATAGTACTGTCCATTAACTGTGTTGCCACGAGGCAGATAATCTTTCAAAAGGACACCTTTGCCGTCCCAAAAAACAGTCAGCATCACTTTTCCTGCAGATTTCTGCGCTCTCGGCTTGACAGGTGTTGGGGAGCCCGGGGTTGTCCATTGCATGCTGGCAATTTTGGATTCGGGGTCATAATGGTGTACCCAAGTCTCATCTACTGTCACCATGGTCTCCACAAAAATTTTTGACTGACACTTTTTGAGCAACTTGACAGCAATTTACCCTCGTTTGCTTCTGTTCACATGTCAACAGTCGCGGAACCCAGCTGTCATGAAATATTCTAATCCACATATATAAATTATTAGGTAAATATGAAGCCTAACAAATAAAATTAATAAAGAGAAGAGCAATGGTAAAATGACAGTGCTGTCCCAAAGAATGTACTCGAAATCCCCCTTGTTTTCTGCTTCGTCTGCAAATTGTAACGCTTTCACGTTGATAGTAAAGCTTACTGTATTATTACCCGCCTTCTTCAATGAAACGTGTGCTGTATTTCTTGGAAAAGCATTGAGACGTACTGCGTAATGACCTAAATTAACCCTAACATTAATTATACTGCGTTACCAAAACGAACGAACAGATGGACTAAAGGGATAAAAAGAGAAGGGAGAGGCAGAAAGCCGAACACTAAACCCGCTTCGCGCGATACACAATTACTACCATCACGCGTGTAAGTCTACATGCACTAATTTTTTTTCAGACGGACAGTGATAAAATACACTACCCTTTCCCAGAGTTAGGTTTATAAATCATAACAGACTCTTATTAGAAAAGACAACATTATATGGGTTTACGTTTGAACACATAACAGTACCCAGACAGCACATCTTCTAAACAGGAGATAGAAGAAATTGCATATTTTGAACGCAGCCACGTAGCTCCTTTAAATTAGTATTTTTGGGTTCCTTAGGGTTTGCTGACAAATAATATGTAAAACGTTACGCAAATAGTCCAGGAATTAATAAATTATACCCAAAATAAAATATTGGGGGTGCCTGACAGCATAAAATCATTTCTGCTCATAAAATTTTTTTTTATAACGTGTTTGAAAAAACCTTACGTTACATAAATAGCCTACCATGTAAACTCCAAATTGATTGGAGCGCAACAAATGAAAGCCTAACCACGATTGGTCGGGTTATAAATACTATCTTGGTTGTTAGGGGAGACGGGAAAAGATAACATTTTTTCAAACACTTGTCGAAACGTGGCTCATTGGCCAGTCTCGCTGATATACACACTTGGGAGCGTTAGTTCGAGACCACTAATTCAAATAAGCTTGATAAAGCGACAGTACGTTGAAGCCAGCTCACATTTTTGCTAAAATAAAAGCCTGGAACATAGGCAGAACGGAATTTGTGCCAGTTTGTGCCAGAATTCATTGCTAATCAACGTATCTGTGTTTATTTCCATGAAATTGTGGGACAGTGGTCTTGATGGTAGTGAGCAGCATCTGGTCAGAGATTTGCTGAATCCAGAGTCGGACAGCATACTCCTTGGTCTTTTTAGCTATCAGTGAGGTGTCTCCTGAGCCCAGAGGAGAATTCGAGCAGAGGAGTCCTTTCCTGCCGCCATCACGCCAGATAAGCGAATTGGCCAGCTGAGCTCAACATTATGTCCCCTCATCTTGAAATAACTTTATAAAAATACCATTCAGAGGGGAATTTACTTGTCTTAAAATCAGGAACTGTGAACATCTCCAATAATAGTCCCTAAAGACAAACTATTGAAGTCATGATGACCAATACCAACAGAGCTTGAACAAAACAAAACCAGTATTACCTCATTTTACTACTACACAACTGACACACATAGAACATTTGTACTAATATATGTCACTACAATATTCATATTAAATACATTCTGTACATAACTTGTAATTTAAATTGATTGTGATTCCTGGTTCCCTTGTAGTTGAATCAGGACACATATTCCTTCATGCCAGTAATGAATACATATTGTTATTTGAAAGTTTATCAGTGACTCTTTTAAGATATCTGTGTAGAGTGTTATATGTATGTGAGTGTCACAGTGTTGTCAAGAGTAGTGGATTAAATTAAATTGTTTATCTGTCTGTTGTTGTGACTTACACTTCACCATACACATACCCTAGACACAAAACGTAGTCACCACACTATTCCAGAATAATTCTGACTGAGATATATAGATATGTGGCAGCAAGTAAGGTTATATATATAATATACTACTCTTATTAGATATATATATACCTTCACAGCTGATCTCAGTCAGTACACTAAGTCCCTTATAAATATCTATAACATCCCACTTCACCACATATATTGGGGTCTCGCTCTTGGGATTTTGAATCTTTAACTATTAAAAATATTGGGGGTAATTCACTTCAGGGAATATAAGAATTAAAAGGTATCCTTGGGTGGAATTAAATAAGGTTGAGCTCACGGTGCCTGTTTTGTCCATTAGAGATTGAATTGTTGGTTAGACATTGTATTAAGTTACCTGATAGACAATGGCGGACCTGGCCAAATTTCGATCTGCTGCGGTTCAGACTGCAAAAGAGTTAGGATTAGATGGGCAAGTTATGGTTGCCTATGTTACTACGGAATGTGACAAATTTATTGAACGCGAAGAAAGAAGGTTTGAAGCCGAAAGAAAGTTAGAGGCTGACAGGGAAAGTAAGAAGTTACAATTTGAAGCTGAGGCTGAGACTAAGAGGTTGCAGATTGAAGCTGAGGCTGAGACTAAGAGGTTGCAGATTGAGGCTGAGGCTAAGAAATTGGAGGCAGAAAGAGAGACAAACGATTGGCTGCAGAAAGGGAAGAGAAGAAATTAGCTGCAGAAAGAGAAGAGAAGAGATTAGCTGCAGAGAGGGAAGCAGAAAAGGAGGAGAAGAGATTACAAAGGGAACATGAGTTACGACTAAGGGAGTTTGAGTTTCAAGGCCATGCTCCTGAAAATGGTGCCAGTCCTTTTGCCTCTGATGCTACGGTTACTCAAGGAGCCTCAATCTCAGCTATGAATTTTCATTTAGATCATTTTGTTGAGAAAGACGATGATATTGAGAGCTATATAAATAGGTACGAACTATTAGCTACCACGTATGGGTTGGAGAGAGAAAGGTGGAGCTTAAAGTTATCTCAGGGACTTCGTGGGGCAGCTTATGAAGTTTTTGCAAAAATGAGCAGAGGTGATCAGGAAAATTATGACATGCTAAAGCAGGCTCTTTTGTTAAGGTATGAAAAGAATGCAGAGTTTTACAGGAAAAAATTTAGGAATGCTAAACTACTGTCAGGTGAAACCTATCACCAGTTCTCTGCACGAATAGAGACATACTTGGAGAAATGGACTTCTCTGGGGAAAACCCAAGATCTTAAGGAAATGGTCCTTATAGAGCAACTAAGAGAGTCCATGGCTCCAGACCTGAGAAAGTTTCTCATGGAACAAGGTGCAGAGAGGCTGGGTGAGTTGCTAAATGTTGCTGAAAGGTATCAAGCAGCTCAAGCAGAGGTAACAGGTAATAAAAAGAAACAGGTGGACAACTTTAGGGCACCACAGAACTTTAATAAATTTGATCCTAAGGATCAAAATAAAGGTAAGCACCAATTTGATAGGCCACGGTATGACAATAAAAATAAATTCCCACAATTCGATGAAAGGAAATATGATGAAAGAAAATCTTTCAACCAAGGAAAAAGGTGGTGTAAAAATTGTAAGATGAACAATCATGACACTGACCATTGTAGAAGGAAACCTCCTCATTTTGCTGCTATGACATCGGGGAAAAAGGAAAAGAAGGGCAAACCTGAAGAATTACAGGAACCATACCACCCCCCAGTGTGTGAAGATGTCATTTGTAATGGTGTCACTATAAGATGTTTATATGATACCGGTTTAGATTACGATTCCGTTGTGAGTTCTCACCTGGTGCAGGCCGATCAATACACCACAGAAACAGTGGAGATTCAAACTGCAACCAAGGATGTAGCTACCATGACACTTCCCGTCGCCCGAATAAAAGTGAAAACGCGATATGTGGAAGGAATCATAAAAGCAGCAGTGATAAATGAGCCAATCTACCCTCTAATATTGGGGTGTAGATATGTCTTCTTGGGGAATCCCAAGAGACCTGTGATATTGGCAACAGTGCAGACCAGATCACAGACAAAGAAGGAGGAGGATAATCCCATAAATACTCACCCAGATGAGATGAGGAAGGCACAGGCTGAGGACAAAACACTCAAGCCATGTTTCAAGAAGTTGCCCAAATCTCATACACCTCCAGGCAAGGGAGAGTTTTATATGAAGAACAAATTGATATATAGGAAGGCTGGATCTGAATCCAATGGTCACGGACAGCTGGTCCTTCCCACTTCATATAGGACTAAAGTGTTGGAACTAGGACATGCGATTCCCTTCAGTGGTCATATGGGAATCAGCGCAACAGG
Organism: Oreohelix idahoensis; assembly: GCA_024509875.1. NCBI lineage: Eukaryota > Metazoa > Mollusca > Gastropoda > Stylommatophora > Oreohelicidae > Oreohelix > Oreohelix idahoensis. Next base: position 124,023 of record JAMPIV010020397.1, read on the forward strand.
ACAGCGAATAGCTTGTCACTATTTCTGGCCAGGAATAACTGAAGATATCAAACGATATGTAAAATCCTGTCCAGAGTGCCAACGAGTAGCACCTAAACATTGGACTGCACCAGCAACTCTGGGGGAAATGCCCATAGTGGGAACACCCTTTGAGAGAGTTGCCGTGGATCTTGTGGGACCTCTCACCCGAACCAAGAGAAGGAACAGCTACATTCTGACTCTGGTGGACACTTGTTCTATGTGGGGAGAGGCAGTAGCCCTGTCATCGATTGATTCTAAACATGTGGCAGAGGCATTGCTCACAATTTTCACAAGGTTAGGCTTTCCCAATCAAATCTTGACTGATAATGGCTCTCAGTTCAAGGGGAAACTAACTGAAGAAGTTTTCAGGATCTTTCAGGCCAAACACTTCCATTGTAGTGTGTATCATCCCCAAGGGAACGGCCAAGTGGAAAGATTTAACGGCACATTAATGTCGATCCTGAGAAAGTTGGCACACGAAAAACCAGATACATGGGACCAGTACCTGCACGCCGCCCTCTTTGCTTATCGGGAGGTACCCCATAGTTCAACCGGTATGGCCCCGGCAACATTATTGTTTGGAAGGCCAATAAAAGGTCCACTTGAAGCTATGTTAAGAACGTGGACTGATGAAAAGGCAGAGGAAAACATTACATCTTCATACCAGTATGTGAATGAGCTGACCACTCGGTTAAAAACTGGCTGGAAACTTGCCAATGAAAATTTGAAACAAGCCAGGAAGAAACATGCTGCCTATTATAACAGGAAGGCGAAAGACAGAAATTTGGCTGTGGGAGAGAAGGTACTGCTTCTTTTGCCCGGGAGTCAGAATAAGTTACAAATTGGATGGCAGGGTCCATATACAGTTCTAGAGAAGGTGTCTAGAACAAATTATAAGATAGATAAGAAGGGGAAAGAAAAAATCTATCATGTGAATCTCCTGAAGAAATATTTGGAAAGAGAACATCAGGAAGAGACACACTTGTTGACCTTGTCCATCGCCATGGAGATGAAAAAGGAACCACTTTCATCATTTGAATATCCATTACACCCCTGTGAGACAGCAGCACAGGTGAAAATCAGTACACATTTAACGAAAACTCAGAAAGAGAGAGTGCAACAGGTTCTAAATAATCATGCAGAGGTGTTAACAGACCGACCAGGGCATACAAACCTATTGGAATATGATATGAAATTAATAGACTCCACACCTGTCTGTATGAAACCATATTCGATTCCGTTTGCTAAGGAAAAAGCTTTGAAGGAAGAGATAGACTATCTGTTGAAGGAAGGAATTATTTCGCACAGTGAGTCTTCGTATAGTTCCGGTGTTGTACTTTTAAGGAAGCCCTCTGGAGAACATAGACTCTGTATAGATTACAGGAGACTGAATGCTATTACAGAAGGACAGGTGGATCCATTGCCGGATACAAATCAGCTGTTTGCCAGACTAAATAAAGCTAAATATTTCTCAAAAGTGGATCTGAGTAAAGGATACTATCAGATTCCAGTAAAGCCTGAGGTTAGACCATACCTAGCTTTTAGTACCTCAGAAGGACACTATGAGTTTAATAGATTGCCATTTGGATTGAAGAATGCGCCTAGTGTCTTCTCTAGAATGATGAGAAAATTATTGGATCCTCTGAATAATCCCTGTATAACAAATTTTATGGATGATATCCTTATAGCAACAGAAACATTTGAGGAACACATTGACTCTCTGAACATGCTGTTTGATCGACTTAGGGAGGCAAATTTAACAGCCCGACCAACCAAATGTTGCGTTGGATGTAAAGAATTGGAATTTTTGGGACACACAGTTTATCAGGGAAACATGACCCCTGACCCAAAGAATTTAGAGAAACTACAGAAAGCCCCGAGACCACAAACCAAGAAGGACGTGAGATCCTTTGTCTCATTATGTGGTTTCTACCAGAAGTATATCAAAAACTTTAATTCCATATGTGCACCTTTAACGGAATTGACACGTAAAGGACTTCCAGATCGCATTACATGGACACCACAATGTGAAATGACTTACCAAGAATTGAAGGAAAAGCTCACAAGTAAACCCATTTTGAAATTACCTGACTTAAGTCAAGAATTCATAGTAAGGACGGATGCAAGTAATATTGGGCTAGGTGCAACTTTACTACAGAAATCAGATGCATTGGATGGGGAATTAAGCCCAGTGGCATATGCTAGCAGAAAGTTGAATAAAGCTGAAATCAACTACTCAACTAGCGAAAAAGAATGTCTTGCAGTAATATGGGCAATAAAGAAATTCAATATTTATCTATATGGGAAGGCATTTAAGTTGCAAACTGACCACAAACCTTTATCGTTTTTAGCACAGGCTAAGCATGAGAACTCTAGGTTACTCCGATGGTCTTTGCTTCTGGCTCCATATAATTTTAGCATTGAATATATATCTGGAAAAACCAATCTGGGAGCGGATTTTTTAAGCCGCCATCCGTGTGATGAGAATCACCGTAAACCCCAGAAATAATAATAAATTTCTATATGTGTATATGGAATAAAGGACTGACATATAATGTCTGTTTTAAGAGGGGAGGTGTCATGAAATATTCTAATCCACATATATAAATTATTAGGTAAATATGAAGCCTAACAAATAAAATTAATAAAGAGAAGAGCAATGGTAAAATGACAGTGCTGTCCCAAAGAATGTACTCGAAATCCCCCTTGTTTTCTGCTTCGTCTGCAAATTGTAACGCTTTCACGTTGATAGTAAAGCTTACTGTATTATTACCCGCCTTCTTCAATGAAACGTGTGCTGTATTTCTTGGAAAAGCATTGAGACGTACTGCGTAATGACCTAAATTAACCCTAACATTAATTATACTGCGTTACCAAAACGAACGAACAGATGGACTAAAGGGATAAAAAGAGAAGGGAGAGGCAGAAAGCCGAACACTAAACCCGCTTCGCGCGATACACAATTACTACCATCACGCGTGTAAGTCTACATGCACTAATTTTTTTTCAGACGGACAGTGATAAAATACACTACCCTTTCCCAGAGTTAGGTTTATAAATCATAACAGACTCTTATTAGAAAAGACAACATTATATGGGTTTACGTTTGAACACATAACAGTACCCAGACAGCACATCTTCTAAACAGGAGATAGAAGAAATTGCATATTTTGAACGCAGCCACGTAGCTCCTTTAAATTAGTATTTTTGGGTTCCTTAGGGTTTGCTGACAAATAATATGTAAAACGTTACGCAAATAGTCCAGGAATTAATAAATTATACCCAAAATAAAATATTGGGGGTGCCTGACAGCATAAAATCATTTCTGCTCATAAAATTTTTTTTTATAACGTGTTTGAAAAAACCTTACGTTACATAAATAGCCTACCATGTAAACTCCAAATTGATTGGAGCGCAACAAATGAAAGCCTAACCACGATTGGTCGGGTTATAAATACTATCTTGGTTGTTAGGGGAGACGGGAAAAGATAACATTTTTTCAAACACTTGTCGAAACGTGGCTCATTGGCCAGTCTCGCTGATATACACACTTGGGAGCGTTAGTTCGAGACCACTAATTCAAATAAGCTTGATAAAGCGACAGTACGTTGAAGCCAGCTCACATTTTTGCTAAAATAAAAGCCTGGAACATAGGCAGAACGGAATTTGTGCCAGTTTGTGCCAGAATTCATTGCTAATCAACGTATCTGTGTTTATTTCCATGAAATTGTGGGACAGTGGTCTTGATGGTAGTGAGCAGCATCTGGTCAGAGATTTGCTGAATCCAGAGTCGGACAGCATACTCCTTGGTCTTTTTAGCTATCAGTGAGGTGTCTCCTGAGCCCAGAGGAGAATTCGAGCAGAGGAGTCCTTTCCTGCCGCCATCACGCCAGATAAGCGAATTGGCCAGCTGAGCTCAACATTATGTCCCCTCATCTTGAAATAACTTTATAAAAATACCATTCAGAGGGGAATTTACTTGTCTTAAAATCAGGAACTGTGAACATCTCCAATAATAGTCCCTAAAGACAAACTATTGAAGTCATGATGACCAATACCAACAGAGCTTGAACAAAACAAAACCAGTATTACCTCATTTTACTACTACACAACTGACACACATAGAACATTTGTACTAATATATGTCACTACAATATTCATATTAAATACATTCTGTACATAACTTGTAATTTAAATTGATTGTGATTCCTGGTTCCCTTGTAGTTGAATCAGGACACATATTCCTTCATGCCAGTAATGAATACATATTGTTATTTGAAAGTTTATCAGTGACTCTTTTAAGATATCTGTGTAGAGTGTTATATGTATGTGAGTGTCACAGTGTTGTCAAGAGTAGTGGATTAAATTAAATTGTTTATCTGTCTGTTGTTGTGACTTACACTTCACCATACACATACCCTAGACACAAAACGTAGTCACCACACTATTCCAGAATAATTCTGACTGAGATATATAGATATGTGGCAGCAAGTAAGGTTATATATATAATATACTACTCTTATTAGATATATATATACCTTCACAGCTGATCTCAGTCAGTACACTAAGTCCCTTATAAATATCTATAACATCCCACTTCACCACACCAGCGTGCACACACTTTTCCCATGTTCAGTCTGTTGTGTAAAATTCTATAAACTGTTCTTTCATTCAGTTTTACTCTACTAGCTATCTCCACAATTGTCATTTTTCGATCCTGGTCAATGATTTTCTTCAGTCTTGTTGCATTTTCATCGTTGCACTCTGAAGCTGGTCTACCAGATCTTGGCAGATCAGCAACATTTGAGCGGCCGCACTTAAACTGTTGACACCAGTTTTTTTTACCGAAGTATATGAAGGACAAGAATCACGAAACACTTGTTCCATCTCCCTGTGTGTTTCTGTAGGTGTTTTTCCCTGAAACATCAGAAATTTTATCACAGCTCTGGCCTCCTTCTTTTCCATTGTTTTGTCAAATCTTTGGAGCAGCAGATCCGGTCAATAGGGTACATTGCGCCGTGCACCGTAGCGGGAAAACCAATTGAGGAAACAAACACATACTTCACACATTTAGTGCAAATATGATGAACTTTAAATGTGCCAAGTTTCATTTTCCTCCTGTGAATCCTTCATGGTCAGGCCCAAGACTTATGTCAATCCCCTTGTATATATATATATTTATTTATTTATTTATTTGTTTATATATATATATATATATATATATATATATATATATATATATATATATATATATATATATATATATATATATATATATATATATATATATATATATATATATATTGCCAATAATCCTAGAAAGAATTATGCACACTTAACATTTACATCATTCTTCAAAGAAAGTAATGGATGGCGCTTACGTTTAAAACTTTAAGTTAATGTCCCCGAAAAATCTTTACTTATGGGCCGAGACTCTATCAAAGAACGCACAACTAAGTAAAACGATAATAAAATTATTACATACCAAATGATCGCGTTTCTTCCGCTTGAAGCAGGCGAAAATTATAAGGTTCTCGGCAGACAAATATTTCTTCACAGAGAGAGTTGCCCCTGCCTAAACGACTGTTTATATACAAGGAGAAACTCCCGCTGATTACCTCCTACGTCTTTGCTAAGCTTCCTACTCGGACCAATGGAAACTGTAAAAAATTAAATAACTGCGACCTACGCCAATCAGATTTGAAAGTAAGCCGTGACCTGTTTATCGCGACCGCGTGCGTTTCTGACTTGCGTTATACAGGTGTGCACGAAATAACGATTTCCGTAAACAAAGAAAAATCTACGTGATCGCAAATAATTAGAAGAAAAGAAAACAGGTGCGAGTATAAAATAAACCTACCGTCATACAAATAACACAATTAAATACCTACAGAAAAAGACCAAACACTATGAATATTCATGAAGAAGAAACATGGCAAACACCTATAGTTACAAAGAGAAGAAGACTGGTGAAAACTCAAATAGAAAAACAGAATTGGGCCTGTTGAAAGGACAGAATTTCAGTACAGCACAACATGCATCTTAAACTATTTGCAGAACATTACGGCTATTTTGTGCATTAAGCCTGCGTATTAATTCGCCCGATATCGAGAAAAGTTGTAATATGTACATGTTATCATTTTATAGTCACACTTTGGCATGTATAATTTCCTTGAGGATGTACAGTTGCGTGTGAGACTTGCAGCCTCATCACGTAAAATTACTTGCTTCATGAACCACAGCTGCAAGAGCTGGTGACAGCTTCGTGCGAGTTTCCTAACTGTCACGAGAGGGTAGTTGTTATTGAAATTATTAAGTTATCCTGGACACAAAGATGTATCAGGTGATACCAGGATAGTGCCAGATAAGAGACTGGTCTTACAAGTATTACCCCCTTCTCTGAAAAGAGTAAGGGTGTATAGACATCAAAGGTAGGATCAAGCTGTATAAGTTCCTAGAAAAGATGGTAATGTATTACTCTAAGTTCCTACTTGCTCCTCTCCATATCCTCCTCTGTTAATATTATATTTATTATTATTATTATATTTATTATTAGCTCTGCTAGTGGATTAACTAAACTATCTGCCAACAAGAACTGTAAATTAACTTAAAGAATTTAAGTAAGTCTGCTGGTAAATATTTACAATTTATTTTTACAACTCTTATTTTCTCCTTGAAAATCTTTAATAAAAACTCAAACTTCAATTACAAAATTAAATAAACAGACACTTGAAAATTGTTCCAAAAAATATCAAAGGTCTCTGAATTCGTAGGAGGTTCTCACTTGGTTGAACTCACTCTTGTAGAATATCTAGGCTATATCTTTGTAACACTGTTATTTCACTATCCTTTGATTTTAGGCTATCACTGGCTATAACTATGCCCCAACATGGGTCATCATTTTATTACTGTCTGTAATCTTGGTGTGACTTTAATACTCTACACAGTAGCCTTGGTTAGCCACTTATCTGTTAACTTGAAGCCGGTTCCACTCTTGTCCTGGGAGGTAAAGTTTACTGAGCTTCCTCCAGGCAGTAGGTACTTGATGATTGGCAATCTGAACTCAAAAGGCGCTTGCATCAGTAGTTCCATCAGAAGTGGCTGACTTTTTTATGTGTAGTTGGGTTTACAGGATATAACCTGAAACGTAATTGATTAACCACTATAGTGTCTATCACTATCCCACTATCATAGATAAAGGGGATGAGAGACAGTTTCAGACAATGTGCTAGCAGACGCATGTGGTGAATTGGGCTGTTATAAATATTTATAGGGGACTTAGTGTACTGACTGAGATCAGCTGTGAAGGTATCTATATCTAATAAGAGTAGTGTATTATAGATAACCTTACTTGCTGCCACATATGTATACCTCAGTCAGAATTATTCTGGAATAGTGTGATGACTACGTTATATGTCTAGGGTATGTGTATGATGAAGTGTAAGTCATAACAACAACAGACAGATAAACAATTTAATTTATTCCACCACACTTGACAACACTATGACACTCACATACATAAAACACTCTACGAGGATATCTTAAAGGAGTCACTGATAACTTTTCAAATAACAATATGTATTCAGTGCTGTCATGAATGTATATGTGTCCTGATTCAAATACAAAGGGAACCAGGAATCACAATCAGTTGTAATTACAAGTTATATGTACAGAATTTATTAATATGAATCTTGTAGTGACATATATAATTAATAGTATCCTATGTGTGTCAGTTGTGTAGTAGTAATCTGAGGTAATACTGGTTTTGTTTTGTTCAAGCTCTGTTGGTATTTGTCATCATGACTTCAATAGTTTGTCTTTGTTGGAACTAGTATTGGAGATGTTCTCAGTTCCTGGCATTAAAACAATTAAATTCCCCTCTTAATTTTATTTTACAGTGTCATTTTAAGATGGGGGTACATAATGTTGAGCTCCATGGCCACACTCTCTTATCTTTCGTGATGACTGCAGTAAAAGACTCCTCTGCTCGATTACTTTAATGAGTTCTGGAGCCACCCCACTGGTTGCTATATGGACCAAGGAGTATGCTGTCCACCTCTGGCTTCAGCAAAGCTCTGACCAGGTGCTGCTCAATAACTTTAAGACCACGGTCCCTGAAACAAGAAGGTTGTACCTCCTACTTCATAACTAATTTATACTCTAGTTCTACACTGAGCACAATACGTCACAAACATTGAGTTCAGAGCGTTAGGCCAACTGTCAGCTTCATCTGAAATACTTTATACCAGTATTTCCCTCCCTAATGGTTACTAATCCTCTGCAATTCCAGCATTATTTCTTTCTAGTCAATAATCTAGGTGTCAGTGTACTGTTTGGCCATTCCATGCAGTTTTACTTTCCTCCGACACCTTCTGTTCAGGCTGGAGTACCATAGGCTTTACATCATGTTCGCTACTGAACTACACATATATACAAACATAAATTATCAATTTACATTCAATTTTCATTAAAAGATATTGAATATTTCAAGCTTACCACAATTCATAGAAATAATAAACAGTTTCGTTGACTGGCAATGAATATAGCACAACTCCGATCTGCCGATGTCCCAGGCTTTATTTTATAAAAAATATACACTGGTGCTCAACGCACTGCTTCTTAGTAGGTTTATTACAAGATGTGGCAATGAACAGACGCTCTGAATTGAGTATATTCGCAGCTCTACCCAATCAAACCATGTCTACACATCTTTTCAAAAAAGTACTCCTTTTTCACGTTTCCCCTGACAACACAAGATAGTATTTATAGCCCGACCAATCGTGTTTAGTCTTATATTTGTTGCGCTCCAATCAAATAGGAGTTAACATGGTAGGCTATTTCTGTAACGTAATGTTTTTTCAAACACGTTATAAAAAAAATTTTATGAGCAGAAATGATTTCATGCTGTCAGGCACCCCCACTATTTTATTTTGGTTATAATTTATTAATTCCTGGACTATTTGCGTAACACTTAACATATTCTGTGTCAGCAAGCCCTAAGGAATCCAAATATCTCAATCTAAGGGAGCTAGGTGGCTGCGTTCAAAATGTGCATTTTCTACCACCTCCTGTTCACTTCCATCCCCATGTGGTGTCTGGGTACTGTCATGTTTTCAAACGTAAACCCATCTAATGTCATCTTTCCTAATAAGCGTTTTCCAGGTTTTTTAAAACCTAACTCTGGGAAGGTTAGTGTTTTTATCACTGTCCGTCTGAAAAAAAGTTAGTGCATGTGGCCTTACACGCGTGATGGCAGCAATTGTGTATCGCGCGACGCGTGTTTAGTATTGCATGCTTCCTGCCTTCATTCGCCCCTCTCTCTCTCCTGCTTTATCTGTCTTTTAGTGACGCCGTGTATGGAATGAATAAAATATTAAATCTAGGTCATTGATCAGCTTGCGTATCTCAAGGTTTTTCCAAGAATTACAGTACACGTTTCATTGAAGAAAGCGTGCAGCGACACAGTAGGCTTTTACTATCAACGTGAAAGCGTTACAATTTGCCGACGAAGTAGAAAACAAGGGGGATTTCGAGTACAGTCATTGTGACAGCACTGTTCTTTACCATTCTTCTTTCCTTTATTAAATGTATTTGTTAGGCTTTATATTTACCTGATAATTTATATATGTGGATTAGAATATTCCACGACATCTCCCCTCTTAAAACAGACATTATATGTCAGTCCTTTATTCTATATACACATAGAGAAATTTATTAGTATTTCTGGGGTTTACGGTGATTCTCATCACACGGATGGCGGCTTAAAAAATCCGCTCCCATTTGTTTTTCCAGATATATACTCAATGCTAAAATTATATGGAGCCAAAAGTAAGGACCATCGGAGTAACCTAGAGTTCTCATGCCTAGCCTGTGCTAGAAACGATAAAGGTTTGTGATCCGTTTGCAACTTAAATGCCTTCCCATACAGATAAATATTGAATTTCTTTATTGCCCATATTACTGCAAGAAATTCTTTTTCGCTAGTTGAGTAGTTGATTTCAGCTTTATTCAACTTTCTGCTAGCATATGCCACTGGGCTTAATTCCCCATCCAATGCATCTGATTTCTGTAGTAGAGTTGCACCTAACCCAATATTACTGGCATCCGTCCTTACTATGAATTCTTGACTTAAGTCAGGTAATTTCAAAATAGGTTTACTTGTGAGCTTTTCCTTCAATTCTTGGTAAGCCATTTCACATTGTGGTGTCCATGTAATGCGATCTGGATGTCCTTTACGTGTCAAATCAGTTAACGGTGCACATATGGAATTAAAGTTTTTGATATACTTCTGGTAGAAACCACATAATGATACAAAGGATCTCACGTCCTTCTTGGTTTGTGGTCTCGGGGCTTTCTTTAGTTTCTCTAAATTCTTTGGGTCAGGGGTCATGTTTCCCTGATAAACTGTGTGTCCCAAAAATTCCAATTCTTTACATCCAACGCAACATTTGGTTGGTCGGGCTGTTAAATTTGCTTCCCTTAGTCGATTAAACAGCATATTCAGAGAGTCAATGTGTTCCTCAAATGTTTCTGTTGCTATAAGGATATCATCCATGAAATTTGTTATACATGGATTATTCAGAGGGTCCAATAATTTTCTCATCATTCTAGAGAAGACACTAGGCGCATTCTTCAATCCAAATGGCAATCTATTAAACTCATTGTGTCCTTCTGAGGTACTAAAAGCTAGGTATGGTCTAACCTCAGGCTTTACTGGAATCTGATAATATCCTTTACTCAGATCCACTTTTGAGAAATATTTAGCTTTATTTAGTCTGGCAAACAGCTGATTTGTATCCGGCAATGGATCCACCTGTCCTTCTGTAATAGCATTCAGTCTCCTGTAATCTATACAGAGTCTATGTTCTCCAGAGGGCTTCCTTAAGAGTACAACACCGGAACTATACGAAGATTCACTGTGCGAAATAATTCCTTCCTTCAACAGATAGTCTATCTCTTCCTTCAAAGCTTTCTCCTTAGCAAACGGAATCGAATATGGTTTCATACAGACAGGTGTGGGGTCTATCAGTTTCATATCATATTCCAATAGGTTTGTATGCCCTGGTCGGTCTGTTAACACCTCTGCACGATTATTTAGAACCTGTTGCACTCTCTCTTTCTGAGTTTTCGTTAACTGTGTACTGATTTTCACCTGTGCTGCTGTCTCACAGGGGTGTAATGGATATTCAAATGATGAAAGTGGTTCCTTTTTCATCTCCATGGCGATGGACAAGGTCAACAAGTGTGTCTCTTCCTGATGTTCTCTTTCCAAATATTTCTTCAGGAGATTCACATGATAGATTTTTTCTTTCCCCTTCTTATCTATCTTATAATTTGTTCTAGACACCTTCTCTAAAACTGTATATGGACCTTGCCATCCAATCTGTAACTTATTCTGACTCCCGGGGAGAAGAAGCAGTACCTTCTCTCCCCGCCAAATCTCTGTCTTTCGCCTTCCTGTTATAATAGGCAGCATGTTTCTTCCTGGCTTGTTTCAAATTTTCATTGGCAAGTTTCCAGCCAGTTTTTAAACGAGTGGTCAGCTCATTTACATATTGGTATGAAGATGTAATGTTTTCCTCTGCCTTTTCATCAGTCCACGTTCTTAACAAAGCTACATATGGACCTTTAATTTTGTGGACCTATTTGTCCATGCACCGGTATGGTCTCTTCCACTCGAAGCTCTATAGTGATGATTTTTCCTCCCAGAATTATCATTCACAAAACGACCGCTACCAATTCTTTTCCTGGGGCTTTCTCCCCACTTAAAATTCTTGATGAGAGATTTCCTCTCTACATCTTCTTCCTCCAGTTTGTTTAAGTCCGATTGAGGGATTTTCGGCTTATCCTGGGGTAAGACATCTTTTTGCACTCTCCGCATAGTGGCCATTGTAAAACAGTTAAGTGAAGCTTGTCCGTGAAAAGGGGCTTCCCATTCCATTTGGTCCACTTTATCAAATGTATTTTTCTTTTTATTATCAGGCCTAATTTTGCCCCGTGGCGTGTCCAGGTCCTGATCAATGTTCCCACTTGTGGGTGTTCCCTCATGTGCTATGCTACACCTTTCTACAAAATTCTCAATGTCCCATCTTGCTTTGGGCCAATAATAATTGTGAGCCACCTTTTGAATGATGGTACCTATTTTCTCATGGTCCCCATCTGGTTTCACATGTAGGCTCCTTATTAAGTCTGTCCTATATCTTTTAGGAAGTACCAGCTGTCCCTGACCTTTGGATCTAGCTCCAGTCTTCCTATACATCAACTTGTTTTTCATGTAAAAATCTCCCTTGCCTGGAGTTGTATGATAAGTTGACAATTTCCTGAAACAAGGCTTGAGTGTTTTATCCCCAGCCTGTGCCTTCCTCATCTCTTCTGGAGTGGTATCTAACATAATATCCTCCTCCTGTCTTGAGGTCGACCTGACCTGAAGGGTGGCCATATACACAGGTTTCCTTCTGCAACGGTCAGTGTCATGATTGTCCATCTGACAATTTTTACACCACCTTTTTCCTTGGTTGAAAGATTTTCTTTCATCATATTTCCTTTCATCGAATTGTGGGAATTTATTTTTATTTTCATACCGTGGCCTATCAAATTGGTGCTTACCTTTGTTTTGATCCCTAGGATCAAATTTATTAAAGTTCTGTGGTGCCCTAAAGTTATCCACTTGTTTCTTTTTATTACCTGTTACCTCTGCTTGAGCTGCTTGATACCTTTCAGCAACATTTAGCAACTCACCCAGCCTCTCTGCACCTTGTTCCATGAGAAACTTTCTCAGGTCTGGAGCCATGGACTCTCTTAATTGCTCTATAAGGACCATTTCCTTAAGATCTTGGGTTTTCCCCAGAGAAGTCCATTTCTCCAAGTATGTCTCTATTCGTGCAGAGAACTGGTGATAGGTTTCACCTGACAGTAGTTTAGCATTCCTAAATTTTTTCCTATAAAATTCTGCATTCTTTTCATATCTTAACAAAAGAGCCTGCTTTAGCATGTCATAATTTTCCTGATCACTTCTGCTCATTTTTGCAAAAACTTCATAAGCTGCCCCACGAAGTCCTTGAGATAACTTTAAGCTCCACCTTTCTCTCTCTAACCCATATGTGGTAGCTAATAGTTCATACCTATTTAGATAGCTCTCTATATCATCGTCTTTCTCAACAAAATGATCTAAATGAAAATTCATAGCTGAGGTTGAGGCTCCTTGGCTAGCAGTGGCATCAGAGGCAAAGGGACTGGCACCATTTTCAGGAGCATGGCCCTGAAACTCAAACTCCCTTAGTCGTAACTCATGTTCCCTTTGTAATCTCTTCTCCTCCTTTTCTGCTTCCCTTTCTGCAGCTAATCTCTTCTCTTCTCTTTCTGCAGCTAATTTCTTCTCTTCTCTTTCTGCAGCTAATTTCTTCTCTTCTCTTTCTGCAGCTAATTTCTTCTCTTCTCTTTCTGCAGCTAATTTCTTCTCTTCTCTTTCTCTCTCTTCTCTTTCTGCAGCCTGTCTTCTTTCCTCGGCTTCCAATGCTTTAGCCTCTTTGTCAGCCTCAATCTGCAACCTCTTAGCCTCAGCCTCAATCTGCAACCTCTTAGTCTCAGCCTCTAATTTTCTTTCGGCCTCTTTTTCTAATCTTCTTTCTTCCCGTTCAATATATTTGTCACATTCCGCAGTGACATAAGAAATCATAATTTGCCCGTCCATTCCTAACTCTTTCGCAGTCTGTACAGCAGCAGATCGAAATTTTGCCAGGTCGGCCATTGTCTAACAGATAAATGTCTAAAATATGTAACTAAACAATTTTATCTATGACTAACTAACTTAGGACAACACAGGCACTGTGAGCTCAACCTTATTTATTTTCACCCAAGGATACCTTTTAATTCTTATTATTCCCTGAAGTGAATTACCCCCAATATTTGTAATAGGGAAAGATTCCAAATCCCGAGAGCGAGACCCCAATATATGTGGTGAAGTGGGATGTTATAAATATTTATAGGGGACTTAGTGTACTGACTGAGATCAGCTGTGAAGGTATCTATATCTAATAAGAGTAGTGTATTATAGATAACCTTACTTGCTGCCACATATGTATACCTCAGTCAGAATTATTCTGGAATAGTGTGATGACTACGTTATATGTCTAGGGTATGTGTATGATGAAGTGTAAGTCATAACAACAACAGACAGATAAACAATTTAATTTATTCCACCACACTTGACAACACTGTGACACTCACATACATAAAACACTCTACGAGGATATCTTAAAGGAGTCACTGATAACTTTTCAAATAACAATATGTATTCAGTGCTGTCATGAATGTATATGTGTCCTGATTCAAATACAAAGGGAACCAGGAATCACAATCAATTTGAATTACAAGTTATATGTACAGAATTTATTAATATGAATCTTGTAGTGACATATATAATTAATAGTATCCTATGTGTGTCAGTTGTGTAGTAGTAATCTGAGGTAATACTGGTTTTGTTTTGTTCAAGCTCTGTTGGTATTTGTCATCATGACTTCAATAGTTTGTCTTTGTTGGAACTAGTATTGGAGATGTTCTCAGTTCCTGGCATTAAAACAATTAAATTCCCCTCTTAATTTTATTTTACAGTGTCATTTTAAGATGGGGGTACATAATGTTGAGCTCCATGGCCACACTCTCTTATCTTTCGTGATGACTGCAGTAAAAGACTCCTCTGCTCGATTACTTTAATGAGTTCTGGAGCCACCCCACTGGTTGCTATATGGACCAAGGAGTATGCTGTCCACCTCTGGCTTCAGCAAAGCTCTGACCAGGTGCTGCTCAATAACTTTAAGACCACGGTCCCTGAAACAAGAAGGTTGTACCTCCTACTTCATAACTAATTTATACTCTAGTTCTACACTGAGCACAATACGTCACAAACATTGAGTTCAGAGCGTTAGGCCAACTGTCAGCTTCATCTGAAATACTTTATACCAGTATTTCCCTCCCTAATGGTTACTACGCCTCTGCAATTCCAGCATTATTTCTTTCTAGTCAATAATCTAGGTGTCAGTGTACTGTTTGGCCATTCCATGCAGTTTTACTTTCCTCCGACACCTTCTGTTCAGGCTGGAGTACCATAGGCTTTACATCATGTTCGCTACTGAACTACACATATATACAAACATAAATTATCAATTTACATTCAATTTTCATTAAAAGATATTGAATATTTCAAGCTTACCACAATTCATAGAAATAATAAACAGTTTCGTTGACTGGCAATGAATATAGCACAACTCCGATCTGCCGATGTCCCAGGCTTTATTTTATAAAAAATATACACTGGTGCTCAACGCACTGCTTCTTAGTAGGTTTATTACAAGATGTGGCAATGAACAGACGCTCTGAATTGAGTATATTCGCAGCTCTACCCAATCAAACCATGTCTACACATCTTTTCAAAAAAGTACTCCTTTTTCACGTTTCCCCTGACAACACAAGATAGTATTTATAGCCCGACCAATCGTGTTTAGTCTTATATTTGTTGCGCTCCAATCAAATAGGAGTTAACATGGTAGGCTATTTCTGTAACGTAATGTTTTTTCAAACACGTTATTAAAAAATTTTATGAGCAGAAATGATTTCATGCTGTCAGGCACCCCCACTATTTTATTATGGTAATAATTTATTAATTCCTGGACTATTTGCGTAACACTTAACATATTCTGTGTCAGCAAGCCCTAAGGAATCCAAATATCTCAATCTAAGGGAGCTAGGTGGCTGCGTTCAAAATGTGCATTTTCTACCACCTCCTGTTCACTTCCATCCCCATGTGGTGTCTGGGTACTGTCATGTTTTCAAACGTAAACCCATCTAATGTCATCTTTCCTAATAAGCGTTTTCCAGGTTTTTTAAAACCTAACTCTGGGAAGGTTAGTGTTTTTATCACTGTCCGTCTGAAAAAAAGTTAGTGCATGTGGCCTTACACGCGTGATGGCAGCAATTGTGTATCGCGCGACGCGTGTTTAGTATTGCATGCTTCCTGCCTTCATTCGCCCCTCTCTCTCTCCTGCTTTATCTGTCTTTTAGTTACGCCGTGTATGGAATGAATGAAATATTAAATCTAGGTCATTGATCAGCTTGCGTATCTCAAGGTTTTTCCAAGAATTACAGTACACGTTTCATTGAAGAAAGCGTGCAGCGACACAGTAGGCTTTTACTATCAACGTGAAAGCGTTACAATTTGCCGACGAAGTAGAAAACAAGGGGGATTTCGAGTACAGTCATTGTGACAGCACTGTTCTTTACCATTCTTCTTTCCTTTATTAAATGTATTTGTTAGGCTTTATATTTACCTGATAATTTATATATGTGGATTAGAATATTCCACGACAACGCACAGGGCATAATATATCAGTAACAACACCATTCAGGTCACTGTGAATACAATTTTCCTTCACATCCTTAGTTAGTTGTCCATGATTCGCCTCCATAAAGTTATTAGGTTTTGTGAAAAATACTAAGTGATATATCAATCAATACAGTAAAACAATTTCTTTCATCCTTTATTATTGTTAAAGAAGATTTATTAATGTATTTACATGTTGACCACGATTAGTTTTGTTATCAGTTAACCTACACGCTAACAATTCTATTTGTGGCCAACATGATGTATTTTGAACTTAAATGTATGATAATTGAACGCGATGTTAGTCTGACGTCACTTAGAGATGATGACGCATTTTGGTACTGCAGTATTTTATGCTGACCGTAAGCCGAGGCCTTTCGTTGTAGATTCCGTTGAAACCAGACGTGATATTCTTCGCTCCCAGATTACATGAAGATTTATAGTTCTCCTCCGTGGCAGTTTATTGTACGAAGGTCGCCACAACTATTAATGAACACTAATATTTAAGTTCGATGATATTATTTAGAAGAGGAGTATTTTCGGGAGCTATTCAATTATAAATTCAATCTCCATTCTGGTTCTCGATACGTGGTGTTCCGATCATTCGGCACTTGTGGTACTAGGCCAGAAACTGGACAATTTGTCAAACACTGTAGGAGATGCCATGTTATGCATAAATATATGAATGATACCATGAATTGTTAAGCCTTAATCCTTGTGAAATACATATGCCTGTATTCGTTGGACCCAAACTACCCAGACGTTTGAAGTCCTTATTTTAAACCATCCATCGTGACCACCCAAACCATTCGCTACACTCATATGCACGATTGCTCATTGTCATCAACAACATATGCAAAGCAATTTAGACAAGACCTGCAACAGAAATGGTGCCCACTGTATGGGGAACGAAAATGGTCAAGCAGGAATATTGTTGAATGAATAGTGACGAAGACAGAAAACATTTGCTTTAATTATCATAAGAACTCTGCCGTTAGGGCAAATTTCCATAGTTCCAGCTAGTCTGCGCATGACTGATGGGCGTCATGCCAACGGCCGGATTTTCCAAAATGTCGGCTGCCATAGATGCTGTATGAAACTAACGTCTGAAAGCATACTTTCAAGTCATCTATGTGTTGGAATCAAGTGTTTTGGACTGCCACCTATGGTAGTTAAAGGAGAACGAGTACTTCAGGCCACCAGTCTACCTTCCACTGAAGCCTCCCGTGGTGCATACTGTCATCTACAGGGGAATTTTGATCTGGTTTAAAGATAAGTACCTGTTGTGGAAAAATATTTTCCAGGTTACTTGCAGGCGTATCTTCCCGTAATCTATAACGTTTTTGTATGTTTTATGTATATTTATGTTTGTTCATTATATAGGTGGGTGGTTGGTTTGGGAACTTTGGAATTGTTATGTCGCTTCGGCTGACCGCAAGTTCAAAGTTGTTCTTTTAGGCCATTTTTGAATAATTTCATTTCTGCGCAGAAGATTGACTCGAGTAATCTCGTCAGATATACTGTCTGTGACTGAAATTATTTAATAATATCTGTTTAGTTTTAACGTTTTGTTTATATACATTGTATTATCATTGTACTTAGTTTCATTTTTCTTATTTACGTAATTGTTAGTTAAATATTTGTAAATCTAACCTTTCCTATCGTTTAGTTCTTCATGTCGTTGTTTGTTAATGGGTCCTGTCGTGTCTATTTTTAGAGTTTGTGGTTTGACCTAGTTTCATCATCATCATCATCAGTTGCCATCTCCACAACGAAGGTTGGCTGTAATGGATCTCCAACGTCATCTGTCTCTTGTCTTGGTGGTGCACTCTGATAGACTCTTTCCTGTCCATCTCTTGATGTTATCTTTCCACTTATAGCGCTGTTTTCCCCTTGCACGTTTGCCTTCAACTCTCCCTTCTGTTATGGTCTTATCATTTGTTTCTCAAATAGATTTTATTTGGTTGATAAAACGTTTTTTCTAGTATGTCGTCTCATATTGTGGTTTGATATTCTTCTGTACCATACTTGTCTTTCTTTTCTTTCTTCTATTGTTAGTTCAAAAGATAATATTAACATTGTTTGCATAGCTATTTATGCAGATATTATATGACTGCAATAATTATTAATTGCAATGCACTAGTAGGCCATTAGCCACTATTTGTTTGCCTGAGTGAGGCATAGTATTATATATATTAGCAAAAAAAATATTATTTATGCTTACATAGCATTTTTAAAACAATTTGTCGGTATTTGGTTGACTAAGTGAGTCACTGTAAGAAGTTAACATGGCTACTATGGATGCATTAGATCATTTTCTCCGGGAGGGAAAAAGATTGCGTTTATTTGGTGCAAGCTGTGAGGAGTAAGCCACAGAACATCTCTTAATTCAGGTAGATGAAATCCTTTGATCTTTGTCGGCATACTAATTATTGTGTATCGAAAAAAGAAATTTTACCACTTCAGTCACAGATTCTGTGAATTGAATAGGCATAGGCGTGTCTACTATTACAATAATGTGGCCATCACGTTTGCATATGAATACCTGTTGAAGATGATTTCTTAAATGATCTGCATGGGAGATACTCGTGACATTGTTTGTCATTGACATTTAATGCGCTACCAAACTGGACCTTCATTGATCTAATTATTTCAATAGGTATCACCACTTTGCGGTTCATAAATATCATAATGGAAAGTTTTTCTCCTCTACTGTGCTTGTAAATAACGGTAAGGTCATCTTTAAAGAAATTAAACTTCATCCGAATCATAATCAGATGTCTCTGAGAAATTGATAATCAATCTCGGCTGAATGAAGGACAAACCATCATTCGTCCAATATTCCTCTTCCTCTTGTAACACATGGTTCTCACATTTCTTCCAATAATCCCTGGCTATGTTCGAGATGGCGGCTTTTGTAAGTATTTCAACATCTTTTAATTTGAACGTCCTATTTTCTGTTGCTACCTGTTCCTTAATTTTAGCCCAGATTAATTCTATTGGGTTTAAGTGAGAATGGTAAGGAGGCAATCTTAAACATCTGTGACCATGTTCATGGATTGCCTTGTCTATGTGAAATATCTTTGTATGCTGTGTATTTTTTACAATTTCAAGTAATCCAGGCTTCAGGAACATTTCGTTGAATGGAATGTTGTTTTTGGTCAGCCAAATCTTTATTACATCTTTAGTACTTGATGAATTAGGAACTTTATCTTCTGGTGCCCCAACGTTGTGATATGAAGCATTGTCCATTATCAAACACGACGGTCTATCCAATGAAGGAAGTACATGATTCACAATCCAATCTTGAAATATCTTGCCATTCATCTCTGTATGATAATCCCTATTATCTATGGATTTTGAAACACATATGAGTTCAGTATTATTTAGAAGCCCATGATGGCTGCTTCCTGGATGTGCAATTATTAGGCGCTGTCCTTTGCTGCTTGGTACTAGTCTCTTAGTTGTTCCATCAGATGATTGCCATTCTCGTTCATTACTGTGGTGCGCATTGATCCAAGTTTCATCTAAATACACAAAATCATAACAATCTCTTCTCATTTCTCTGACCTCGCGTAAATAGTTGCTTCTCATTGCAACTATATGAGGCTTCTCACAAATAAGGTTTCTACCACCAACATATTTTCTAAAAGTGAATCCCAAACTCCTAATAGTCCCCCATAGCGTAGATTTGGAAATATCAATGTTGTAGTGGGTTTGATGGTATTGTATGATGGTGATATTACTAAATGTAATGTATGAGGCCAGCTGTGAAGGCTCCTGAGATAAAATGTAGTTGTGAATTGTCAGAAGGCCTTTCTTGCTACCACTACGACCTCACACTCAATTTTTTTCCTTAATGAATGTAGCTATGTAAAATGTCTAGGGTAATGATATGTAATGTGGTGTGATAGTTATAGATACACCCACAGATATTTAAGCAGACTAATAATATTTAACAAATATTATAATACACTGAACTAACTCAAGAGTGTAAAATTTTTGATAGAATTATATTACATTTATTTGTTCTGGATCAAGTTTTATGTTGACCAGAACTTTTTTTTAAAAAAAGGATTTAAAAATTATGAAAGAAATGCATGGAATGTTACATAATAAATGCAAGAGTGTACATATATAAGTACTAGACTAGTTAGTTTTATTAAAATGTTCTATTAGTCATCTACTTGGGAGGATAGTTAATGCTTGTGCTGTTGGGGTGGCCTCATCACACCTGTCTATATTGACTACACAGTGTCCAGTAAATTGCAGGAATTTTATGGGGTATTAGTAACTAAAAGGCGTTGGTGAACTTCCAGCAGACCAGAGGCTCACTCAACTGGCATATGTAGCTCTGGTGCTGAAATCTGGTGGTCCCACCTCTCCGTGCTGGCGGGCAATAATAGTGGTCTCTGTCACAACGTACTGCACAGATACACTCGAGTAAAATCACCAACTGAATGGACACCGCCTTGTTGACAACTGAAACTCACAGCTCTGCAATCAAAGTATTGGCTATGTGTCAAAATTCTATTCTCTACCCACGTCTGGACACAACACGGACACAACAACCACATCATACAGACAGGTCAGATCTCTCTGACCAAACAGCACATTTACCATGGTGGTTTTACATCAGATAGGTCCTCCCAGACTATAGATTCTGAAAAATATTTATTAGTTTCCTTCCCTAAAAGTGGATAGGTAATATGTTTCATTATTCTCAACACTTGATCTGTCTTTCCTAACCCTTGCTGGAGTTTATGTATATTGTTGGTCCCTAGACCCTGACTTGGGCGGGGGGTCTAGAGCAAATCCCTACTTGTTTGTAAGGCTAGATTATGATATGGCAGTATCAAATCACTCGAACATTAAACAATATTCAAAATATACAAAGAAATAATTTCAATCTTACCAGATTATGAATAAAGAACACAGAAATGCTAGCAAAACTCAGCTGAGCTGCTGGCTATAGTATGGCGTCCCTGAACTTATTTCACTTTCTTTCAATTGGAAATCACCACACTTTAAAATACTGTGTCTATCATCGAACAACTATTGAGGAATGGCCCCACTTGCGCGTCTGAGCGCCGATAAAATGATTGTCTGTGGCCAATCACTGCCTAGGTTTATTTCAAATTCAAATTTCCTACCCTAAAGTCATTTCAGTCATGCTTCAGTCAAGTATGGATGTTTATCTGTTAGTCTGTCCGTCTCTACTTGTTTTTTTTTCAAAAACGTACTTGATTTTTGAACCAACCTTTCTCTCCCCTCCAAAATTTTGTCGTTAAAAGTTATATTTAGACACAGCTCCCACCAATGTCCCTTCGCTTCCCTACTAAGTAGATTTGAACACCTGCGTCTCGAGGTCGTGTTTTTTTGTGCAAATAGCGACACTTTTTATTCCATACAGTCTGTCGCTGATGTGAACAACACTGTCTTTTGTCATTATCTTCAATATTATCTATCCGTCTGTAAAATTAAGAACATATTAGTTCACTGCTCAGAATGGGCCATCCGGCCAGCTAATTTTTATATTCCTAACATTAATATTACGAAAAAGTTACTTTTTAATTTTTGTAATATTCCAAACATCTGCGTTCTGCCGCTGAATTCAAATCAAAGGCTTGGTATCGCAAAAGCGACCAATAAATGACTGTGGCGTAACATATCCAAGGTCCCTTCTGTCGAGTTCCTTACTTTATGTCAACTTGGGAAACGTGACTTTTCTCCGTTTCCCCCCCAATTGCGTCTCCTTAGCCTTTCTAGTCTCACGCAATCTTTCCAGTCATATTTTTTCCTTTTTATCCGCCGTTCCCCTCCTGTCTAGCAAGTCAATTTTTATGGAGGGTGATGACCCGCGGTCTGGGCGATCATGTACTATCAGCAGCCTACGCATTATGTTTTTATCCTTACATGTTATCTTTGGAGGTATTTTACCGTTGTATCTCTGTCAATTTCACTACACATCTCCCCACTTGAAAACATGCCTATGGCAAGTTCCAAAACCAGCGATACACATAGGTAAAATTACTCCTCACGTCTGCCGCTACTCTAATTTTGATTACAGGGGTGCCGACTGAGGAAATCTGCACCGACATTCAATTTGCCTGGGATATATTGGATACTGAACTGATAAGGTTGAAGCAATAAAGACCACCTCAGCAATCTTGCGTTTTCATGCTTAGCCTGAGATAAGAATACGAGAGGCTGATGGTCCGTCTCCACCATAAAAGTCCTACCATACAGATAGATTTGAAACTTCTTTATTGCCCAGATTAACGCTAAACATTCTTTTTCGCTTGTGGAGTATCCTTGTTCCGCCTTATTCAATTTACGGGTTGCATAAGCGACTGGTTTCAGTTCCCCATCAGGTGAAGATGATCTTTGCAACAAAGCCCCTCCTAGTCCTACATTACTTGCATCGGTTCTTAAGACAAAGTCCTGTGTCAAATCAGGCAGTTTGAGAATAGGCTTGCTAGTGAGTTTTTCTTTTAACTCTTGGAACGCTAGTTCACATTGTGCAGTCCAAATAATTTTATCTGGAAGTCCCTTGCGAGTCAGATCAGTCAGAGGAGCACAAATAGCGTTAAAATTCTTGATGTATTTCTGATAAAATCCGCATAACGACACAAATGATCGCACGTCCTTTTTTGTTTGCGGCCTAGGTGCTCTCTGCAGTTTTTTCCAAGTTCTTAGGATCAGGGGTCATATTACCCTGATATACAGTGTGTCCCAAGAATTCCAACTCTTTGCATCCAATACAACATTTTGTTGGCCTAGCAGTTAAGTTCGCCTCCCGAAGTCTATCAAACAACATCTCCAGAGCTTCAATGTGTTCTTCAAATGTCTCTGTGGCGACGAGAATATCATCCATGAAATTCGTGATACATGGGTTATTCAGGGGATCCAACAATTTGCGCATCATCCTTGAAAACACACTCGGAGCATTTTTCAGTCCGAATGGTAGCATATTGAATTCATAATGTCCATCCGAAGTGCTAAAAGCCAAATAAGGTCTCACTTCAGGCTTCACTGGGATCTGGTAATAGCCTTTACTAAGATCCACCTTTGAAAAGTATTTTGCCTTGTTCAGTCTGGCAAATAACTGTTTTGTGTCTGGTAATGGATCCACTTGTCCTTCTGTGACAGCATTCAGTTTCCTGTAATCTATGCACAGTCTGTGTTCCCCAGACGGTTTTCTCAACAAAACGACACTAGAACTAAAAGATGATTCACTGTGCGAAATAATCCCCTCCTTCAACAAATACTCTATTTCTTCCTTCAATGCCTTCTCCTTCGCGAACGGAATAGAATAGGCTCTCATACAGATTGGGTTTGAGTCTACCAGTTTCATGTCATACTGTAGCAAATTTGTATGGCCTGGTTTATCTGTTAATACATCTGTATGTTCCTCCAGAACCTGTTGAACTCTCTCCCTCTGGTTTTTAGTCAGGTGCTTACTGACTTTTACCTGTGCTGCGGTTTCACAAGGATGTAATGGGTATTCATGTGAGGTGAGTGGTTCTTTTTGCATCTGGGTTGCAATAGCCAAGGTCAATAAGGGGGTGCTTTCCTGGAGTGGTTTGTCCAGATACTTCTTTAACAGGTTTACATGATAAACTTTCTCCTTCCCCTTTTTGTCAATTTTATAGTTTGTTCTAGACACCTTCTCTAGAACCGTATATGGACCTTGCCAACCAATTTGTAATTTATTCTGGCTTCCGGGTAGTAGAAGCTGCACCTTCTCTCCGACTGCCAGTTCCCTGTCCTTTGCCTTCCTATTAAAATATGCTGCATGTTTCTTCCTGGCTTGCTTCAAATTATCATTTGCCAGTTTCCATCCAGCTTTCAAACGAGTGGTCAGTTCGTTCACGTATTGATACGATGAGGTAACAGTCTCTTCCGCCTTCTCATCTGTCCAGGTCCTTAATAGAGCTTCTAATGGACCTTTTATTGGCCTCCCAAATAGCAGAGTTGCGGGAGCCATCCCGGTTGAACTATGTGGTACCTCCCGGTACGCAAACAATGCGGCGGGCAGGAATTGATCCCACAGATCCGGTTTTTCGTGTGCCAGCTTTCTCAGGATAGAAATGAGAGTCCCGTTGAACCTCTCTACCTGGCCGTTCCCTTGTGGATGGTACGGACTTCAATGAAAGTGTCTGGCTTGAAATAGCTTAAAAACTTCTTCCGTTAGTTTCCCCTTGAACTGAGAACCATTATCCGTCAAGATTTGATGCGGGAATCCTAATCGGGTAAATATTGTAAGTAGTGCCTCTGCTACATGTTTTGAATCAATTGATGGCAGGGCTACCGCCTCTCCCCACATAGAACAAGTGTCCACCAGAGTAAGGATGTAACTGTTCCTCCTCTTGGTCCGAGTGAGAGGTCCTACAATATCCACTGCAACCCTCTCAAAAGGTGTTCCCACTATGGGCATTTCCCCTAGAGTTGCAGGAGCAGTCCAGTGCTTTGGAGCTACCCTTTGACATTCTGGGCAGGATTTGACATATCTTTTTATATCCTCCGTTATCCCTGGCCAGAAGTAATGACAAGCTATACGCTGTCCTGTGGCGCTGATCCCCATGTGACCACTGAAGGGAATCGCATGCCCGAGTTCCATCACTTTATCTCTATATGAAGTGGGAAGAACCAGCTGGTTGTGACCATTTGTTCCAGTTCCGGCCTTCCTGTATAAGAGTTTGTTCTTCATGAAATATTCCCCCTTGCTCGGAGGTGTGTGGCATTTGGGCAATTTTTTAAAACAGGGCTTGAGTGTCCTATCCTCAGCCTGCGCCTTCCTCATCTCCTCTGGATGAGCATTTATAGGTTCACCTTCTTCCTCCTTCTTCTGTGACCTGGTCTGCACTGTCGCCATGATCACAGGTTTCTCGGGATTCCCCAAGAAGACGTATCTACACCCCAATATCAGAGGGTAGATTGGTTCATCTATCACTGCTGCTCTGATTTCTCCCTCCACATAGCGAGTTTTCACCGTTATCCTTGCGATGGGAAGTGTCATGAGTGGTATGTCCTTAGTCGCCCCTTGTATTTCCACTGTTTCTGTGGTATACTGACTTGGGTCCACTAGGCTAGACTTCACAACTGAATCATAATCCAAACCTGTATCATAAAGGCACCTTATGGTGACCCCATTACAAATAACATCTTCACAAACTGGGGGGTGATAAGGTTCCTGTTGTCCATTAGGATTAACCTTTAATCTTCGCGTCCCCGACTTCATTGCAGCAATGTTTGAAGGTTTCCTTCTACAAAATTCGGTGTTATGGTTATCCTTCTTGCACCATTTACACCATCTTTTTCCTTGGTTCAACGGTTTTCTTTCATTGAACTTTTGGTCATTGAACTGTGAGTTTCTGTCGCGATAGTCATTTCTTGGCCGCTCAAAGTTTGTCCTACCTTTATTTCCCTGCTCTCTATTATCAAATTTATTAAATTGCTGTGGAGCTTTAAAATTGTCTATGTGCTTCTTCTTAGCACCACTTACCTCTGCATGAGCTGCCTGATACCTCTCAGCAACATTTAAAATTTCCCCCAACTTCTCTGCACCTTGTTCCATGAGAAATTTTCTCATGTCTGGAGCCATGGACTCTCTCAATTGCTCAATCATGATCATTTCTTTAAGATCTTGGGTCTTCCCCAGAGCCGTCCATTTCTCCAAATAGGTTTCTAGTCTAGCAGAGAATTGGTGGTATGTCTCCCCAGACAACAGTTTGGCATTTCTAAATTTCTTACGATAAAATTCACCATTCTTCTCGTACCTTAATAACAAAGCCTGCTTTAACATGTCATAATTGTCTTGGTCTTCCCTGTTCATTTTGGCAAATACTTCATAAGAAGTACCTCTCAATCCCTGTGATAGCTTTAAACTCCACCTCTCTCTCTCTAACCCATATGTAGTAGCTAATAACTCAAAACGTCCTAGGTACCCCTCTATGTCATCGTCTTTTTCAACAAAATGGTCTAAATGAAACCCCATAGCTGAGTTTGAGGCTCCCAGACTGGGCGTAGCATCTGAGGCAAAAGGGCTGGCACCATTTTCAGGAGCCGGGCCTTGTAATTCCAGCTCCCTTAGTCGTAATTCGTGCTCCCTTTGCAACCATCTATCTTCTGCCTCCCTTTCGGCAGTCAACCTTTTTTCTTCTGCCTCCCTTTGCTGTCGTTTTTCTTCTGCCTCCCTTTGCTGTCGTTTTTCTTCTGCCTCCCTTTGCTGTCGTTTTTCTTCTGCCTCAATCTGCAGCCTCTTAATTTCTCTATCAGCCTCAATTTGTAACCTCTTCTCTTCAGCTACCTTTCTATCTTCCCTTTCAATATATTTATCACATTCAGCCGTTACATATTGAATTAAAATTTGACCATCCATTCCCATCTCCTTTGCGGTCAGCACAGCAGCTGATCGGAATTTTGCTAGCTCCTCCATACTTTTCAGACAATATAATAATATACAAGCTAAATCTCTAACCAGTAAATACACTAAGTACTTCTTATGACTATAGTCTAACTAATTCTAACTAACCAGTTAACTAATTAATTATCACTGGCTGTGAAGATTCACCAACTTTTATCTGCAGGGACACTTTTAATTTTAAAGGGAATTTCACAATTTTTTTTTTCTAATTTTATTTCTCCAACCAGGAGATCCTAATATTACTGTTGGGCTAATTATCCCTGGACAAGACCCCAATGTATGTAGTGGGTTTGATGGTATTGTATGATGGTGATATTACTAAATGTAATGTATGAGGCCAGCTGTGAAGGCTCCTGAGATAAAATGTAGTTGTGAATTGTCAGAAGGCCTTTCTTGCTACCACTACGACCTCACACTCAATTTTTTTTCCTTAATGAATGTAGCTATGTAAAATGTCTAGGGTAATGATATGTAATGTGGTGTGATAGTTATAGATACACCCACAGATATTTAAGCAGACTAATAATATTTAACAAATATTATAATACACTGAACTAACTCAAGAGTGTAAAATTTTTGATAGAATTATATTACATTTATTTGTTCTGGATCAAGTTTTATGTTGACCAGAACTTTTTTTTTTAAAAAAAAAAGGATTTAAAAATTATGAAAGAAATGCATGGAATGTTACATAATAAATGCAAGAGTGTACATATATAAGTACTAGACTAGTTAGTTTTATTAAAATGTTCTATTAGTCATCTACTTGGGAGGATAGTTAATGCTTGTGCTGTTGGGGTGGCCTCATCACACCTGTCTATATTGACTACACAGTGTCCAGTAAATTGCAGGAATTTTATGGGGTATTAGTAACTAAAAGGCGTTGGTGAACTTCCAGCAGACCAGAGGCTCACTCAACTGGCATATGTAGCTCTGGTGCTGAAATCTGGTGGTCCCACCTCTCCGTGCTGGCGGGCAATAATAGTGGTCTCTGTCACAACGTACTGCACAGATACACTCGAGTAAAATCACCAACTGAATGGACACCGCCTTGTTGACAACTGAAACTCACAGCTCTGCAATCAAAGTATTGGCTATGTGTCAAAATTCTATTCTCTACCCACGTCTGGACACAACACGGACACAACAACCACATCATACAGACAGGTCAGATCTCTCTGACCAAACAGCACATTTACCATGGTGGTTTTACATCAGATAGTCCTCCCAGACTATAGATTCTGAAAAATATTTATTAGTTTCCTTCCCTAAAAGTGGATAGGTAATATGTTTCATTATTCTCAACACTTGATCTGTCTTTCCTAACCCTTGCTGGAGTTTATGTATATTGTTGGTCCCTAGACCCTGACTGGGCGGGGGGTCTAGAGCAAATCCCTACTTGTTTGTAAGGCTAGATTATGATATGGCAGTATCAAATCACTCGAACATTAAAACAATATTCAAAATATACAAAGAAATAATTTCAATCTTACCAGATTATGAATAAAGAACACAGAAATGCTAGCAAAACTCAGCTGAGCTGCTGGCTATAGTATGGCGTCCCTGAACTTATTTCACTTTCTTTCAATTGGAAATCACCACACTTTAAAATACTGTGTCTATCATCGAACAACTATTGAGGAATGGCCCCACTTGCGCGTCTGAGCGCCGATAAAATGATTGTCTGTGGCCAATCACTGCCTAGGTTTATTTCAAATTCAAATTTCCTACCCTAAAGTCATTTCAGTCATGCTTCAGTCAAGTATGGATGTTTATCTGTTAGTCTGTCCGTCTCTACTTGTTTTTTTTTTCAAAAACGTACTTGATTTTTGAACCAACCTTTCTCTCCCCTCCAAAATTTTGTCGTTAAAAGTTATATTTAGACACAGCTCCCACCAATGTCCCTTCGCTTCCCTACTAAGTAGATTTGAACACCTGCGTCTCGAGGTCGTGTTTTTTTGTGCAAATAGCGACACTTTTTATTCCATACAGTCTGTCGCTGATGTGAACAACACTGTCTTTTGTCATTATCTTCAATATTATCTATCCGTCTGTAAAATTAAGAACATATTAGTTCACTGCTCAGAATGGGCCATCCGGCCAGCTAATTTTTATATTCCTAACATTAATATTACGAAAAAGTTACTTTTTAATTTTTGTAATATTCCAAACATCTGCGTTCTGCCGCTGAATTCAAATCAAAGGCTTGGTATCGCAAAAGCGACCAATAAATGACTGTGGCGTAACATATCCAAGGTCCCTTCTGTCGAGTTCCTTACTTTATGTCAACTTGGGAAACGTGACTTTTCTCCGTTTCCCCCCCAATTGCGTCTCCTTAGCCTTTCTAGTCTCACGCAATCTTTCCAGTCATATTTTTTCCTTTTTATCCGCCGTTCCCCTCCTGTCTAGCAAGTCAATTTTTATGGAGGGTGATGACCCGCGGTCTGGGCGATCATGTACTATCAGCAGCCTACGCATTATGTTTTTATCCTTACATGTTATCTTTGGAGGTATTTTACCGTTGTATCTCTGTCAATTTCACTACAAATGTCATTATTCTTTCTTAACCAAATTTTCAATTTCCTTAAAGTCACTGCCTCATTATTGTGAAACATATTGCAAATTTCTCTGCGGATCAATTCTCTGTCAAAATTATCCACCACTCTTGGCCTAATTTTCGTGTGTAAAACACTGGAATTAGACATTTCAGATGTCGCTATCCAGCGGTGCAATGATCGTTTGCTTATCCCCAATGCGTGAATAGTCCTCTTTTGTGGGTTTGAAATAGAATGATATAGTTTTCCTCGAGTAGCATCATTGCAGAAATACTTAAAAATCCTATTTGTGATTTGCTGTAATGTCATAAAATGTACTCGCAGACTCATTTTTCCTTCTTAATCACACAATAATTTTTGTAGACACACCTCTGATTGACAATGTGTGCGTTGCACCGGATATAAACTGTTTTATGTTCAAGAAGTGCGATTTCACGCAATTTCACTCAAAAATCATGCCAATTGCTTGATAAACCAAAAATGTGCAAATGAGGTCGTATAATTTACTGTAGACATTTCAATATGTGTGCGTGTGATGTGTGTTGGCAAGTAGGATTTTATATTATATCGCAAAGAAACGAAAATTGAAACCAATGGCCGCATTTTAATGAAAAATTTAATTCGTAGGGTCTATACCATTTCAAATTCACACACAAAATTTCACTTATATGCGTTATATATTCGCTGAGATATAGCATTTTGAAGTTGGGCAAAGCTAGTGAAACGTGCTATAGTTAGCTGATACAGCTAAAATTAGACAATGAGAAAAATGTGTCGGTTCTGGAATTCGATAATGTTACACTGAATAAACAGCTGTCACTCCTGAAATCTGATAATCTGAAATTCTATGATCTTACTACTTTACAGAAAAAGAAACTAGAGGATGAGATGAGCTCATTAAAAAAATTACAGGCCAAAGAAAAGAGTGTCAGTGTTGAACTTGAAAAGCAACATGCAGCTTTAAGCTGGAATTGTCATACACAAGTGACTCAGATTCCAGTTCTGGAATCTGAGATTGCTCTTTTGAAATTGCAGGGTGATATGACAGAAGGGGAAAGAGATCAGGTAGAATTAACTGATGAAAAATTAGCTGCCTTCGATATATACCCTTCAAAAGAAGTTAAGGACCATTTTTATTAAGGGTGCAAAGTGAAATGAAAATGAACAATAAAAACACAGCACTTCAAAATATAACATGACAAGCTTATCAGTGACAATCAACACTATTTTCATGCAAGCCTCTGAGCCACATTTCGGACAGTAAGACCTTCCTGCAACCACGCATTGGCTCTTCCTTTATCCACAACACTCAGCTTTCGTCATTGAGGCATATTGTTGTGCAATGGTTAAGCGGCACTTGTGTTGCTTATAAAGACAGTTTTGTGAGTACAGCTCAAGACCAACACTATAGTCTCCCACATGCATCACGCATTTTTTGAATAGCAGGTATTTTTTTCATGCTCAGACATCATTAAAAACACCCACATTTTGGTGTCTCAGCAGCATTTTTTCAGCGCGCTTGCTGAGCTGAACACTAGCCATACGGTATGCTGGTGGCCCATGCAGCACGTGTTGAATGTTTGTTGTTCGAGAAAAATCAATGTCAGATTAATTGCTTATGAAATATAATTTTTATAATTTTTATTATTTTTGGGTCATTTTCACCTACTGGTCCTTAACTTCTTTAGAAGGGTATATTATTGATGAATGAAAAGACACAGTTGATTCCTTACTCATTAGTGAGAAGAAAGTAGCTACTGACTTCGAAAAGTAAATGCTAAGCTGAGTAAGAAACTCTCAAGGAAAAATGATGAAATTATTAAATTGAGAAAAAGAGTAGATGATTTACTGGACATAGTACTGCACCAGAAATTATTTTCTCGCAGTAACATTGATGGGGGTACTGATCGTCATGCCATCCGTACTAATGGTGATGTTAAAGTATCGGCACACCCAGTAAAGATTAGAAAATCATTTTGGGGAAGATATACCTTTCCACGACATCACAATACTGCTAATTCTGGGAATCATTCATGGCGACATGATCAGATTGAAACTGATCCTAAGAAAACAGTTGAGGTTGTCCAAATTGAAAAGGGTTTTACTGAGAAAGGTAATAGTGTTACACGTGGGGTTAGTGTTTGGGATAGTGTGAACTTAGATGGTAAAATGAATACCAGTACTTTTGGAAAAAGAAATTTGACTTTGCCTTCTAGGCTGTCTTCCGCGACATGCTTTAAACCTGCATGCTCGCTTGGTAATATGTATCATACTCAGAGCAAACAGAATGATCCATCCTATGGAAGGAATTCGACATGCATGAGGGAAAGAAATTATCATGTTCCTCAGCCAACTAAGGTTGCGCATCACCCTTGTTCACAGTCTGGCGACAATGGGACTACTTATATTGGTAAAAGTGCTTATTCACGCACCGTTCTAGTGCGCAATCTGCCACAAGATACTACATGGCAGGCACTGGGTGATTTTTTTACTCCACAGCGGACGTCAAGTTTGTACGTCTGTTGCCTTTTCCCAGTATCAAATATGTTGAAGCTTTGGTTTCTTTTTACACAAATAGAGACGCTCGTGTGGTTGTTGAGCGGGAAAATGGTGTTTATTTTCACCACCGTTCCCTCAATTTACAATTAGTATCTGATTCTGCTTCACGCAGATATTAGCACGTTTCTATTTGCATTTTTGGTCACATCCTTTGATCGCTCAGCAAATTCAGTCATCATTGGTTTTCTTTTCGAGTCATTTACTCTTACATGACTTGTTTATTTTAGGATTTTCTTCTAGAGAACTCTTTTGCTGTCATATCCACTATGACATTTTGTTTTATTTATGTCTCTGTAATGTTTTACTATGCCTATGGTAGACGTTAACTACGTTGATGTTTATCCTCGTGCTCAGCCATTGCAGCATGACTGCATCCTACTCTTGATTATATCCAGAAAGCTGTCGGATGCGGAGAGGAAATATTCAACAATCGAGAAGGAGTTGCTCGGTCTAGTGTGGGCTATTCAAAAGTTAGAACGATATTTGCTTGGAGCTCCATTCATAATCCAATCTGATCAATGTTCAGTTGCAGCTTTAAAACGTGCAAACCATAAAAACCCAAAGCTTGCAAGATTCTCCATTTTATTGCAGCCGTACACATTTGACATTCAGTACATCCCAGGTTCGGACAATGTCGTCGCTGATGTCCTTTCCAGGAATCCTACATCCGTACCTGATGTCTAATCACTACACAGAAGATATTCGTATAATTCATGACATTGTTTGTATGACGTCAGAATTCCACAAGCTGTCAATACCGGTTGAAGCCAGAAATTGGGCAGCAAAACATTGGTCAGGAAAAGATTCTCAATCGCAACCTGAAATAGCTTGTGTATAGAAGCTTTATTGGACAACATGTTATATTACTTATTAAATATCTCACCGGACATTTCTGAGATATCCGTTGATGTGAAGATAATACTTTCGCCAAACGTTTGTCACAAGATTGCGCAAGGAAAGCGTCAGAACTAGTTGCTGCTGTATGGATACATTGACTTTTGAGATGTGGAACGCCACTATGATCTTTTGTGGACATTGATAGCTCCGGACTTTATACGCTACAATGATTGTGAAATACTGTTTCCAGGACTTGAAACTGATCGAACTTTTAATGCTATGTTGTGTTTTTATCTATGGTTCTATGTTGTGATAATGCATATTTCACATTTCATTTCTAATTATTTATGGTATCACTATTTTTAGTTAGATAGATTGAATGATGTCTGTTTCTTACTTCTCTTTGCTTTGTGATAATTTTGGATAAATAACACACGATTTATTTGTTCGTTCTATGCTATTCTTCCTTACTTCCCTTTTTCTGATGTCTCATTTTTCTTGAAAAAAAAATTGTTTTTCTTTCTTCCGTAATATTTTGTTCTCACTACTTTCTATTGTATTGTTCACACACACATGACTTACATTTTTGATCAGTACTTTAGATTAATTATATATCTATATATCATTTTTTTATTGTTTGACATCTCTGCATACTCATATAGTTATTAAATTCTTTTATTTAATTTAGTTAATTAATATTCCATAGTAGTTAATTATACTATCACTATGTTTATATATTTATTTCTTTTAGATACTTACTTAGTACCATAAACTTCTCTAATTTGTTGACTATTGACGACATTTTCTAATTAGTGACGTTAATTATGTATATATTGATTTGACATACGTTTGACGTATGATTAGTTTAGATAACGACATTGACATTAGTTTAATATAAACAAATCTGGATGTTTATATGATTTTTCGCGATTTTTACTTTTTAAATTTCAGTGCGATAATATATGAAAATTTTTGGGTCTACTTTTGACAAAAAAAAAACGTTTCCCGATTTTTTTTTTAAATCTCACCGTGGGAAGTATTTGTTAAAGAGGATTTATGAATGTATTTACATGTTGACCACGGTTATTTTTGTTAATCTACACGCTAACAATTCTATTTCTGGCCAACATGATGTATCTTGCACTTAAATGTATGATAATTGAACGCGATGTTAGTCTGACATCATTTAGAGATGATGATGTATTTTAGTACTGCAGTAATTTATGCAGACCGTTAGCCGAGGCCTTTCGTTGTACATTCCGTTGAAGCCAGAAGTGATATTCTTCGCTCCCAGATTATATGAAGATAGTTCTCCTGCGTTTCAGTTTATTGTACGAAGGTCGCCACAACTATTGATGAAGATGCCGAACACTAATGTCAGAATGACTGTTTGATGGATGTGGCGTGTGTAGATGATGATCAATACTAGGGGGTATGAATAAACACGAACGCCACTGGTTACAGCTTCATGACATTTATTAAACACACACATACGGGTCTTGGATATCAAATATATCAGCAAGCATACGGACATCACATCCAGGCTAACAATGCCTGTAAGAAATAACTGTCACAACAATAACTACGGACTGGCCTCCCTAACGTGCACAAACAGCACACTGAATACTTATACGTGCGGTATATCCTCCTCGCACAAATACAACGCCATCCAGGTGTATATCAAAGATTCAAAGAATCCTCTCCAGGCGGGACCATTCACTTCGCCTGTACTTTATAGCTACCAGGCGGCAAACGCGTCGCCTTACTCCTTCGTAGCTCCAAGGTGGAACATCCTCACTTTATAATGTTCTCCGTGAACATGAAATGCTGGCTCCAACAGGAGCGTCTCCAGGCGAGAAACACATCGCCATTAATAAGTAACTAGATATAATCTATCACAGCATAAATATCATAGTCACAAATACGAATCCTCTCAGTCACAAAAATACGAGCTTACAGCTCGGCTTCTAATCACAGACTCGAGCGCCTAGCTCGGCTGTCAAACACAGAATAATTCAGTCACACACTAGACTTGTATTCACTACATGCTTTCTACCACGCATGTACAAGTCACACCATGTTGACATAAAGTCAAACATGAACTCACTACTTGAGTTTACACTCAACCAAGTGTTAACAACAGTTCAGTAACCCTTAACACCAACCACTATCATCATTCATACTCATGAAAATGTTCTGTGACAACTAATATGTAACTTCGATGATATTATTAAGAAGATCAGTATTTTCGAGAGCTATTCAATTATAAATTCAATCTCCATTCTGGTTCTCGATACTTGGTGTTCCGATCATTCGGCACTTGTAGTAATAGGCCAGATACTGGACGATTTGTCAAAGACTGTAGGAGATGCCATGGTATGCATAAATATATGAATGATACCATGAACTGTGAAGTCTTAATCCATGTGAAATAAATATGCCTGTATTCGTTGGACCCAAACCACCCAGACGTTTGAAGTCCTTATTTTAAACCATCCATCGTGACCACCCAAACCATTCGCTACACTCATATGCACAATTGCTCATTGTCATCAACAACATATGCAAAGCAATTTAGACAAGACCTGCAACACTTATGTTCCTGGTGTGTGGTCCATTCCATCAAGAAATAATTCTTTAAAAGCTTTTCTAAAACCTTCAACACCCTTTCTGCTTCCATTCTTAATTTATTTAAATCTACACGGGCGTGTAAGGCCACCAGAAATACACAGTAGTTCAAACACGTCTACACACTTCCTAATGCACAAGTGAATAACTAGAATTATATATATATATATATATATATATATATATATATATATATATATATATATATATATATATATATATATATATATACATTCTTTCTTACCCTCAGGCACATACAGTCGAGCTGTTAATGGTTGTAATGGTCTGCTCTCAGATACAAAAGGCAAAGGTACTATTCATTAATACTTTAAGTGCTCGCTGTGATTTTCAAAATATGACTGGTCTCTTTCCATTTAGAGCACGTCCTATATATAGGCCAAGGTCGGACGCCAGAGGGGGTTTCCTACTAATGTGTGCTTGTCTACCCAAAATATATGTAAAATCTGTCTCGCTGTTCAAATATGGAGAACTAAGATTTAAAATATCTTCGTTATTCCTGAAGCGATTTTCTTCATCCAAGGCTTAAAACACGCCCTGTATTATTCTACATCTTCGTAGCTAATAGTCTTTTACTTTCCTAAGTCCATTTAATTCTATGCATAGTCTAAACAGCAAATTTTTGGACTTGCCTAACTCCTCGATGCATTCCGCTAGAGATTTCTCTCTTAGTATACTACTTTCTGTGGAAGTCTTTACACCTACCTCTAAAGCAACATTTCTGTTGTTGAATTAGTGACCTCTTCCATGTGGTACTTCGCTCATAAGGTTTATTTAAATTTCATCCTCAAGTGATTTGTACACATTTGAGACTCCATTCTTAACTGCCTAATGTTTCTGTAAACTCGGCATGATAGTGCGATTTCATTGGTCCGTCTATCCTATAGTATTTCCAAAGTATGGCGTTCCGCTTGGGTAAAAAACAAATATATGCCGTTTTTGTGAATCAAGACTTCACGACACTAACAAGGAACCAATAGCAGAGGTGGCCCCAGGCACCATAGAGAGTAGGGAGTGGATGATGATGTCACGGTGTATATATTTATTATACTAATACTTTAATAAGTTTTATAAATATATATTTATTATACTAATACTTTAATAAGTTTTATAAATACATATTTATTATACTAATACTTTAATAAGTTTTATAAATATATATTTATTGTACTAATACTTTAAAAAGTTTTATAAATATATATTTTATCGCCTTCCACTGTCCAAACGCATTTTCATCAGAAATCAGCAGCTCTCGACGCAGACGCCAACTGAACCCACCCCCCTGGTTGTAAAATAACATACAAGCACAGCCAAAATACATTTCACATTTTTCCTATTATCCATCAAAATTTAACATCATCCGATGATGACAAATATCATCGCTTCATTTTTAGAAACAACTTTATTTCTTTTACATTGTTAACCTGTAAGTGATTATGAAACCAGATTATCTGTGATTATAAATCTATAGTTGGATTAATCACTGTTGAGTTAATTGTATGTCTGCACCTGTGTGACTCATATTGTTTTAAATACATCACCATATAGAGCTGTTAAATGAATTGTTGCTAAATTATCTTCAGCTGAGTGCAGAGAAAATACGGGTCATTATTTCCTTATAGAAGGGGTGGGAGAATAATAAGGCTATGACAGCTTAGATGACCCCAGTTGTTATGCTTCCTTTTCTTTATTATCCTGTGGGGCTCCCTAAAATAAAAGCATCATTCTTCTATGTATATCTCTACCAAGAGTAATCTTGAGCGAAGGTTGATACCTTTGAAAACTCTCGTTTTTATACTCTAAGTTTGGCCAATGCTGGACCACTATTGCAGGACAGGGGAGGCAATACCGTCACACATACTAGCACTACTATTAACTCTACTCCGCCCTTTTAATACAACATAAACTGTGTCTATTGTTACTTCTGTTACTTGGAGTACGGCGTCTATTTTTCTCTTTTTTCTCCGTGCTTTTTTTCTAAGGCCAGAATGCGATATTGCCCTGTGTCCGGGGCGATGCAAGGAAAGAATAGATCTATTGCCCTCTTAAGCAATTGGTAAGAGACGACTAATAAAAGTTTATAAATAGGGCTGATAAAACACGTTGCCACAGAAACCATCAGTATAAGAGATATAAATGCTTGGTGCAGGTGTTATGCCAGGGCCCGAGCTGTAGAGTGGGAGTTCCATGCTCAATAAGGCAAAGAAAAAGACAGAATAAAGTGACGTGACCTATCAGGCGGACCAGAATTTAGAATTGCGGCCCCTTTAGGAACATTAATAAACCAGCAAACCCCAAACGAAAGAAAGCCCTTGTCAATTGACCAGGGAATCGAATCAGGTCACGCCACGTCAAAATGCGACAGATATTGTGTTATCGATTGCCTGTCCTCTCTTTCTCTGTCTGTCTGTCTGTCTGTCTGTCTGTCTGTCGGTCTCTCTCTCTCTCTCTCTCTCTCTCTCTCTCTCTCTCTCTCTCTCTCTCTCTCTCTCTCTCTCTCTCTCTCTCTCTTGTTTGGTTCATTGTTACACAGTGAGTTTACATAAAGCTTGGCTTAAAAAGGAGCCAGTATTAAATCCTAAACCACTATTTGGAACACGTTCAAAATGTACCTAGTAAGACATGTGATAGCTTAGTTCAGTCGAAGATTGCCTGTCTCTATGCGGACCTTCAGAAGTACAACGATAACGGAAGAGTTGTCATAAAGATAGAGATGATGGGCTAGTTTTCAACAGTTTTGCTGCAATAGTCACATCAAGGGTAGTGCCTCGAGGAGTAGGCGTTCACGTTCATACACGTTCACGTTCATCTCTCTCTCTCTCTCTCTCTCTCTCTCTCTCTCTCTCTCTCTCTCTCTCTCTCATTTCTGCCTGTTATTTTGAATTACATAATGGCGTTTTTTCCCCTGCGCACATGACAAAGAACTGTTGTCTTCACACCTTGCCCTTCCAATCTTAAAAAAAAAGTATAATGCTGGGTGTTATATTCAAACTGTGATCGTGCAAGTTTGCGCGGTTTAAATTCAAAAGTAAATTGAAATTCATGAATAAAATATGAACATGAACTCTGTGTCTCATATAATGTGAATTGTTTGTTTCATAAAGGAGTCCCCTCCCCTCATGCGTGTAGAGTACTCGTTCTTAGAACACAGAGGTCTCCTATTGTTCGTTGTACTTGCAGGCAGGTTGGGTACAAACTAAAACATGATGTTTATGTTGAACTTGTCTATTTTTCTGTACTGTCTTCAAAACAAAATGTAAGAAGATGGAAAAAGGTGTATTAGGGAAGTTTAAGAAAATCAAAACAAAAAAGGATTAGGTCTAAATGTGAGAAATAAATGAGAGACAACAATGTGAACTCAGAACATGGAATGACAATGATAAATTTCAAGTTTAAATATGGCTAGAAAGATAAATGTAGCTTAGTGGTCTCAAGGTCTAAACAATTGAATAAAGGATGTGAGTGACTGTTCCATGTGAGGGTGACGAAATATCCTCTTTTCAGTGGATTAGTCATCTTTTCCACATAACGGATCAGCGTCCGGGCGGCTTTTTTCCCCCTTCAAAATTGCCCTTTTTCCGGATTTTCCCGTAGACTTGTTTCGAATGTATGTCAGTATAAATATTTATAAATACATTTGGTAGTCGGAGTGGTTAAGGCTTATGGCGTTCGCTTCGAATTCTAGAGATACCGGGTTCAATTCCCAGTTGAGGAAATATAGTTTATGGACATTTTTTTTCAGAACAAGTGGTCCTAATCATGTCCTCCTCCCCCTCCCCCCCCCCCCGGTCTCATGGGTAGAGAGGTTGGATGCCTAGCCTTCTCGGATAAGGGCGAAAAAATAGAAGGTCCCGTGATCAAGTTACGCACGTTAAAAATCCCACGGCAGATGGAAATCGTAAAGAGTAGGCTATAAGGCCGCTGCCTTGGCAAAATTTAAAGATTCGAAACCAACCCACCAAATATATTTATAGAATGTGTGATTCCTATATACACACTTTGGGATTTTCGCCGGTGCTACGGAGTTCTTGCACTGTGCTGAGATCCTCCTTGTGTGATCTAAGGGAGAAGATCGGATCGCTGATGGAGTTGTCCGTGTGCAATGAAGATTGTCCTTAAAAACCAAACCAAACCAAATCAGTAAAAAATATCACATGTTTTCAATAGAAGACTTTACATAGGAAGATGTGCGAGCTTCTGCGCAATACTTAATTGATAAAGATGTTACAGTTGAGAATGCTAAGTGTTTTGGTGAAAGTTACAATCTGACAACATTTGGTGAAAGTAACAATCTGACAACATTTGGTGAAAGTAACAATCTGACATTCTGACAACATTTGGGGAAAGTAACAATCCGACAATCTGAGAACATTTAGTGAAAGTAACAATCTTACAACATTTGGTGAAAGTTATAATCTGACAACATTTGGTGAAAGTAACATCAATGATGAAGGATTCATGTTATTCCTGGCACGTGAGATTCAGACCATATTTTTAAGCAATCAATAAATGCTGAATTTCTTTTCGAATGATTGTACACTATTTGTTGGCCGTGCAACCGCGGAGAGGCTTTTTTTTCATTGATGGGAAGCCAATGGACAAAAGACAGAAACATGGTCTACCAACGAACTGTCATGCTCTCAAAAGCATAACTATTTAACAGAAAATGACGAACAGTCGAAGACATTATGTCCAGAGAAACATATAATTTTATAAACACTGATTAATATGTGGGAATTGAATTGACACTAAAATGGCTTAAAACCTACTTTTTAAAGGACATTTTATTCATATTTTTCTACAGTTTTTAATCATTATAATAAATCATTAATGACTGAAATTAATGTGTCCTCTTTTTCATTTGTCCTCGTATTTTCTTTCATTGCCCTTCTTTAAGGTCAATAAATCAGACACCGTTGTGACAGGATGAAGATAAAACCTTCTGTGACAGGATGAAGATAAAACTTTCTGTGACAGGATGAAGATAAGCGGGATAATACTTTGTTAATGTTCTTCAGTTGTTTCACTGGCTATCGCTAGAGATGGTGTTTATTGAAGGGACTTTATTAACCCAGGTAGTTTTGGTAGACTCGTCTGTGTTGGTATTTGGCTGTATGATCGTAAAGAATGAAGTACTATTTCCGATAATCAAATGTCAACAATGTAACTTCCGACTGGAATTCAAGTAGTTAGTCTAATTTCTTTTTAACTAGAAAATACCTTTATTCAGTGGTTGAATTCCTAATAATTCTATGCTGGTTCATGAATACTCATTCATCAAAGGTGTACAAACCAGCAATCCAAAGAATCAAACAGTAAATGGGACCTGCTAGATGGAAAAACTGCCGCCGCTCGTCTCGTGCTAAACACAACTCTCTGAACTCCCCTTAAAAAAATAACTTCCGTTTCTTTACTTGTATGAATTCTACCCCAGGTTTGATGTCGTCATTTCATGTACACCATGAAATGATATCCTAGGTTTGGGACTAGTGTTTTTAACTAACTAGTCACGTTAAAATACTTAGTGTTTAAATCTTGCTAACGTATTCTTACACTAACTATAATAAGTGGCAGCACCCTAGTGCTAATCCGACGTAGTAATCCATACGGTCACACCGTTCTCTCATTCTGACGAAGAATATCGTCACCCTATCTATACTTAACCACACGCGAATTAAGTAATACATTTTGACGTTTTGCGCCAATCTGTTGTGGAGTGTAGAATTTCATAAACTTGCATGCGAAGACGCCTTCAGTCACGATTTTTAAATGCAGGGACCCTGGACACATACCAGGTAATCCCATATGTGATTTTGTGCTCTATCGATCTGTTGGAATGATCTTCGCTAATTGTGGTGGTAGATGTGTCTCTTATCTAATTTTCGTAACAGGTGTAAGTAATATCATTTACTTTTTACATTGTTAATTCTTGTTAGGTACATATTTATGTTAACGATAATTTTTAACTCACACATTTATGTTCCTTGTATACATCGTATACGTCTATATTTGTGACAAAATGGCTGTCCCTGTCCTTTTATGTGATCTTTCACACCTTCAGCCCTCCGGCAGTAAACTTCTTTTCTTCACATTTCTTCATTATTCACTTGTTATTTGTCATTTCATTTTTGCCCTTTCATTCATGTTACTCTTTATGCTGGACCTAGCATGGGGATATCTCTAACACGCCACTCCCCTATGGCAGTATTTGCTACGAGAGTAATTCGTATATTATAGTTTATCACTCCTAAGATGTATTTACGTTCCGCCAGCTGAACTGTGGTATTATTTATACCCAGTCATCAGACCGGTCACCACCGGCTTATCTCCTTGAATCCGTCTGACCACCGGTGGAAACGTGTCGGTCCAACATTTGACCCCATTGAAAAGATGCTAATCGTGTTGACACAAGCTTGTATTGTGCGTACGATGAAAGAAGACAACACTGTCTGACCAGACATCTGTCTGGCGGAGGCACGCAGATAAAGGGGATAATTAGATAATCTGTCGGGGTAGACATATGGGCGGAAGATTTTACGTCATGAACACACGGTTACAATATTGTGATATACAGAGGTGCGGCCGGAAGTCTTATGTAACGATATGACGTCACTGTTGTAAGAGGTCACGCGTGTATGTTAAATTTAATATTTTTCAAATACGCGTGAGATGAGTAATGACAAACAAACCGACCCCTCTAAGTGCTAGAGAGCGATTGGTTCGCCAGAATCTGCAATAAATTTGATTGGGACATTCAGCGGAAACCCTGCTGGATTTGAACAGGAAACTGTACAATATAATGTAGTGAAATCCCAGACACAGAACACACAGACAGCTTCGCTTTGTACAGCGAAAAACTCCCAAAAAGCCAGTGAGATATTGGACTTAGTATTCCATACTTATAAGTGCCACTTCAACGTATTTGGGCAACTCTGAAAACTTAAGAGTAAACCCGCACATTTAAACACAATACTGAAAACGTAAGAAACCAGGACTTTAATATAACAAGACTGAAAACCTAGGAATCAGATTCACCAGTCATACGAGGACTTTAACGCAAATTTTCCCAGGTAGTGATTTTGCAGAGACACTTGTCAGAGGAATTAACTCTGATTTCCCTGACCCAGTCGTTAAAGGAATTTAAATCAAGTTTTCCCAGCAAGTGATTTCGCAGAGACGCACTCCGCCAGAGGAATTAACTCTAATTTCCCAGACCTAAGTGATTCGAACAGCATCTAACTAAAGGGCTGTGTGTCCATTCGAATCTGTGCAGGAGATTGCGTATACCCATTATTTGAAGTAAGTGTAAACATTTCTATTACAAACGTGAATTTAACATGTTTTCTTACTAGTGGTTATATATGAGGCTGGCAACCTCAACATATGAAAATAGTATATTCATGAACCACTACAGCAAGAGCTGGTGATTATTTCTGACTAATCGTGCGGGAAACCCGACAGCAGAGTGACCCCAGACTCCGACTGGAGCAGTGATGAGTGATGATTACATCGAATGTGCCTAAGGTGTTGTTGCTGTCATTTTCGACGGAGTCATCTGTCAAGTTATTTGCTTATGTTTGTATCATAAGTATAATTGTGTCTTTACCTGCGATGTCAGGTTGATTAGGGGTTGTCTTCCCTTGTTTATTCATTCATTGTGTTTGACCTTTAGGGTCAGAGGTTGACAGTTCGGCGTGGGCCTATGCCAAGGTTTTTTAAGCGGGAGTGAGATATACTTCCGGGAAGCCGGGAGGTCCTGTTTTTCTGAAGGGACCAAGAGTCCATTGTTTTTCGGGGAGAATCTTCGAAGTAACTGCTATGGCAGTTTTCCCCAGTGAATCTCTGTGCGTCGGGATGACGACAGAATTCCTTGTGTAGTTCTGAGGATTCATTTACCAGGTAATACCGACCTTTATGCATTATTACGCTTTTCGGTGGCAGAACATGTAAAGGATTACCTAGGGTGAACAGCAGTTCACGGATCCGCCATTTCAGAACTTATATATTTGTGCTCGAGGTAGCCATCCAAGACTGTTAGTCTTATATTGTCCAGAAATCCAGTGACGAGGATATATTGTGGGAGCCGCAGATTGGCGGAACTTCTATCTACAATAAGTATTACTGCAGGGTTGGTGATAACCTATTTAACAGAAGTACACGGCCGACGTTAGGACGAGGCCTGTGCTTCCGGCTATTATACTACAGCCTGATATGTGCAATTGGCAGGGAGTGCCAAGTTGCACCTGTGTGTGTCAAGGTAACTAAGGCATCTGACGCGTTTAGTCAGAGACGCCAAGGGCGACGCTACGAACTGTCATTATTGAAGAACTTTGCTATTGACCATGCACGTCTATTCTGATGTTTACCTTTTTGAATGCCAAATGTATACCTATCGATGTCAGGTCAGCATGACCTTGTTACA
The DNA here is from genome assembly GCA_024509875.1 of Oreohelix idahoensis. Lineage (NCBI taxonomy): Eukaryota > Metazoa > Mollusca > Gastropoda > Stylommatophora > Oreohelicidae > Oreohelix > Oreohelix idahoensis. Next base: position 167,867 of record JAMPIV010020397.1, read on the forward strand.
CTGACTGTTCCTGTTGATATTATGTGTGTTCCCGTCAATAAATGTCTTGAAACATGCCTGCAGTGTCAAAGCATCCTTGATTACTGCATGTGAGAGTATGGGTTGCAGGATCTACATCTATACGAGCCTAAACACATTCGCGTCTTCATTCGCACCCACACTCAACTCATCATACGCTCGCACTACACATCTAACAACATGTAAACTGTCTTGGGCCAGTGATCACCTCAACAAGAAAAAAAAGACAGTTACAGGTGTAACATTACCTTGTGAGAATTATGTACCTTTTTTTAATTGTAATTCAGGCAAACCATTATTCATGCACTCCAGACACAATTTCCTAGTTAACACCCAGAGGGATATGGGTGAATTTTCATCAAATTCCCTTAGTTACACTGTGTGCTCGGGAATTTAATTCTTCTGAGAGGTTAACATTGGTGGGTGGAGTGCATGATAATGGGCCTGTTAGTTTGCGGAGAACAAATGTACTCAGCAGAAGGCATTTGTTTCTTTCTATTTGTCACAGTTTGTGGTTACAAGCCACCAGACGACTGTGGTAATAACGCGGCTAGTTTGAGAGAAGAGCATCAACACCAACCGCCGGAATCGGACAAATTGAGTAAAGAAGTGCCCTCATCACCAAGAAGTGACGAAAACCACGACTGCAGGACTCATCTGGAGCTAAGTTTGTTGTGAAAAAAGGCTACAGTAAAAATCAAAGACATTCTAAAGCCCATTCTAAACCTCTGTGGGGAAACTTTAATTTCAATTTTTACCCAAGTTTCCATATTTATTTTCCCATGTTAAAGACTAATTGACTATTAAATTTGCTGTATGTTATTTTAAACTAAACAAAAAATTGTTTATTCAATCATTAGAAGTACGAAAGCAAACGTATGACCAAAAATATTTTATAATCATATATATATATATATATATATATATATATATATATATATATATATATATATATATATATATATATATATATATATATATAGAGAGAGAGAGAGAGAGAGAGAGAGAGAGAGAGAGAGAAAGCCATTACTTATAAGAGGGCATTCGTTGGATTACACCAACTGGTGGCTTGAACGGGCCAGAACCATTGCATAAACCCTTCACAAAAGGCGACGGACCAGATAATAAGTTTAACAATTTGCTCAGCCCTTAAGCAGCGTTTGTTCTTGACTTCTGGTAATATCTTGTGTACGCTCCCCTAAGGTAGAAGCGTCATTCATCTTCTATCTACATCTTTGCCAAGAATAATCTTGCGCGAAGATAGATACCTTGGACGACCTACTTTTAGATACCTTGCGTTGTGACCATTAGTGGACCACTACTGCAAAGCAAAGGGAGGCAATCCCGTGACAGTTTTAAATGTATACGTCTAATGTGTATGTTAAGTGCGTGCAATAACAATCATTTATCAAGAATATTTTATACAACCTGGACAGTGACTACGGAAATGGAAACAAAAAACAACAGTTGGGAAATAACGTTTGTAAGAAATGAAGGAACGCAGCTGTACAAAAAAAAAAATAAACCAGGGACGTTTTAGTTTGAGAAACACGACAGTTGGGACATTGTTAAAACTTGACAGCGGAAGGATTATATCGATTATACAAAAAAATACAATGCTTGGGCGCTGTAACAAAACGAGCCTTTGGGACCCGGAGGGAGGGGGGAAGAGAGAGAGAGAGAGAGAGAGAGAGAGAGAACGAACGAACGAACGAACGAACGAACGAACGAACGAACTTTATTTTCAAAGGGTTGAGAATTGGGCACGCAGGCCCGTCTGACATTCTGCCCTTCCTTTCTCTCACCTTTCATACTGAATTCATTTCTCATATGCATTTTACATATCAAATTCAAGGAATTCAACGTTGTAAAGTAAAATAATAATATAGCACACTCTTATTAACATTAATTACTTATAAGCATGACATAACATATGTTGAAAAGTCAGAGATAGATAGATAGATAGATAGATAGATAGATAGATAGATAGATAGATAGATAGATAGATAGATAGATAGATAGATAGATAGACAGACAGACAGACAGACAGACAGACAGACAGACAGACAGACAGACAGACAGACAGACAGACAGATAGATAGATAGATAGATAGATAGATAGATAGATAGATAGATAGATAGATAGATAGATAGATAGATAGATAGATAGATAGATAGATAGATAGATAGATAGATAGATAGATAGATAGATAGAACGAACGAACGAACTTTATTTTCAAAGGGTTTAGAATTGGTCACGCAGGCCCGTCTAACATTCTGCCCTTCCTTTCTCTCTTCTTCCATAGTTAATCCATTTATTCTCACGCGTATCCTAAATGTTACTTAAATAATAAAATAACAAGAAAGTACAATAAAATAAAATCCCAACATTGTAACAGTACAATAACAGTTACACAGATTTACAGATGCGTATCATAATTTATACTAAACAGGACAAAATTAACTTTAAAACCTACATATGATGTTATGTAATTATTTAAGAACATAACGAAATTAGGGTGGCATATAATCTGCACTCATGATGTATTTGAACAGTCTGTGATTGAATGAATATGGACTAAGAGTATTTTTTAAGTCGTGTTGAAGAGTATTCCACAGATGAGCAGCAGAAAAAGCTAAACTTTTCTTGAATAAGTCGAGTCTAGGCTTGGGCATGTGTAATTTATTTAAGCGTTGACTGCGTCTTCCGCTGTATTTGAAAATAGGCCACAGATACGTTGGAGCATTCTGTGACAAGATTTTGTGAATAAATTTGGCTTTGTTGAAGAGAAGGCGCTTTCTTAGTGGTAATATGTTAAGATATGTATATGCGTCTACACACTGTGTGAGGTTTTTGTCTGAAATTAGGCGCACTGCACGTTTTTGTAATGAAAAGAGAGAGAGAGAGAGAGAGAGAGAGAGAGAGAGAGAGAGAGAGAGAGAGAGAGAGAGAGAGAGAGAGAGAGAGAGAGAGAGAGAGAGAGAATAACAGATTCTGTTAGAGTTTAGCTGTCGTTAGTATTTCAAATGAAAACAAAAACTCATGAGAAACATGGAGCATTTCGGGATTAGGTTTCATCAACCACAATCAAACACAAGAAACGCCGACGAGAAATAAATTAATCTAGAAGAAATTGACAAATTAATTAACATACCGCGGCAAAAAAAAAAAATTAACAAAGGAAAAATAATAACCAAAACAGAAATAAAAAAAACTTGAAAGAATAGCATGATACTGAAGAGATTACCACATTGACGATACGAATTTGCAAAGCTAACGGCGGCTATGAACCAGGATACTCAGAAGTGAACTGCGAGAAACAGGAAGTGAACTGATAGAAAGAGTGGACTAGTGTGTATTGGGAAGTTAAAGAAATATACGAAAATAGAAACAAGACAATAAATTATGAGTACCGTACCGGTAGCAAGTAATACAGCAAATAACAATCCATTGTAGAAGATATTCAGAAAACATTGAGGGAAAATGAAATAAAGCTAAGCTGTTGTCCTCTCTTTTGTTGTTGTTGCTACAGATCCAGTGGTGTTTGGGCTTACACCCGTCGCCCGAATGCCATGTAGCGGTATATGCACGTGGTTACAAGCTGTCGTTTCGTTCCATATAAGGTGTGCTGTGTATCTGCTCTCGGAGGCTAACGCTTTTTTCTAACATCATCAAGTGCTGGGCACTCAAAGAGGTGGTGGTCAACAGTTTCATAGGGCTAAGTACACAGCTGGCACTTTGGAGCGTGTTGTTGTTGGATTCTGATGAAGTGCTTATTAAGTGGTATATGTTGTGTTCGGTGTCAGAAAATGGTGCTCTGATCTCTCCTTGTAAGGTGTTTCAAGTTTGTCACTGAAATCAGAATTGGCCATGTGTCCTTAGACCTCAACTCACCTGGTGATTCTCATGGCCCATCTCAAGCTAAGATAGGCAGAATGCTCTGAAAAAAAAGTTCACAGCATCTCCCAACAGGTAGATTCAGGAAAAAAAGAAATAAGTCCAATGAATTTCAATCTTTGTTTGTTATACTTACTTACTTACTTACTTACTTAGTCGTTCCCCTTCTACCGTGAGGTGTAGAGGTTTGGAAGAGAGAGCGCCAGACCATTCTATCAGCTGTCTTCTTCCTGGCCTGGTTCCATTCTAGTCCTCGGTCCTTCAAAGATTGTCTAATGTTGTCCTCCCAGCGGACTCTGGGTCGTCCTCGGGGTCTGGATCCTTGGCTCTTTGTTTCCCATGCTTGTCGTGGTAGCCGATCTTCTCCCATTCTGCAGACATGGCCAAACCATCTTAGTTGGGACTGTTTCTATTTGGGTCTGCAGCGGATGGGATTTTAGGCCTTGACGGATCGTCCTGGTTGCGGACCATGTCTCTTCTTGTTACTTCAACCACTTTCCTCAGATACCTCATTTCTGAGGTTTGGATCTGGCTTTTGTGGGTTGTAGTCATTGCCCACGACTCGCATCCATATGTCAAGACTGGGACATAGATGGAGCGGTATACAGCCATCTTCGTTTTCTTACCAACCTCTTTCTTGCTGAGGAATCCACGATTTATGGCCTGAAAAAGTCTCCCAGCCGCTGCTTTTCGAGTGGCCAACTCTTCTTTGATGCCTCCCTTTCGGTCTATAATAGCTCCGAGATATTTAAAGTGGTCGACCTGCTCCAAGACCTGTTCTCCCAACTTAATCTGATGTTTTCTTTTTTCTCGTGATATCACCATGGATTTTGTTTTAGAGCTGCTTATGACCATCCCTCTCTTCTCCAGCTCTTCCTTCCAGACTTGCAGGTTGGATTGGAGATGTGCCTCTGATTTAGCAATCAGGGCAACATCATCAGCAAATGCCAGCTCCGAAATATAGACCTGTCTCATCTTCCAGTACCCCACTGAATACTTTCTTGTTCTTTCCTTACATGCCTTGATGACATCGTCCATAAGGAGTATGAAGAGGTAAGGTGATAGGATATCACCTTGTCTTACACCAGTGGTGGTCCTGAACTCTTCTGACTTATGGTTTGCTGTCCTCACATAATTTCTGCAAGACTTGTAGAAGCTCTGTATAGCATGAATCAGAGGTGCTGGAATATTCTTCCTTGCCAAACAGTCCCAAAGTTTGCTCCAGGGGACCCTGTCAAACGCCTTTTCCAGATCTATGAAACAAAGATGGATCTCACTCTTATACTCAAGGGCCTTTTCACTCAGCTGTCTGAGTGTGAAGATTAGGTCTTGAGTACTTCGGTTTGCTCGGAATCTGCACTGGACCTCATCCAATTGTGGCTCAGCTAAGCGTCGGAGTCTCTGCTCTAGGATTCTAGAGTAGATTTTACCAGGGACACTGAGAAGGGATATGCCTCTATGGTTTCCACATTGTCGATTGTCACCCTTTTTGAAAATTGGTGTTATGATGGCAATCTCCCAATCCTTTGGTATGGTCTTGTTGCACCATGCTGCCTGTAGGACCTTTAAGAGTAATAGGTCGCCTGATGCTCCCATGTACTTAACCATTTCTGGTGTTATACCATCATGCCCTGCTGCTTTGCCCATCTTGATTTTCTCTAGTGCTGCCCTCAGTTCTTCCATCTTTATGTCATCTTCACCATCATTGGTTTCCTCTTCTGTGTCAGTGGTTATCATTTCTGATGCTTCATCATGCTCACCATCCAGGAGTTCTGAGAAATATTCTTTCCATCTTTCCATTACTTCCTTCGGGGCAGTAAGCAATTTGCCTTGCTTGTCTTTTATAAATTTGAGAGGGCATTGTTTTTTCTTTCCTCATGTTCTTTAGGGTCTTATAGAACAATTTCTGGTTTTCTTGTGCATCTTTTTCTAGCTTTTCTCCAAATTCTTCCCAGGACTTCTGTTTTGCTGCTAGCACTTTGTTCTTTGCTTCTGTTCTGAGTGTCACATATTCTCTATATTTGTCCATTTGTCCTGTTGTGTTTTTAGCTCCTAAGTATTGTTTCCATGCCATTTTCTTCTCTCTTATTTTCTCTTTGACTTCCTCTGTCCACCAAGGTGTCCTCTTTCTCTGGTTCCCAAGTCGGACTTCACCGCATGCTTCTGCAGCAGCTGTCTTTATGATATCCTTGAATTTATTCCAGAGGGTTTCCAAGTCATCAGGTCGTTCTTCTGTGTTGCTCACTGCTGTGTCGTGGAATATTCTAATCCACATATATAAATTAAAAGGTAAATGTAAAGCCTAACAAATACATTTAATAAAGAAAAGAGCAATGGTAAAATAACAGTGCTGTCACAATGACTAGACTCGAAATCCCCCTTGTCTTCTGCTTCGTCTGCAAATTGTAACGCTTTCACGTTGATAGTAAAAGCCTACTATATTATTACCCGCTTTCTTCAATGAAACGTGTACTAAACTTGAGATACGCAAACTGATCAATGACCTAAATTTAATATCTCATTCATTCCATTTTATACACGGCGTAACTAAAAGACAGATAAGCAGGAGAGAGAGAGGGGCGAATGAAGGCAGGACACATGCAATACTAAACACGCGTCGCGCGATACACAATTGCTGCCGTCACGCGTGTAAGGCCACATGCACTAACTTTTTTTCAGACGGACAGTGATAAAAACACTAACCTTCCCAGAGTTAGGTTTTAAAAAACCTGGAAAACGCTTATTAGAAAAGATGACATTAGATGGGTTTACGTTTGAAAACATTACAGTACCCAGACAGCACATCTTCGAAACAGGAGGTAGAAGAAATTGCATATTTTGAACGCAGCCACTTAGCTCTTTTTAAATTTGTATATTTGGGTTCCTTAGGGCTTGCTGACAAAGAATATGTAAAACGTTACGCAAATAGTCTAGGAATTACCAAATTATAACCAAAATAAAATAGTGGGGTGCCTGACAGCATGAAATCATTTCTGCTCATAAAATTTTTTTATAACGTGTTTGAAAAAACCTTACGTTACGGAAATAGCCTACCATGTTAACTCCAAATTGATTGGAGCGCAACAAATGTAAGACTAAACACGATTGGTCGGGCTATAAATACTATCTTGTGTTGTTATAGGAAACGAATAGAAGGGGTACTTTTTTGAAAAGATGTGTAGACGTGGTTTCATTGGGTAGAGCTGCGAATATACTCGATTCAGAGCGTCTGTTCATTGCCACATCTTGTAATAAACCTACTAAGAAGCAGTACGTTGAGCACCAGTGTATATTTGTTATAAAATAAAGCCTGGGACATCGGCAGATCGGAGTTGTGCTATATTCATTGCCAGTCAACGACACTGTTTATTATTCTATGAATTGTGGTAAGCTTGAAATATTCAATATCTTTTAATGAAAATTGAATGTAAATTGTTAATTTATGCCTGTATATATGTGTAGTTCAGTAGCAAACATGATGTAAAGCCTATAATGCTCCAGCCTGAACAGAAGGTGTCGGAGGAAAGTAAAACTGCATGGAATGGCCAAACAGTACACTGACACCTAGATTATTGATTAGACAGAAATAATGCTGGAATTGCAGAGGCGTAGTAACCATTAGGGAGGGAAATACTGGTATAAACTATTTCAGATGAAGCTGACAGTTGGCCTAACGCTCTGAACTCAATGTTTGTGATGTATTGTGCTCAGTGTAGAAAGAGAGTATAAATTAGTTATGACGTAGAAGGTACATCCTTCTTGTTTTCAGGGACCGTGGTCTTGGAGTTATTGAGCAGCACCTGGTCAGAGCTTTGCTGAAGCCAGAGGTGGACAGCATACTCCTTGGTCCATATAGCAACCAGTGGGGTGGCTCCAGAACTCATTAAAGTAATCGAGCAGAGGAGCCTTTTTCTGCAGTCATCACGCAAGATAAGAGAGTGTGGCCATGGAGCTCAACATTATGTACCCCATCTTAAAATGACAGTGTAAAATACAATTAAGAGGGGAATTTAATTGTTTTAATATCAGGAACTGAGAACATCTCCAATACTAGTTCCAATAAAGACAAACTATTGAAGTCATGATGACAAATACCAACAGAGCTTGAACAAAACAAAACCAGTATTACCTCATATTACTACTACACAACTGACACACATAGGATACTATTAGAAATATATGTCACTACAAGATTCATATTGAGAAATTCTGTACATATAACTTGTAATTAAAATTGATTGTGATTCCTGGTTCCCTTTGTATTTGAATCAGGACACATATACATTCATGACAGCACTGAATACATATTGTTAATTGAAAAGTTACACTGACAAACAACATTTTTCTTTCTTATATAAGAATAAGTGTTCTTAGGTCAGTTTCTTGCGCTGATTTCAAATCTGAAATCCGTTTATCTCTATCACGTCAGGTTCTTAAGATATTTGTGAATAAATATATTTTTGGGAAACCGTTATTTGCTCCATTTCATTTTTACTCTATAACTTATTAAAAATTAATAAAAAGCAACATAATTCTACTTTTTATACTGCTAAAAGATGCATTTTTCTAATAGTTACTGTATTTTGAAATAATTCTGAGCAAAATATGGCTTCTAGAAGTTGTAGAAATTCGGCTGATCTGTTCTGTTACGTGTGCGGATATTTTACCGATCGTGTTGACCAGAAAAACTTTACACCATTACTAAAGAAAGCATACGAACTTTCTTTCGATTTGAAAGTTGATGATGCAAATAAATCTTGAAAGCCAAATGCAGTTTGTTCGATACATTGGCAGGTTGGTTACGAAAATCGCCGAAGCATAAGTCGATGCCTTTTGGAGTGCCAGTAATATGGCGTGAACATACAAATCACACTACTGATTGTTACTTCTGCTTGACAAATATCCATGGTTTCACTTTTAAAACTAGAAAGTCTGTGGTTTATTCAAATATTGAATGGGTTTCGAAACCAGTGCCTCATGATCCAATCACGTGTCCGATCCAAGTACCACCAGAACAATATCCGTTGGACGTAAATGAACCATCAGAAAGTGATAGTTTACCTGCTTTAGAAACTAATTCTGACTCAGATTACATACCGGTGAATGATGGTGTTTACTTAATTAACCATTCAGAACTTTCAGATCTAATACGTGATCTCGCTCTTACCAAAGGACAAGCGGAATTACTCGGTTCGCGACTCAAAGAATGGAATCTTTTAGCGCCCAATACTCCGATATCTAAATTTCGTCATAGACACAGAGAACTTGTTCAATACTTTGAGATGGATGATGACATTTGCTATTGCAAAGATGTAAACGGTCATGAGCACATAGTCAACGAATGGCGATTTTTCATCGATTCTTCCAAGACTAGTCTAAAAGCCGTGTTATTGCATAACAGAAATTTATTTTCATCAATTCCAGTCGCCTACTCTGTTCATATGAAAGAAACTTATGACAATATGGCTATACTTTGGAAAAAATAAAGTACAATGACTACCAATGGCGGATTTGTGGAGACCTAAAGGTCATTGCAATTCTCACGGGCATGCAGACTGGGTATACTAAATTTTGTTGCTTCCGATGTGAATGGGACAGCCGCAACAGACAGGAACATTATGCAAGAAAGGTGAGGCCTATCCGGGATCGTATGCAGCTCGGGCATAAAAATGTAATACACGAGCCTTTAGTTAACAAAGACAGCTTCATTTTACCACTGTTACATATAAAGTTGGGGCTCATGAAGAATTTTGTAAAAGCGTTAGATAAAACGAGCAAAGCTTTCACTTATCTTCGAGAAAAGTTTCCGCAAGTTAGCGATGCAAAGATAAAGGAAGGTATCTTTGTAGGACCTCAGATTAGGAAAGTTATTGCAGACAAACAATTCGAGAACTTGTTACATGGTAGTGAACTTCGCGCATGGATGGCATTCAAATCGATCGTCGATAACTTTCTGGGAAATCACAAATCTGTCGACTATGTTGCATATTGTTAAGCAGTGCATAGATGCATACAGAATTATGGGCTGTAACATGTCCCTCAAAATCCATTTGCTCGATTCGCATCTTGACTTTTTTCCCTGACAACCTTGGCGAAGTCAGCGATGAACATGGAGAACGATTCCATCAAGATATCGCCGTAATGGAGTCACGTTATCAACGACGGTGGAGTGTGACCATGCTTGCCGATTATTGTTGGATGCTTTATCGCGATGTACCACATGCCATTCACCGACGAAAGTCGACTGCAAAGAAATTCAAGCCTACATAACTGTTATACTTCTTGTACGAATGATGTTGTAATACTGTATGCGTTGTTAAAAAACTTCAATTGCGTATTTCTAGAGATCCCGACCTGATAGAGAAAAACGGTTTGCAGATTTAAAAACAGCGCATTAAAATTGACCAGAAAAACATAGAAATGTTAGAGAAAGAAAAAAAAAGTTTTTTTTTGTTAGTCAGTGTTATCAGTGACTCCTTTAAGATATCCTCGTAGAGTGTTTTATGTATGTGAGTGTCACAGTGTTGTCAAGTGTGGTGGAATAAATTAAATTGTTTATCTGTCTGTTGTTGTTATGACTTACACTTCATCATACACATACCCTAGACACATAACGTAGTCATCACACTACTCCAGAATAATTCTGACTGAGGTATACATATGTGGCAGCAAGTAAGGTTATATATAATACACTACTCTTATTAGATATAGATACCTTCACAGCTGATCTCAGTCAGTACACTAAGTCCCCTATAAATATTTATAACATCCCACTTTACCACATATATTGGGGGCTCGTCCGGGATTTTGAATCTTTACCTATTAAAAATATTGGGGGTAATTCACTTCAGGGAATATAAGAATTAAAAGGTATCCTTGGGTGGAATTAAATAAGGTTGAGCTCTCGGTGCCTGTGTTGTCCATTAGATATATATTTAGAGATTGAATTGTTGGTTAGACATTGTATAAACTTACCTGATAGACAATGGCGGACCTGGCCAAATTTCGATCTGCTGCTGTTCAGACTGCAAAAGAGTTAGGATTAGATGGGCAAGTTATGGTTGCCTATGTCACTACTGAATGTGACAAATTTATTGAACGCGAAGAAAGAAGGTTTGAAGCCGAAAGAAAGTTAGAGGCTGAAAGGGAAATTAAGAAGTTACAATTTGAGGCTGAGGCTGAGGCTAAGAAATTGGAAGCAGAAGAAAGAAGATTGACTGCAGAAAGAGAAGAGAAGAAATTAGCTGCAGAAAGGGAAGAGAAGAAATTAGCTGCAGAAAGGGAAGCAGAAGAAAGAAGATTGACTGCAGAGAGGGAAGCAGAAAAGGAGGAGAAGAGATTACAAAGGGAACATGAGTTACGACTAAGGGAGTTTGAGTTTCAAGGCCATGCTCCTGAAAATGGTGCCAGTCCCTTTGCCTCTGATGCCACTGCTAGCCAGGGAGCCTCAACCTCAGCTATGAATTTTCATTTAGATCATTTTGTTGAGAAAGACGATGATATAGAGAGCTATCTAAATAGGTATGAACTATTAGCTACCACATATGGGTTAGAGAGAGAAAGGTGGAGCTTAAAGTTATCTCAGGGACTTCGTGGGGCAGCTTATGAAGTTTTTGCAAAAATGAGCAGAGGTGATCAGGAAAATTATGACATGCTAAAGCAGGCTCTTTTGTTAAGATATGAAAAGAATGCAGAATTTTATAGGAAAAAATTTAGGAATGCTAAACTACTGTCAGGTGAAACCTATCACCAGTTCTCTGCACGAATAGAGACATACTTGGAGAAATGGACTTCTCTGGGGAAAACCCAAGATCTTAAGGAAATGGTCCTTATAGAGCAATTAAGAGAGTCCATGGCTCCAGACATGAGAAAGTTTCTCATGGAACAAGGTGCAGAGAGGCTGGGTGAGTTGCTAAATGTTGCTGAAAGGTATCAAGCAGCTCAAGCAGAGGTAACAGGTAATAAAAAGAAACAAGTGGATAACTTTAGGGCACCACAGAACTTTAATAAATTTGATCCTAGGGATCAAAACAAAGGTAAGCACCAGTTTGATAGGCCACGGTATGAAAATAAAAATAAAACCCCACAATTCGATGAAAGGAAATATGATGAAAGAAAATCTTTCAACCAAGGAAAAAGGTGGTGTAAAAATTGTAAGATGAACAATCATGACACTGACCATTGTAGAAGGAAACCTCCTCATTGTGCTGCTATGACATCGGGGAAAAAGGAAAAGAAGGTCAAACCTGAAGAACTACAGGAACCATACCACCCCCCAGTGTGTGAAGATGTCATCTGTAATGGTGTCACTATAAGGTGTTTATATGATACCGGTTTAGATTACGATTCCGTTGTGAGTTCTCACCTGGTGCAGGCCGATCAATACACCACAGAAACAGTGGAGATTCAAACTGCAACCAAGGATGTAGCTACCATGACACTTCCCGTCGCCCGAATAAAAGTGAAAACGCGATATGTGGAAGGAATCATAAAAGCAGCAGTGATAAATGAGCCAATCTACCCTCTAATATTGGGGTGTAGATATGTCTTCTTGGGAAATCCCAAGAGACCTGTGATATTGGCAACAGTGCAGACCAGATCACAGTCAAAAAAGGAGGAGGATAATCCAATAAATACTCACCCAGATGAGATGAGGAAGGCACAGGCTGAGGACAAAACACTCAAGCCATGTTTCAAGAAGTTGCCCAAATCTCATACACCTCCAGGCAAGGGAGAGTTTTATATGAAGAACAAACTGATATATAGGAAGGCTGGATCTGAATCCAATGGTCACGGACAGCTGGTCCTTCCCACTTCATATAGGACTAAAGTGTTGGAACTAGGGCATGCGATTCCCTTCAGTGGTCATATGGGAATCAGCGCAACAGGACAGCGAATAGCTTGTCACTATTTCTGGCCAGGAATAACTGAAGATATCAAACGATATGTAAAATCCTGTCCAGAGTGCCAACGAGTAGCACCTAAACATTGGACTGCACCAGCAACTCTGGGGGAAATGCCCATAGTGGGAACACCCTTTGAGAGAGTTGCCGTGGATCTTGTGGGACCTCTCACCCGAACCAAGAGAAGGAACAGCTACATTCTGACTCTGGTGGACACTTGTTCTATGTGGGGAGAGGCAGTAGCCCTGTCATCGATTGATTCTAAACATGTGGCAGAGGCATTGCTCACAATTTTTCACAAGGTTAGGCTTTCCCAATCAAATCTTGACTGATAATGGCTCTCAGTTCAAGGGGAAACTAACTGAAGAAGTTTTCAGGATCTTCCAGGCCAAACACTTCCATTGTAGTGTGTATCATCCCCAAGGGAACGGCCAAGTGGAAAGATTTAACGGCACGTTGATGTCGATCCTGAGAAAGTTGGCACACGAAAAACCAGATACATGGGACCAGTACCTGCACGCCGCCCTCTTTGCTTATCGGGAGGTACCCCATAGTTCAACCGGTATGGCCCCGGCAACATTATTGTTTGGAAGGCCAATAAAAGGTCCACTCGAAGCTTTGTTAAGAACGTGGACTGATGAAAAGGCAGAGGAAAACATTACATCTTCATACCAATATGTGAATGAGCTGACCACTCGTTTAAAAACTGGCTGGAAACTTGCCAATGAAAATTTGAAACAAGCCAGGAAGAAACATGCTGCCTATTATAACAGGAAGGCGAAAGACAGAGATTTGGCTGTGGGAGAGAAGGTACTGCTTCTTCTCCCCGGGAGTCAGAATAAGTTACAGATTGGATGGCAGGGTCCATATACAGTTCTAGAGAAGGTGTCTAGAACAAATTATAAGATAGATAAGAAGGGGAAAGAAAAAATCTATCATGTGAATCTCCTGAAGAAATATTTGGAAAGAGAACATCAGGAAGAGACACACTTGTTGACCTTGTCCATCGCCATGGAGATGAAAAAGGAACCACTTTCATCATTTGAATATCCATTACACCCCTGTGAGACATCAGCACAGGTGAAAATCAGTACACATTTAACGAAAACTCAGAAAGAGAGAGTGCAACAGGTTCTAAATAATCATGCAGAGGTGTTAACAGACCGACCAGGGCATACAAACCTATTGAAATATGATATGAAACTGATAGACCCCACACCTGTCTGTATGAAACCATATTCGATTCCGTTTGCTAAGGAGAAAGCTTTGAAGGAAGAGATAGACTATCTGTTGAAGGAAGGAATTATTTCGCACAGTGAATCTTCGTATAGTTCCGGTGTTGTACTCTTAAGGAAGCCCTCTGGAGAACATAGACTCTGTATAGATTACAGGAGACTGAATGCTATTACAGAAGGACAGGTGGATCCATTGCCGGATACAAATCAGCTGTTTGCCAGACTAAATAAAGCTAAATATTTCTCAAAAGTGGATCTGAGTAAAGGATATTATCAGATTCCAGTAAAGCCTGAGGTTAGACCATACCTAGCTTTTAGTACCTCAGAAGGACACTATGAGTTTAATAGATTGCCATTTGGATTGAAGAATGCGCCTAGTGTCTTCTCTAGAATGATGAGAAAATTATTGGACCCTCTGAATAATCCATATATAACAAATTTCATGGACGATATCCTTATAGCAACAGAAACATTTGAGGAACACATTGACTCTCTGAACATGCTGTTTAATCGACTTAGGGAAGCAAATTTAACAGCCCGACCAACCAAATGTTGCGTTGGATGTAAAGAATTGGAATTTTTGGGACACACAGTTTATCAGGGAAACATGACCCCTGACCCAAAGAATTTAGAGAAACTACAGAAAGCCCCGAGACCACAAACCAAGAAGGACGTGAGATCATTTGTCTCATTATGTGGTTTCTACCAGAAATATATCAAAAACTTTAATTCCATATGTGCACCGTTAACTGATTTGACACGTAAAGGACATCCAGATCGCATTACATGGACACCACAATGTGAAATGGCTTACCAAGAATTGAAGGAAAAGCTCACAAGCAAACCTATTTTGAAATTACCTGACTTAAGTCAAGAATTCATTGTAAGAACGGATGCCAGTAATATTGGGTTAGGTGCAACTCTACTACAGAAATCAGATGCATTGGATGGGGAATTAAGCCCAGTGGCATATGCTAGCAGAAAGTTGAATAAAGCTGAAATCAACTACTCAACTAGCGAAAAAGAATGTCTTGCAGTAATATGGGCAATAAAGAAATTCAATATTTATCTGTATGGGAAGGCATTTAAGTTGCAAACGGACCACAAACCTTTATCGTTTCTAGCACAGGCTAGGCATGATAACTCTAGGTTACTCCGATGGTCCTTACTTTTGGCTCCCTATAATTTTAGCATTGAGTATATATCTGGAAAAACAAATTTGGGAGCGGATTTTTTAAGCCGCCATCCCTGTGATGAGAATCACCCTAAACCCCAGAAATAATAATAAATTTCTCTATGTGTATATAGAATAAAGCACTGACATATAATGTCTGTTTTAAGAGGGGAGATGTCGTGGAATATTCTAATCCACATATATAAATTAAAAGGTAAATGTAAAGCCTAACAAATACATTTAATAAAGAAAAGAGCAATGGTAAAATAACAGTGCTGTCACAATGACTGGACTCGAAATCCCCCTTGTTTTCGGCTTCGTCTGCAAATTGTAACGCTTTCACGTTGATAGTAAAAGCCTACTATATTATTACCCGCTTTCTTCAATGAAACGTGTACTAAACTTGAGATACGCAAACTGATCAATGACCTAAATTTAATATCTCATTATTTCCATTTTATACACGGCGTAACTAAAAGACAGATAAGCAGGAGAGAGAGAGGGGCGAATGAAGGCAGGACACATGCAATACTAAACACGCGTCGCGCGATACACAATTGCTGCCGTCACGCATGTAAGGCCACATGCACTAACTTTTTTTCAGACGGACAGTGGTAAAAACACTAACCTTCCCAGAGTTAGGTTTTAAAAAACCTGGAAAACGCTTATTAGAAAAGATGACATTAGATGGGTTTACGTTTGAAAACATTACAGTACCCAGACAGCACATCTTCGAAACAGGAGGTAGAAGAAATTGCATATTTTGAACGCAGCCACTTAGCTCTTTTAAATTTGTATATTTGGGTTCCTTAGGGCTTGCTGACAAAGAATATGTAAAACGTTACGCAAATAGTCTAGGAATTACCAAATTATAACCAAAATAAAATAGTGGGGTGCCTGACAGCATGAAATCATTTCTGCTCATAAAATTTTTTTATAACGTGTTTGAAAAAACCTTACGTTACGGAAATAGCCTACCATGTTAACTCCAAATTGATTGGAGCGCAACAAATGTAAGACTAAACACGATTGGTCGGGCTATAAATACTATCTTGTGTTGTTATAGGAAACGAATAGAAGGGGTACTTTTTTGAAAAGATGTGTAGACGTGGTTTCATTGGGTAGAGCTGCGGATATACTCGATTCAGAGCGTCTGTTCATTGCCACATCTTGTAATAAACCTACTAAGAAGCAGTGCGTTGAGCACCAGTGTATATTTGTTATAAAATAAAGCCTGGGACATCGGCAGATCGGAGTTGTGCTATATTCATTGCCAGTCAACGAAACTGTTTATTATTCTATGAATTGTGGTAAGCTTGAAATATTCAATATCTTTTAATGAAAATTGAATGTAAATTGTTAATTTATGCCTGTATATATGTGTAGTTCAGTAGCAAACATGATGTAAAGCCTATAATGCTCCAGCCTGAACAGAAGGTGTCGGAGGAAAGTAAAACTGCATGGAATGGCCAAACAGTACACTGACACCTAGATGATTGACTAGAAAGAGAGTATAAATTAGTTATGACGTAGAAGGTACATCCTTCTTGTTTTCAGGGACCGTGGTCTTGGAGTTATTGAGCAGCACCTGGTCAGAGCTTTGCTGAAGCCAGAGGTGGACAGCATACTCCTTGGTCCATATAGCAACCAGTGGGGTGGCTCCAGAACTCATTAAAGTAATCGAGCAGAGGAGCCTTTTTCTGCAGTCATCACGCAAGATAAGAGAGTGTGGCCATGGAGCTCAACATTATGTACCCCATTGTTGCTGTCATTTTCGACGGAGTCATCTGTCAAGTTATTTGCTTATGTTTGTATCATAAGAATAATTGTGTCTTTACCTGCGATGTCAGGTTGATTAGGGGTTGTCTTCCCTTGTTTATTCATTCATTGTGTTTGACCTTTAGGGTCAGAGGTTGACAGTTCGGCGTAGGCCTATGGGAAGGTTTTTTAAGCGGGAGTGAGATATACTTCCGGGAAGCCGGGAGGTCCTGTTTTTCTGAAGGGACCAAGAGTCCATTGTTTTTTCGGGGAGAATCTTCGAAGTAACTGCTATGGCAGTTTTCCCCAGTGAATCTCTGTGCGTCGGGATGACGACAGAATTCCTTGTGATGTTCTGAGGATTCATTTGCCAGGTAATACCGACCTTTATGCATTATTACGCTTTTCGGTGGCAGAACATGTAAAGGATTACCTAGGGTGAACAGCAGCTCACTGATCCGCCATTTCAGAACTTATATATTTGTGCTCGAGGTAGCCATCCAAGACTGTTAGTCTTATATTGTCCAGAAATCCAGTGACGAAGATATATTGTGGGAGCCGCAGATTGGCGGAACTTCTATCTACAATAAGTATTACTGCAGGGTTGATGATAACCTATTTAACAGAAGTACACGGCCGACGTCAGAACGAGGCCTGTGCTTCCGGCTATTATACTACAGCCTGATATGTGCAATTGGCGGGGAGTGCCAAGTTGCACCTATGTGTCATAGTAACTAAGGCATCTGACGCGTTTAGTCAGAGACGCCAAGGGCGACGCTACGAACTGTCATTATTGAAGAACTTTGCTATTGACCATGCACGTCTATTCTGATGTTTACCTTTTTGAATGCCAAATGTATACCTATCGATGTCAGGTCAGCATGACCTTGTTACACTGACTGTTCCTGTTGATATATGTGTGTTCCCGTCAATAAATGTCTTGAAACATGCCTGCAGTGTCAAAGCATCCTTGATTACTGCATGTGAGAGTATGGGTTGCAGGATCTACATCTATACGAGCCTAAACACATTCGCGCCTTCATTCGCACCCACACTCAATTCATCATACGCTCGCACTACACATCTAACAACATGTATACTGTCTTGGGCCAGTGATCACATCAACAAGAAAAAAAAGACAGTTACATTTCTGGTGGACCAGTTACGTGGGCTCTTATGATACATTTCTTGTCGCCAATGTGGCCTAGAAACTTACATTTCTGATGGACCAGATCTGTGGGTTTAAAAAGAACAGAGCGAGCATTTGACATTATTGTTGACATTTATGGATCCAGAAATTTACATTCCTGGTTGGCTGTTACATGTATGATGTCTCCAGTTTTGTCGAGAAAGTTACAAGAAGGACAAGTACACATTACACTTCTGATCTGTGGGTCTAAGCTACACACGGGACAGCCGTAACACACAGCGCTAATTCTACACTTGCAAGTTTTGGCTACAACAGGACAGAAATAGGTCATCAACGGTTGACCCAAATAAACAGTACGAGCATTTATATTATAATGCTACATAAAGCATAACAAGACATGTACTGAAGTTAACTACTAGGCATTTGCTACGTGGACCATAACTGCATAGAAGGCGGGTTCCTATTGTAAACAGTACTGCTGGTTGTTACACGTTTCATTCAACAACAGACTTTTCTAGGTCAGAGCATTCAAGCTACATTGTTGGAGGTCAAGTGTCTGTAAACAGTACGTGGAAATAGTAAACATTCAATGTGCAAGCCCTAATTTGAGAAGGTCATAGTAACTTTGGTTCGTGAATACCACTTTATGTTACAGTGGATTTGACGTTCAGTGCGCGTTTGACATTTCGTTTCTGTGTTCGCAAGGAGCAAGGAATTTATTTTAGTTTCAGCTGTGAATGAACTTGTTCTGCAACACATTGAAATTGATTGCTATATGTTTATGTCACTTCTACTGTTTTTGTGTATTTTTCAGCGGGTTTTTCGGTTGGTGGGTCTTACGGTAAATATGCCACTTGATCGAGGCTTACTGTAAGCGTTCTGTAGGTGCAAATTTTCTTAATTTGGAAATTTGCTAGTGACAATTGGTCGCTATTGATGTTAGCTGTGATGTAATTGTACTTAACGTTGTTTTTGTAATATTTTGTCTGTTTTTTCAGTTTTGATTTTCGATTTGTTTTGTTTGTATTCTGTAGGTCTCTCCTTTCTTGTGTATTTCTCTACACATTTTTGGTTAAAACAGTGTTGCCATTTGTATTGTTTTGTATTTTTGTCTTTGTTTTTTTTTTTTTTTTTTTGTACTACATTACTGTCATGCACAGTCTACATACACATACTTGGTCATGTTTTGATATTATTGATAAGGTAGACTCTTCATATAGAGTTTCTTAATAAAATATTATTATATAAGATATTTATACAAGTTCTTTGATAAAAGACTTGTTATCTACAAAGATTGAGACAAGGTGAAATACATATTCAAGTTCTTTATAAAAAAGACTTGTGCCCATAGTGAGTGGGATATAAGGGAATTTTTTTTTCCACAGGTACTCAAGTGATTTTTTGGGTACATTATAAACAAGAGGAACATACAAAGTCTTTGTCTAAGACTAAGACAGTAAAATAAAGTGAAGTGAGTATACAAGTCTAGCATTTCAGACTTGTCTCCCATTAAAGTGGAATAATTTAATATATTTGCTTCTGCAAGTTACTGATCTCAGTAGACAAGATGTCTACATTGGACTACTTTATTACACAAGGGAGAGCCCTTGATAAGACTGGTCAACAGTTAGAACAGTATGACAAAGCATTAGCTGCTGAAGAGAGAAGGGCTGCTGCAGAGGAAAAAAAAACTATGGCTGAAGAGAAGAGATTAGAAAGAGAAGCAGCTGCTGAACAAAAAAGGCTAGACAGAGAAGCTGATATTGCTGCTGAACAAAAGAAATTGCAGATGCAGGTGGAGGAAAGGAGATTTGAAGCTGAACAAAAGAGATTAGACAAAGAATCTGAACAAAAGAGATTAGACAAAGAAGCTGAACAAAAGAGATTAGACAAAGAAGCTGCTGCAGAGGAGAGGAAAGCTCAAGCTGCTGCAGAGGAGAGGAAAGCTCAAGCTGCTGCAGAGGAGAGGAAAGCTCAAGCTGCTGCAGAGGAGAGGAAAGCTCAAGCTGAGGCTGAAATTAGAAAAATGGAACATGAGGAAAGAAAACAGAAGATGGAACTTGATGAAAAACTCGCAACTTTGGAGTTAGAGAAATTGAAATTGGCGAGTACGGGTGCTCAGCAAACAACTTCGAGTACGACAAGGGAGTTTGTTAGTAGGATTAAATTGCCTCATTTCAATCCTTTAAAGGATGACGTAGCAGATTATCTAGATAGATTCCAATTTTTGTGCGATACGCATAACATAAAAAAGGAAAAATATGTTGAACAACTGATGCCATTTTTTACAGGTGACACAGTGACTACTCTTATGACAATAGACGAACATGAGAGGACTAATTATGATGTTGTCAGGGCAGCATTACTAAAAAAATATCAACTAAAACAAGAAGACTATCGTCTTCGTTTTAGGACAATGTTGCCAGAAAATGGAGTAGATTTCTCTGATTTTGTTACAAAGATACGTCGTACATTTACACGATGGGTTGAGTTGTCTCAGATTGAGAAAACATATGAAGGTCTAATGGACTTATTATTGCGAGATAAGGTTTTGTCATCTGTTAATGATTCTTTTCTTGCATTCCTTCATGAGCGTAAGCCTAAAAACTTAAAAGAAATGGAGGAATACTGTTGTCAGTATGCCACAGCACATCCCCATGCTACAGTTAGCAATTCTAAAGTGAAAGAAGGGTTGCCAGCTGCTTCGGCAACACCATATGGCCCTAATTTCAAAAAAAAATTTCAGGGTGCTCAACAAAATTGGAATAGGGGAAGTAATCAAAATTACACTCAGAAGCGGAGTAATCCAACACATGATGGTTCTTCGTCTATGCAGTGGAGACAAGATGGTAGTTCTCGTAATTTTAGTGGTAATAATTTGAGACACTTTCGCAAAGGCTATCCAAATAATAACTATTCAAATTTTCGAGGTAATCATTCTCGACGTCAAGATTATGACGATGGTGAATTTAGAAACCGGGATTCAAACCGGAATGATGAGTACAATAGACAATATGATCACAATTACAGGGGAAATGATAGTCGAAATAATTACAGGGGAAATGATAGTCGAAATAATTACAGGGGAAATGATAATCGAGGTAGACCTAGGTTTAACAAGAAAAGACCTTACCAACAGGCAAACTCTGCGCAACAAGAGTTTGATGGAGCCTGTAATACAGTAAATGATAGTGGTAACTCTAGGGCTATCACTGGTTGTGCTTTCGATTTTGGGAGAGCAACTGAATGCCCCCAATGCTTAACATTGTTTGACTCATCAACTATATCTACGCTAAGTTGTGGTCACCCTCTTCCTGCTCTACCTGCTACAGTTGCGCATGATGGGAGAGGATCTCTCATCTTACATAAAGGTCTAATAAATGATAGGCTAGTCTCAGTACTTTTCGATTCGGGATGTACTACCGTCGGGGTTAAGGAGTCTCTGATAGATCCTTGCTGTGCCACTGGAAAAACAATCAAATGTGTTACATTTGGTGGTACTATGGAAAGCTATCCTACTGCTATTATTAGGATTGACACTCCTTTCTTCACAGGAGATGTCCATGCATGTCTTCTTCCTAATCCTATTGCGGATCTTATAATCGGTCGTATTCATGGGGTTAAAGAATGCACCCCGCAACAAATTTCTAGTTGGGAAGAAAAAAACATTCAAACGGTCAATGCAGTGGTGACAAGAGCTCAAGCTCTTAATCCCCCAACTTCATCTGATAATAGTAATGAAGTTGATAGCCAAGACGAGCACTTGGTGATTTCCCATGACTCGTTTGTTAAACGTCAAGAAGAGGATCCTTCTTTGAAGAAATACTTCCTTCTTGCAAAGAAAGGGGATCCCAATCAAAATACGAATCACAAATCGTATATTACTATGAAGAATGGTATATTGGTACGAATGGTACAACACTCGGACAAGTCTATGCATTCGCAAATTCTTGTGCCTAAGTGTATGAGAGCCTTAATTCTTCGGCATGCACACGATTCTCAGTGTGCTGGACACATGGGTTTTTCCAGAACTAAAACTAGAGTCCTTGCGTCATTCTTTTGGCCATTCGTGAATAAAGACATCCGAATTTATTGCCGATCTTGCAAAATTTGTCAAGAGGTCAAGTCTAGGGGTCCGAGACATGCTGCTCCTATTCAGGCTGCAGATATTCCGATTCGGCCGTTTCAGAAAATGGCTATAGACATCATTGGTCCGTTCAAAATTAAGTCAGCCAGAGGACACCAATTTATCCTCACTTGCGTGGACATGTGCACGCGTTGGCCAGAGGCTATTCCTCTGAAGAGCATATCAACTGTCGATATCGCTGATGCTCTTTGGCTCGTATTTTCTCGTCTGGGATTCCCCGGAGAAATACTGTCGGATCACGGCACTCAGTTAATTTCGGACGTTATGTCTCAGGTAATGGCTACGCTAGACATTAAAAGGTCTCTCAGTAGTATTTATCATCCAATGTCCAATGGATTGGTAGAACGTCTTAACAGGACACTAAAGAACTTACTTGGCAAGATAACGGAGGATCATCCTGAAGATTGGGACAGGGTTTTACCTGCAGTCCTCTTTGCCTATAGAGAGGTTCCCAACGAGCATACAGGGTTTTCTCCTTTCGAACTTGTCTTTGGCGCGCAACCGCGCGGGCCAATGTCCTTGTTACACGATTTGATAACTTCCGATAATATTGACGATGATACACAATCGTCATATGAATATGTTATAGCTCTTAGAGAAAAGATTATCGAATCGTGCAGGTTAGCAACTTCATCTTCCGAATTTGCGAAAGAAAAAGCTAGGCGATTTGCTAATAAGAAAAGACGCCTACGTCAACTTTGTCCTGGAGACAAAGCATATGTCTTACTGCCCTCAAGAGAGAATAGACTTCTCATTTCTTGGAAGGGTCCATACACTATAGTCTCGAAAATTTCTGATGTCGACTATATTGTCGATGTGGATGGAAGGCATAAAACCTTCCATATAAATATGCTAACAGAGTTTATTGAACGTCCAGACTATTTACAGCCTATTTTCCAGGCGACGGACGACTCTCCAGTTCAACATGGTCACATCTCATCCCTGTCTGTTATACAGGATGAGGAAACTATTTTTTCTGACGTGAACTTACCTCTTCCTGCGATTCCACTTACTTCAACGGAATCGTGGAGAGACGTTACAGTCTCTTCCAACTTGTCTTTTGAGGAACAGCGTCAAGTATCCTCTACGTTACAATCATATCAGGATGTCCTTACCGACATTCCTGGACACACAGATGTCATAGAACATGACATCATACTTACTGATCGTAATCCGATCAGAGTAAGACCATACCCAATACCTATTCATTTTCAAGCACAAGTCGAGAAAGAATTGGATGAAATGATTCAACTACAAATAATTGAACCATCCACTTCAGCTTATTCTTCGTCGATAGTTATTGTTCGAAAGAAAGACAATAACATACGTCTTTGCGTTGATTATCGCAAATTAAATCAAGTTACGAAGTTCGATGCTGAACCTATGCCGTTATTAGATGATCTACTTATTAGACTTTCTAAAGCTAAATTCTTTACTAAACTAGACTTGTCGAAAGGTTATTGGCAAGTCCCACTGACGGAACACGCCAAACCTCTCACTGCTTTTTCGACACCTAGGGGTCTGTTTCAATGGAATTTTATGCCTTTCGGGCTTATGAACGCCCCAGCGACTTTCGTGCGCATGATGCGACGAATTCTATCAGATCGTGCAGATGTCATTGCATATTTAGACGACATCTGTCTTTTCAGCGATACTTGGGAAGAACACTATTTGGGTCTAAAGGAATTGCTATCTACTCTACGTGAGCATAGTTTGACTGCTAAACCCTCTAAAGCTTTTGTTGGGTTTAGTGAAATTTCCTTCCTAGGTCATCGAGTTGGTCATGGTCTGTTGAAGACAGAGGACCAAAACATTTCAAAGATATTAAATATCTCGGTTCCGAAGACAAAAAAGCAAGTGCGTAGTCTCTTGGGATTGATACAATTCTATGGAAGATTCATTGAGAATCTGTCCTCCATTATGGCACCACTTTCAACGTTATTGAAAAAAGGTTCTCCTAATATGGTGCGTTGGTCCCAAGAATGCCAATCTTCATTGGATCAGGTTAAGAATTTGTTCTCATCTCATCCTATCTTAAGACTACCAACGATTGATAAGACTTTTGTCCTTCGTAGTGATGCCTCTTCCACTGGGATTGGAGCGGCACTAATGCAGGAATATTCAGGAACTCTGCATCCTGTAATGTATATTTCTAGGAAGCTGAATGCGGCAGAAAGGAATTACTCGGTTTTGGACCGTGAATTGTTGGCTATGGTTTGGTCCATTCTTAAGCTACAAAGGTTCCTTCTGGGCGCGCATTTCTTTATGGAAACCGACCAAAAAGCTCTTACGGCTATGCAAAGTAAGGATTTGAAGAGCTCGAGATCTACTCGTTATGCTATTGCTCTTCAGCCTTTCCATTTCACGGTGCGAGCTATCCGTGGTTCGGATAATGTGATGGCGGACATATTGTCTAGATGCCCACATGATTCCAGTTAAATCTTGTGTCCTAGTTTTTCCTGATATATTTTCAGACTTAGGTCTGTCCTTAATATCATAATATGTTGTAATACAAATGTATTTGGATGATGTTTAGATAATTTAACAAATTTCATTTTGTCCATCCATCAGTGATATGTTGCTAAAATAGCATTGACATTTGTATATTGCTATGGTTATATTATTTAGTAATGTTTGATATATGATTGGTATTGCCAGCAACTTAGGTTTCTTGAATGGTATCCCTTAGTTTGTTTGGCTTAAAGGAAATATTTTCTCCTATGTTGGGAGATGATTTGTACCCTCTTCTATTGTACCTGATATTAGGTTCATTGTTTGCATGAGCACAGAAGTGATACTGGTGCTATCTTGCTCATGAACATATTAAAAAAAAAAAATTGCATTTTTTTTTTTTACAGGGGGGGGGTGGTAGTAATGTTGCTGTCATTTTCGACGGAGTCATCTGTCAAGTTATTTGCTTATGTTTGTATCATAAGAATAATTGTGTCTTTACCTGCGATGTCAGGTTGATTAGGGGTTGTCTTCCCTTGTTTATTCATTCATTGTGTTTGACCTTTAGGGTCAGAGGTTGACAGTTCGGCGTAGGCCTATGGGAAGGTTTTTTAAGCGGGAGTGAGATATACTTCCGGGAAGCCGGGAGGTCCTGTTTTTCTGAAGGGACCAAGAGTCCATTGTTTTTCGGGGAGAATCTTCGAAGTAACTGCTATGGCAGTTTTCCCCAGTGAATCTCTGTGCGTCGGGATGACGACAGAATTCCTTGTGATGTTCTGAGGATTCATTTGCCAGGTAATACCGACCTTTATGCATTATTACGCTTTTCGGTGGCATAACATGTAAAGGATTACCTAGGGTGAACAGCAGCTCACTGATCCGCCATTTCAGAACTTATATATTTGTGCTCGAGGTAGCCATCCAAGACTGTTAGTCTTATATTGTCCAGAAATCCAGTGACGAAGATATATTGTGGGAGCCGCAGATTGGCGGAACTTCTATCTACAATAAGTATTACTGCAGGGTTGATGATAACCTATTTAACAGAAGTACACGGCCGACGTCAGAACGAGGCCTGTGCTTCCGGCTATTATACTACAGCCTGATATGTGCAATTGGCGGGGAGTGCCAAGTTGCACCTATGTGTCATAGTAACTAAGGCATCTGACGCGTTTAGTCAGAGACGCCAAGGGCGACGCTACGAACTGTCATTATTGAAGAACTTTGCTATTGACCATGCACGTCTATTCTGATGTTTACCTTTTTGAATGCCAAATGTATACCTATCGATGTCAGGTCAGCATGACCTTGTTACACTGACTGTTCCTGTTGATATTATGTGTGTTCCCGTCAATAAATGTCTTGAAACATGCCTGCAGTGTCAAAGCATCCTTGATTACTGCATGTGAGAGTATGGGTTGCAGGATCTACATCTATACGAGCCTAAACACATTCGCGCCTTCATTCGCACCCACACTCAATTCATCATACGCTCGCACTACACATCTAACAACATGTATACTGTCTTGGGCCAGTGAACACATCAACAAAGAAAAAATGACAGTGTAAAATACAATTAAGAGGGGAATTTAATTGTTTTAATATCAGGAACTGAGAACATCTCCAATACTAGTTCCAATAAAGACAAACTATTGAAGTCATGATGACAAATACCAACAGAGCTTGAACAAAACAAAACCAGTATTACCTCATATTACTACTACACAACTGACACACATAGGATACTATTAGAAATATATGTCACTACAAGATTCATATTGAGAAATTCTGTACATATAACTTGTAATTAAAATTGATTGTGATTCCTGGTTCCCTTTGTATTTGAATCAGGACACATATACATTCATGACAGCACTGAATACATATTGTTATTTGAAAAGTTATCAGTGACTCCTTTAAGATATCCTCGTAGAGTGTTTTATGTATGTGAGTGTCACAGTGTTGTTAAGTGTGGTGGAATAAATTAAATTGTTTATCTGTCTGTTGTTGTTATGACTTACACTTCATCATACACATACCCTAGACACATAACGTAGTCATCACACTACTCCAGAATAATTCTGACTGAGGTATACATATGTGGCAGCAAGTAAGGTTATATATAATACACTACTCTTATTAGATATAGATACCTTCACAGCTGATCTCAGTCAGTACACTAAGTCCCCTATAAATATTTATAACATCCCACTTTACCACATGCTGTAGCAATAAGCCCCTGATATCTGGTCTTAATTTCTGGCTCTCTCAGCTTGTAGGTCCTAATGCTCATTTCTCCTGCTCGTTTACTTGGTTTCTTGCGTGATGTTGGGCAGTTCCTAGGGTGAGCAACTCTTTCAGTTGTTCGTTTGATTGTTAGCAGGTAGTGATCACTTCCAATCTTTGGCCCCCTCCAGACTCTTGCATCTCGGACATATCTGAATGAGCTTCTCCGAACAATGGCATAGTCGATCACTGACTTCTCATTCTTGGTTGGTTCACATCTAGTGTATGCATGTATGCGCTTATGGGGGAACTTTGTGTTTGTAATGATCAGATTCTGCTCACTGCAGAATCTAAGGAGTCGCTTTCCATTGTCATTGAGAGTATCTTCTCCATATCTTCCGATAACTCCACCCCATCTAGCATGGTCATTTCCAACTCTGGCATTAAAATCTCCGAGCATAATAACTTCATCTAGGCAGTCATCCACTGTCCTTTGAAGCAGCTCGAAGAATTCCTCCTTGACCTCTGCTCTCTCATCCTCATTTGGCCCATACACTATGACCAGGTTGACTATGGTTTCTCCTTCTTTTAGTTTTACAACCATAACGCGCTCCGAGACAAAGTTCCATCCCTTAATACTATCTTTTTGATTTTGGGCCACAATGCAACCCACGCCCCCTTTAGCTCTTTCAGATATGGGTACACCACTGTAGAGCAACGTGTTGCCATCGAGATCCATGACTCCTTGTCCTTTTTTCTTCGTTTCCGTTATAGCCAGGATTTCTAGTTTTGCTTTCCTCATCTCTTCCACCAGCTCCTCTTCCTTCCCATTTATACTTCTTGTGTTCCAAGTTCCATAAGTCGTAGTCCGTAGTCCGTTCCAGTTCGTCGCCTTTAGAATCAGTCCGGTTTTCTCTCTTGTAGTTCGCGTAATCATGATTTAAAGCAAACAGGTGATTGGCCTGTTGTCCCTTTGCATGGTGGAGGGGCTGCCTCCTTACGGCCTCCATGCAGGCCGCCCTCCTCCTTTTTCATCCGGGCTTAGGACCGGCATTGGCGGAGTTCTTTGTTTGTTATAACAAAATTTAAAGTTCATCTATTTGACTCCTTACGTCATATGGAGCCACCACACAGTTGACTCTCGTGCAGGAAGCCCCACGTGCTATTGTAGCAGGCAGTGGTTTATGTAGCAAAGTTTTTCTTGATGAGGTTTCCAGTTACGTGCACGATTTTATATCAGTTGCCTTTTACGACGTGCATGAGGGAATTACAAACTACGAATTTCCAGTTATAATTTTAGATGTTATATAACCTTGTTCATTAAAAGCTTATTTGTCGATGTCAGCAGCACAGAGAAATCATCCCACATTCCAATGTTTGCTTACGAAACTGTAAAATACGTAATTTCGGCTCAAATTTAGCATTTAATCATTACATTGGTACAGGGGCGGATTCAATGTTGGGCGATTCGGGCGCTGCCCGAGAGCCCACAGCGTGGATTTTGATATTTAGAACTAGGAATCAATGTAGAATCAGAAATCAGGGGCACATAACTCTTGTTTGTCCACATGCCTCTAACGCTGTTAGTCCGCCCCTGAATTGATATATCGATTATTGAATGGTTGGTTAACGAGATTTTCATTGTATGGTTTTCTCATGTATCTGATTACAAATGTGATCTCAGACAGCTATACAATTTTGTCATCTGCTTCACAAGCTGGGAAAATGAAATACAAAAAAACATCTGTTTTGTTATACACAAACTTTTGTTTTGTAACCTGCCAATATTTTTTTAGTATATTGAATGTATAAGCTAAGTTGCAATATAATTTATTTCTCTTGTCTATCGAAATTATATTCCTTGGCAATGTCTATTCATCTTGACAATGTCTTTTCATATTTGTCCCTGATTCTGGTAGTTTTCTTTTTTATTATTTCCTCTCCTTGTTGTGATCTCTCTCTCTCTCTCTCTCTCTCTCTCTCTCTCTCTCTCTCTCTCTCTCTCTCTCTCTCTCTCTCTCTCTCTCTCTCTCTCTCGTTCTCTTGAATTGATGGGTAAAATGTATGTGAGAATAAATGAAACCAGTATAAAAGGCGAGAGAAAGGAAGGGCAGAATGTCAGACGGGCCTGCGTGCCCAATTCTCAACCCTTTGAAAATAAAGTTCGTTCGTTCGTTCGTTCTCTCGCTCTCTGTTTCTCACTGAAATATACAAAGTTTATATACAGGATGCCCCATAAGTCTTGCTTGACTGGAATAACGCACGTAACACCATTACTCCTGACATCATGCACCGTGTAAATGTGTGAGGTAAGCAAATTATGTTAATGTGTAAGGTAAGCAAGTTATGTTAATAGGTGACGTGCGCAAGTTATAATAATAGGTGAGCAAGTATGTGAATGTGTGAGCAAGTAATTATGTGAATGTGTGAGATGAGCAATATATGTGAACGTGTGAGCAAGTATATGAATGTGTGCGGTGAGCAAGTTATGTGAACGTGTGAACAAGTATGTGAATGTGTGAGGTGAGCAAATTATGTTAAGGTGTGAGCAAGTTATATGAATGTGTGATCAACTTATGTGAACGTGTAAACAAGTTATGTGAATGTACGAGCAAGTTATGTAAATGAGTGAGCAAATTCTATGAATAAAAACTTTTGGGTTGCCTCTTTTAAAACCTGTCCTATGATGCCAGATTAATGGGGCACCGTGTACAATAGTCGTGTTCAATGTTACTTGCTCTTTTCCAGCATTTCGAGTTTTTTAAAGTTCTTTCATAACCCTCCACTCCCAAAGGAGCATAGGCCTTCAACAAACACATGCCAAGTCCTCCTGTCACGTGCCATCATCTCAAGTTCTTTCCACGTTCTCCTCATAATTTTCACCTCTGTTTCCAGCTCTCTTCTCCATGTGCTTCTTGGTATACCTCTGCCTCTCTTGCCCTGGGGGTTCCAGAACAAGGACTGCCTTGTAATGCTATCAACAGGTTTCCTCAGTGTGTGTGATATCCATCACCATCGTCTTCTTCTCATCTCTTGTTCAACTGGCACTTGTCTGGTTCTTGTCATCAGTTCCCCTTTGGTAACCTTGTCATACCATTTTAATCCTTCTATTCTACGCAAGCACCCAGAATTAAAATCAGGTTCCATTTCTTGCATAGTCTTTCTTCTTTGCAATTTGTGGTCTTTTTAGGTACCTTTCAATCCGGCTTCGTAGTTTGCCATGTTCCGTGATGCCGTGTTCCGTGATGCCATATGCCGCGATGCCATGTTACGTGATGTCATGTTCCGTGATGCCATGTTCCGTGATGCCATGTTCCGTGATGCCATGTTCCGTGATGCCATGTTCTGGGATGCCATGTTCTGGGATGCCTTGTTCCATGATGCCATGTTCCGTGATGCTATATTCCGGGATGCCATGTTCCGGGATGCCATGTTCCATGATGCCATGTTCCGTGATGTCATATTCCGTGATGTCATGTTCCGCATGTTCCGGGATGCTATGTTCCGTGATGCCATGTTCCGTGATGTCATGTTCCGTGATGCCATGTTCCGTGAAGCCATGTTCTGTTATGTCATGTTCCGTTATGTCATGTTCCGTGATGTCATGTTCCGTGACGTCATGTTCCGTGATGCCATGTTCCGTTATGCCATGATCCGTGATGTCATGTTCCGTGATGCCATGTTTCGTGATGTCATATTCCGTGATGCCATGTTCCGTGATGTCATGTTCCGTGATGCCATCTTCCGTGATGTCATATTCCGTGGTGTCATGTTCCGTGATGCTATGTTCCGTGATGCCATGATCCGTGATGCCATGTTCCGTGATGTCATGTTCCGTAATGTCATGTTCCGTGATGCAGTCTTCCGTGATGTTATGTTCCGTGATTTCATGTTCCGTGATGTCATGCTCCGTGATGCAATCTTCCGTGATGTCATGTTCTGTGATGACATGTTCCGTGATGTCATGTTCCGTGATGTTATGTTCCGTGATGCCATCTTCCGTGATGTCATGTTCCGTGATGTCATGTTCCGTAATGCCATGTTCCGTAATGTCATGTTCCGTAATGCCATGTTCCGTGATGTCATGTTCCGTGAAGCTATGTTCCGTGATGCTATGTTCCGTGAAGCTATGTTCCGTGAAGCTATGTTCCGTGAAGCTATGTTCCGTGATGCTATGTTCCATGAAGCTATGTTCCGTGAAGCTATGTTCCGTGAAGCTATGTTCCGTGATGCTATGTTCCGTGAAGCTATGTTCCGTGAAGCTATGTTCCGTGATGCTATGTTCCGTGAAGCTATGTTCCGTGAAGCTATGTTCCGTGAAGCTATGTTCCGTGAAGCTATGTTCCGTGAAGCTATGTTCCGTGATGCTATGTTCCGTGAAGCTATGTTCCGTGATGCTATGTTCCGTGAAGCTATGTTCCGTGATGCTATGTTCCGTACACCAATAAAGAACTAGGCAAATACCAAGCGAATAAGAGGACAGAAGATGGCACTGGAGTTGGATAAGACACTTCAAAGAAGGCACGTGATAACGTTACAAGGTAATACTTGTTTTGGCATCCCGAGGATAAGATTTTTAAAAATAAAGTTTAGCCTCGTTTTGGCGAGGTACGTCACGTTCAACCTAGGCGGTTATATTAGGGCGCATGTCCAAATATGAAAGACCCTTAGGACTGAGATTACCTATTACCCAGGGTAAGAAAGATAGAGATAAAATATAAAAGGAAATAGAGAGGGGAAGTGACAGGGTATTCCAGGACTTTGGTGCAGTTTTAAACTTTAATAAATCCACAAGTGTAAATACTACAAACTTACACTAAACATTATTTGAAAGTTTAATTATTTAAATTTGCTTTATATTTATTTATTTATTTTTTTAATTTTTAAAATACTTTTTTTTTTACTTCAGTTCCTGTGGTTGAAGATGCCAAACGTTGTAAATTTAACTAACAACTGCAGGAAAAAAAATTCAAGGAAACTGGCTCAGTTTACGACAACATTAGATGTGGGAGACGACGAGCACGCGACGAGACTGTGGATGAAATTGAGATGGCATTTGAACAGAGTCCCACAAAAATCAGTGAACCGTGAATCTGCTGAATTGAACATTCCAGAAA
Organism: Oreohelix idahoensis; assembly: GCA_024509875.1. NCBI lineage: Eukaryota > Metazoa > Mollusca > Gastropoda > Stylommatophora > Oreohelicidae > Oreohelix > Oreohelix idahoensis. Next base: position 199,944 of record JAMPIV010020397.1, read on the forward strand.
CCAATTTTGTATTTATGTGGCGAGCCTCCTTCTTATAACGAAAAGCGAATTGTCTTCTTACTGCTGTTGTGGACTTGAGTTCATCTAACCAGGGAATGCAGTTGGCGTTTTTTGCAACGTTTGTCATCTTCGATCTGAGGGACTGAAGCTAAAAATCTTAATGCAAAGTTTATATTTAAAATTCACAAATCTAAATAAATGTAAGACAAATTTAAATAAAAACATTTTGAAACGATATTTGTTATAGCTGCACCAAGACTTCTTAGACACCCTGTATGAAGGAGTAAAGTAAATATGGAAATAATGTGTGCGGGTGGCAGTAAGTAAGGCTTCGCGTGAATTTTGTGACGTCAAATTCTCCATAGAGAACAGAAGGTCAATGAATGAACACAACTTTCAAATGTTGACTCCAAGTCGGTGTTCTATAAACGGTACAGGTATAACGACAGTAAAACGTCATTAGTCATATACAGCAAGACCTCGTTTAACCGCCCTTTGTGAAGACAAGGGATCGCCGTTTAAGCGAGAAAGGCGGTTAAAAGAGAATCTCTGCTAACTTTGTATATTATTTAGACTCATGAAGTTTTTTTTTTCTTTTTCATAATAAATAACTATTTATAATATTTCTCTGTGATAATAAGTACACATGCACATATGTTCCGTGGCAGTCTGTTGTCTCCACAGCGCGAAAAGAAACCTAGTTGAGGCGGGCCCCACATTACACGCGTTAAAAATACGAGTGGTCGGTTAAACCAAAAGGGACGGATGATCGAGAAACGGTTAAACGAGGCCAGACTGTATTTACAATGAAAGGTCTGATACATGTCACTGACGACAGGAAGGATCAATGGTACAAGAAGTAGTGGAGAACAAAATGAAAATTCAATGATAACATTACGAAATGGTTGGAAAAAAGTATCTACAGACAAGAGGTCAAGGTCGTCCCATGACAGATACTGTCGTCATCTTCTTTTTCAAGTACCATGCCTAGTGGCGTCGGCGAACATGTCGCTCCACAACTTCCTGTCTACAGTACTATTTGTCAATTCTGTTGTTGACTTCTTTCCATTACACGACGTCAAACTGTCCAGTGACTTCTCTCTTTGTCTTCCTCTAGATCTTTCCCTTATATCTTTTATGTTGTCACGACATACTCCAGTGTCCATCTTCTCATAGCGTGATATATTTTCCGGATATCTTTTATGTTGTCACGACATACTCCAGTGTCCATCTTCTCATAGCGTGATATATTTTCCTGATATCTTTTATGTTGTCACGACATACTCCAGTTTCCATCTTCTCATAGCGTAATATATTTTCCTGATATCTTTTATGTTGTCACGACATACTCCAGTTTCCATCTTCTCATAGCGTGATATATTTTCCGGATATCATTTATGTTTTCACGACATACTCCAGTGTCCATCTTCTCATAGCGTGATATATTTTCCTGATATCTTTTATGTTGTCACGACATACTCCAGTTTCCATCTTCTCATAGCGTGATATATTTTACGGATATCTTTTATGTTGTCACGACATACTCCAGTGTCCATCTTCTCATAGCGTGATATATTTTCCTGATATCTTTTATGTTGTCACGACATACTCCAGTTTCCATTTTCTCATAGCGTGATATATTTTCCTGATATCTTTTATGTTGTCACGACATACTCCAGTTTCCATCTTCTCATAGCGTGATATATTTTCCTGATATCTTTTATGTTGTCACGACATACTCCAGTTTCCATCTTCTCATAGCGTGATATATTTTCCTGGTATCTTTTATGTTGTCACGACATACTCCAGTTTCCATCATCTCATAGCGTGATATATGTTCCTGATATCTTTTATGTTGTCACGACATACTCCAGTTTCCATCATCTCATAGCGTGATATATTTTCCTGATATCTTTTATGTTGTCACGACATACTCCAGTTTCCATCATCTCATAGCGTGATATATTTTCCTGATATCTTTTATGTTGTCACGACATACTCCAGTTTCCATCTTCTCATAGCGTGATATATTTTCCTGATATCTTTTATGTTGTCACGACATACTCCAGTTTCCATCTTCTCATACCGGGAGCCGCGCTAGCGTAGTGGTTACAACACCGCTCTGGCGACCGGGTGATACAGGATCAAACCCGGGCGACGCCATTTGAGGATTTTTCGTCGACCGGGATTTGGACTGGATTAACTCGAGACCTGGCGAGCACATTTGAAGGAGTGTCGTCGACCAGGGACTGGCGGCTCCTGAGCCGACCCAGCTGCAATGGGTACCTCCGAAATCGGCGAGTATTTGCCTGAATGGCAAGGGACATTTGTCTCTGTACAAGAAATAAAGGGATACTCACGTAAAATCAATGTCAGGTTAGACATAAATGATAACCTGAGATTTCGCCTCGAGTATTAGCGGGCGAACGAAAAAAAAAAAAAAAAAAAATCTTCTCATAGCATGATATATTTTCCTGATATCTTTTATGTTGTCACGACATACTCCAGTTTCCATCTTCTCATAGCGTGATATATTTTCCTGATATCTTTTATGTTGTCACGACATACTCCAGTGTCCATCTTCTCATAGCGTGATATATTTTCCTGATATCTTTTATGTTGTCACGACATACTCCAGTTTCCATCTTCTCATAGCGTGATATATTTTCCTGATATCTTTTATGTTGTCACGACATACTCCAGTGTCCATCTTCTCATAGCGTGATATATTTTCCTGATATCTTTTATGTTGTCAGGACATACTCCAGTTTCCATCTTCTCATAGCGTAATATATTTTCCTGATATCTTTTATGTTGTCACGACATACTCCAGTTTCCATCTTCTCATAGCGTGATATATTTTCCGGATATCTTTTATGTTGTCACGACATACTCCAGTGTCCATCTTCTCATAGCGTGATATATTTTCCTGATATCTTTTATGTTGTCACGACATACTCCAGTTTCCATCTTCTCATAGCGTGATATATTTTACGGATATCTTTTATGTTGTCACGACATACTCCAGTGTCCATCTTCTCATAGCGTGATATATTTTCCTGATATCTTTTATGTTGTCACGACATACTCCAGTTTCCATTTTCTCATAGCGTGATATATTTTCCTGATATCTTTTATGTTGTCACGACATACCCCAGTTTCCATCTTCTCATAGCGTGATATATTTTCCTGATATCTTTTATGTTGTCACGACATACTCCAGTTTCCATCTTCTCATAGCGTGATATATTTTCCTGGTATCTTTTATGTTGTCACGACATACTCCAGTTTCCATCATCTCATAGCGTGATATATGTTCCTGATATCTTTTATGTTGTCACGACATACTCCAGTTTCCATCATCTCATAGCGTGATTTATTTTCCTGATATCTTTTATGTTGTCACGACATACTCCAGTTTCCATCATCTCATAGCGTGATATATTTTCCTGATATCTTTTATGTTGTCACGACATACTCCAGTTTCCATCTTCTCATAGCGTGATATATTTTCCTGATATCTTTTATGTTGTCACGACATACTCCAGTTTCCATCTTCTCATAGCGTGATATATTTTCCTGATATCTTTTATGTTGTCACGACATACTCCAGTTTCCATCTTCTCATAGCGTGATATATTTTCCGGATATCTTTTATGTTGTCACGACATACTCCAGTGTCCATCTTCTCATAGCGTGATATATTTTCCTGATATCTTTTATGTTGTCACGACATACTCCAGTTTCCATCTTCTCATAGCGTGATATATTTTCCTGATATCTTTTATGTTGTCACGACATACTCCAGTTTCCATCTTCTCATAGCGTGATATATTTTCCTGATATCTTTTATGTTGTCACGACATACTCCAGTGTCCATCTTCTCATAGCGTGATATATTTTCCTGATATCTTTTATGTTGTCACGATATACTCCAGTTTCCATCATCTCATAGCGTGATATATTTTCCTGATATCTTTTATGTTGTCACGATATACTCCAGTTTCCATCATCTCATAGCGTGATTTATTTTCCTGATATCTTTTATGTTGTCACGATATACTCCAGTTTCCATCATCTCATAGCGTGATATATTTTCCTGATATCTTTTATGTTGTCACGACATACTCCAGTTTCCATCTTCTCATAGCGTGATATATTTTCCTGATATCTTTTATGTTGTCACGATATACTCCAGTTTCCATCATCTCATAGCGTGATATATTTTCCTGATATCTTTTATGTTGTCACGATATACTCCAGTTTCCATCATCTCATAGCGTGATATATTTTCCTGATATCTTTTATGTTGTCACGACATACTCCAGTTTCCATCTTCTCATAGCGTGATATATTTTCCTGATATCTTTTATGTTGTCACGATATACTCCAGTTTCCATCATCTCATAGCGTGATATATTTTCCTGATATCTTTTATGTTGTCACGATATACTCCAGTTTCCATCATCTCATAGCGTGATATATTTTCCTGATATCTTTTATGTTGTCACGATATACTCCAGTTTCCATCATCTCATAGCGTGATATATTTTCCTGATATCTTTTATGTTGTCACGATATACTCCAGTTTCCATCATCTCATAGCGTGATATATTCTCCTGATATCTTTTATGTTGTCACGATATACTGCAGTTTCCATCATCTCATAGCGTGCCCACAGAATGTGGATTACTTCCTTCTGACATGAGGAATAAACTTCCTTTGCGCATTGGCCTCTTTATCACATTTCCGTATTCTCTAGCGCTTTTCCTACTTGTTATCTATTTGTCCTTTACTCACTTCCGTATGTCAGGATTGGTTCTATACAACACTGAAGAATTCTCTTACTTCCATGGTGCTGCCGTATGGGAATGAAATGTTAGAGACCTCACCATACTAAGGCCACATTTTTTGTAATGACTAAAGGTAATTGATACAATGAGATGTATCAATTGCTTCACATAAACTAATACAGATGAAAAACCTATGGCAAGGCACAAGCAAAGAAACAAAGTTACAACTGATCAGAGCATGTATATTCCCAGTAGCAACATACGGCTGCGAGACTTGGACACTCAATAAAACAGTTGCAAAAAAGGTTACATCATTCGAAATGAAATGCTACAGAAGGATGTAGAGAATACCCTGGACAGAAAAAAAGACCAACAGAGAAGTACTGCACTCACTAAACGTACAGGAACATTGGCTCCTAAATACCATCGCAATAAGGAAGCTGAAATTCTTCGGTCATATAAAAAGACATAATAGTCTGGAAAAATTAGTGATGGAAGGCATGGTCCCTGGAAAAAAGGGGAAGGGGTCGACCTAGACGACGGTGGACCCAGGACATCACAGAGAGTCTGAACTTGTCTTTGGCTGATGCAGGTCGACTTGCCCAGAATCGTGATGCGTTCAGAGCAGTTGTCATGGAGACAACGTTCTGGAAAGAATACGTCACATGACGATGATGGGTAACCAGTTTCCTTCCTCACTGCCTTTGCTTTCCCTAACTCAACAGCAGAGTCAGGTACCCACCTACAGCTGGGTAGACTTAAGTGTCAGACTACTAGGTTTTGATCCGGAATCCGGTAACTGTTTGGCGATAGGACAGCGTTGTAAAGCTCGGCCAATCGGACGCTCCTGTCTAAATTACAAGCTACTTTAAACAATAATCAAGTAAAAAATTGTGAGATGAATTTGGTCGTCAAAGCCATCAGACATAATTTATTATTACATTTGAGGTATAGAATCTTTATACCTCACGGTAGAAGAGGAACGATTAAGTAAGTATGTAAGGTATAGTATAGAAATGTAGTAGCCCCCCCCCCCCCCAACTTAGTCATAACTGACTATATGTATGCGCCCCTGAGGTGATAGCCTATAGCAGCTTTTTTGCCTTGTTTTTCTTTTGGCGGGTTCTTTTCTCTTCTGCTTTTTGTCAGATATTCTTTTCGCTCAACCTGAGGTGGTGCCGTAAAGAGCATCGCTACATGGTGCAATCAGCAGCGTCATCCTCCCAGGCTGATGGATTTTATCCAGTGCCTTCATGTTTATCACATCTGTGAATCTCAGCTACGGTCGCACGGCTGTTCTTTTGCCATCTGCCAGTTGTCCTTAGAAAATATCTTTGGGGATACGACTATCTTCCATGCGGCGGAGATGAATGGTCAAGACAGGGTAGTCTGCGCTGTGTAAGTCTGCGGGTGGTCACAATGGACAGTCTCCCTGCCCCATGATCGTTGTAGACCTCAGTTCTTCCGTCCTTCTGCGCAGCATTAAATCAGATGCATGTATTGACATTCCTTCAAACAACATTTGCATGATAAACACCTTGATGATAACTAGACTCGTTGGAGACCTGTCAGTTTTTTAAATATTTTTTTTTCAACAAACTCGTTCCATGTTTACAAGTGACATAAAATATGAATGGGGCACACATCTCTGCCCGTTGACAATTCCATCCTTAATAATTTCACTAAATACAAATTTCTCATCCACAAAACCTATTCATCTTTCGTCGTGAAAAATCATCTTATTGTCAAACCATTTCACCGACTTATTTATGGTCTCTGAATTCTTCTCAAGTGTATCAGTCTGGTTATATTAACTTGGTCTACCACCAGGGGATAGCTCTTTTTCCTAGACTATGAGAACTCTTTATACGTTTCAAATATGCTTCAGTGTGATTTCACAGAACACCATTGGCCAACACGTGGCAATTTACTATTATTTGCCGCCTACGAAAAAGTTCCTTCATTAAATTGCACAGTTCATAAAATTCGAGGCTATTTAATTTATTCGTTATAATGTCGCTTTTTAAGCACTAAATACATGTCATTGGTCTCTTGTACTTGCGATATACGCAAGATTTGTCTGTGACAGAATCTATAAGCTATATGTGCTTCTCGTTGCTGTTCTTCCCCACACTTGTCAGTCGATATCTGGTACCACAGTAGATGGAAAATATTGAGACTTCTATCTTGCTCGGCATTGGTTGTGCATGTCTCGCTGCCATATAGAAGCGTGCTGATGTAAGGTAACTGTCACAGTAAAACTACATTGGAATAATGGTTTTTTTAAAGTGTTATGTATTGCCATTCAGATAGACTAAGAAAAATAACGTTTCGGGTAAACTACCTTCTTCAGTTGCAAGCAACATACTTGAAGAATAAATTAAACTAACAATTAATAGTAGAAGCTATATAACACTTTAAATAAACCATTTGACAGAAAAGTCTGCTATACGAAAATTATCTAAGCTTTTAAATCATCTGTTCATTATTTTTTTGCAGGTTCTCTTTTCGCTGTAAAGTCCTTGCGCCCATTGTTCCAACGATAACAGCTAGCTATGTGTATCATCAGTTATGACTTCTGCGACTCCAGCTGTTAAAGAACAGCAGCGAGATAAGATACACGGACAGCTCACACGAACTGACAACACAACACTTGACGTTTTGAGACAGCAACCACATTAAACAATGCGTGCGAAACAAAACAGCAATGAACTCTACTATCTTCAATCTCTGAGCAGTGTAATAAATAAGCATGACATCTGAATCATACCAAAAAAGTAATATATTATCAGTTTATCATAGAATACACGTCGGAATAGTACACAATTGGTTTTCGCTGCAAAATAGCATAACCAGGCACTCAAGAAAGTCACACTTAGCCATAATTACCAACATAAAACTGTGTGTAACATACCTCAGTAAGGACTTCTTAAGATAGTAACCTCATGACAGACAAACCTTCTGTCTGAGACAGGTCTCCCAAGCCACTCAACCAAAATGTGTGTGGTGACACACAAAAACTGACTAAGCCAAAATCTTCCAACAGCTGTCTTGAACACTCGACTGCTTGATGATTACTCATTCACACACGTTTCAAAACCCCGCATTGTTGTAGCCAATCGTCGATTCTCTTTTTCTTGCATGACCAAATGATGGTCACTCAGACACACGGAAACACTATTTTCAATCTATAAGCATGTTGACACCCAGAACCTAGTAGCTCATGTAGAAAACAACTCAGAACTATCTCACTGATCTATTACCCACATCTCATAGAGAAGCTCTAACAATATAGATAATTTACATCCGGAGTACATCTGCAAGAAAACTGTCTTGGCACCAGCAATATGGATACCATCTGCCACAATTCACGTAGTAACCATTTTGACATATCGAAGACTTTCCATAGACCACTTAGCGATTTCGTCGACCAGAATTCGTTATACAGGATAATCACACCACGAAGAGTAATTGACCAGTTTGGAATCGATCAAACCGACTACACAAACTATATACTCTCATCGACTGTGTATCCAACAGGCGTCAAAGTACCACTGCTGGCAGACAGACGTTTACAGAAATGTGGCTTCGGAATTGTAGATAGAAGAAACATTGATATTTCGGCTGCCTCCACATCTAGCAAATTTGTTGGCACTGCAACAAATAAACATTCCTATTCCAAAAATAACAGCTTGCAGCCAATGGCTTTTGTAGAATTCATCGAAAACCCAAATCCACCGTTAACAGGAGAAAAACACACGAGTACAAAAAGTAAGATTTTAAAGAACAGTGATGGAGTACCGTGTAAAGGTCATAAAGGACCCGCTGTCAAAATTACCAATGTTGAAAACGCTTTGAAGGAAGAAGAAAAACTTGACAGCAGCAATGACAGTCCGAAAAGGTTTAAGGACAAAAGTGTCTCTGTTGGCATTCCCGATGACGCACTGGGCACAACTGCACGCGGCAACATCAAGGCGTGCCTTCACACATGTGAGAAGTGCAAATGTGGATCACAAACACTGAGTACTTTGTCTTCTAAAATTATGCACAAAACATTATCGATCTCAAGGTTGGTATTACTTTCTGTCTCAAGGTTGGTATTACTTTCTGAAAATCTACTTTCGTTTCATCCATCATTATTATCATCATTTTTATATGTGTTCCTTACAAGGCAGGGGGTCACCACTTCAGCTGGTTCCCTTGCAGGTGGCCTGCATCAAGCAGTCACGTCCCCTTGCAGGTGGCCTGCATCAAGCAGTCACGTCCCCTTGCAGGTGGCCTGCATCAAGCAGTCACGTCCCCTTGCAGCCTTGGTTTTTGTGGCAATTAGTTTCACGTGGTGAGGTTGATTGCCCCATGCACAAATTTATTAGTCACCTGAGGGTGCATTATTCTTATCCTTTCTATGTCCCTTCAGAGACCCATAGAAACTACACGGACCACTTTCGTTTACTGTTGTGACCGGGCTTGGTCACGGCATCAATATGAAGTTAGTGTAACCGGGTCTGTTGGCCAGTCAGTGGTGTTGTGCGCAGGTAAATATTTTGACGTGAGCTAACTCTATGTACGTTTTGGTTCAAGTGGTTACAGGCCTTTCGCCTGAGATAGAAATTCCTGACCTTAGTTTATTCTTCTTCCCAAAGTCCGTTCTTACCCTTTTAGGTTTAGTGAAAAGCAGTACCTCGTATAATGGTTTGTCAAAGTAATCCACTGTAACGTTCCAAAGAAAACTCAGCAATGTAGATAAATAAAATATAGTTTATTAACGTCATTAGAACAGCAATGTTATTGACACAATGGTGAAGTACTTGGTTCTTGCTTACGCAAAGTAGTGAGTATCCAAAATGAAAGTGCATATCCACAGGAATAATATATCCAATAGAATAAAATACAAACTTGTCTACTTAAAAATACTTGTCTAACTTGAAAACTTGTCAAGCTAGAAACTTTTCTTGATAATCTCAAAGACGAAGTTCACCTTACACTATCTGTAAAATCCTCTCGTCTAATGAATCCTAAAAATCTGTAAAAGCCTGTCTATCGCCCACGTATCTCCTTTTTATACTGTTTCTTCTTTTTTTCCCGCCAATTTTCACACGATGCTTTCTTTTTTCACACGGTACAATTTTCTACATTTGCACACGCTTTCTCAGCTTTTCGACTTTTTCCACACGTCTCTCTCTCTCTCTCTCTCTCTCTCTCTCTCTCTCTCTCTCTCTCTCTCTCTCTCTCTCTCTCTCTAACAACGGAAAAAAAACTCTCACTTTCACAAAATGTCATCTTCAAAAACATTCATTTACTATTGTTTTGTTCTGAGACAGCTTTACAATGCTTCTCTCAAAGCCGTGAACTTTTCATGATACTGTGTTTTGTGCACAAATGTCTTAACTGCTGTTAACGTTGTTATTCTCATTGTATGTGGTTTTTAACACGTATTAACGGTAGTGTATGTCAAGCGGTCACACTGTATTGTTATTTGACCTACAGTCACTTAACCCAAAAGATAAATTCATGTCTTAAAATAGCAGATAGCATTGCGAAATAGCATTGTATTTTATATAACATTGTTGCGGATTGTCTCCCTTGATCTACCGTTGTTGACCACATATGTCCAGACGGTTCGAGTAAAAGGGATGAGGTTTTCAAAGGTAGCAACCTCCGCTAAAGGTAACTCTTGGCAATGATATAAACAGGAGGGTTATGTTCCCATTTAAGGAAGTCTTATAGGTATTTTTAGGGTGGCAACTTCAACAACTGCGTTTTCTCTGTTTGTTGTAAAATTAGTATCCGCAGCACATTTCTGTGAGATATGTATTTATCCCCATGTGACACTTGACTCGTGTTTAATGAGCTTCCATCCGAAGGTAATTCAGCAAAGTATTAATGTGTTTAGCTCTGTATGTAAGTATTTTAAATAAGTCGTACGGGTGCAGACATCAACTTCCAATTACCCAACTTATCAACTCCAAGTAAGGATATATATATATATATATATATATATATATATATATATATATATATATATATATATATATATATATATATATATATATATATATATATATATATATATATATATATATAGTGTGGTCGATCTTGAATTCTGAACAGGGCGCATAGTAGGTTCCGTTGTATCTCTCTTTATGGCTGTGACTCTTGTTCCAGTCTGCATCCGTTCGTCATCTACGAAAGATGATATCGTATTCGAATGCACCTGTGCTATGATGGTTCCTCTGGGAATGGTGGTGCTCTTACCAGATGTGTTTAAGATCATAACAGGGAAATCCCTAGTATTCGTGATGATTGCGATTCCTGGTGTTTCAATAAATGGGGGTCCTCAGTTATATCTTCATCATGTAACTCATCTATATGCACAGCTTGTCCAATATGAATGTAGTGTGAGCTTTTGATGCGACTTTTTACAAAAGTCAGGGAGTTTGGTTGTAGCTTTACGGGAGACGTTATTCGAACAAGTGATGCAATATGGATGTCATCCTGTAATGGGACATACTCATTATTTAGACGTAGCTGATGGAGGTCAAAATATATTCTGGCATTCTTTTTGTTAAGAAAATCTCTGCCAATGATGAAATTGCGAGACATGCCACGAGTAATGACAAAAGGGTGGGTAATGGTCTGTGTTCCGATTTGGAATGTAACATATGATGTCCCCGGTGACTTGAGTGGTTGACCTGTGACTGATGTAATTTGCGTTTCGGATGAAAAAAATTTGACTTTATGTCTGATTTTTTTATACAAGTTTTCTTTGATAAGGCTGAAAATTGCGCCTGTGTCGATTAAAGCTCTATACAGTTGTCGTTGTTGATTATATATGAACTGTGATCGGCAACAAAGTTGATATCTTTCTGTGAATTCAACTGGCTGTTTCAGTATTTCAGTCTTTGGTTATGTCTTTGTATGTGCCTTGTTGTTCTTTCCTAAGGTTGGTGTAGGATCATTTTTTCTTTGGGTATGTGAGACTTGTATGCATTGTCACTCATTGTAGTCTCCCTGAATGAGCGGTTCTTCCGTTTCCCTGATTGTGGAAACTCACGTTATTGCCATGGTTGTTATTTCCTGAACAAATATATCCGTTGTTCGGTGTATTTCGTCTAAAGTTTTGTTGTTGGTTGGAACCATTGGACCTGCAATATCAAGCAACGTGGCCCAATTTTCCACAATTATAACACTCTATGGAGTTCTGGAATTGGTGGTATTCCGTTGTGACCTGGTGGACACTTTGTGGATGTCTCTGCTGTCGTGCATGTGTAGTATCTGGCATACGGGTGTGTTGAGGTCTTGGATGATGGTCAAGGCGAGGGTAATTCCTGCTCCTTCCGTTGAACTCATGCCTTCTGTCGTATGTTCCATGGTTATTATTCCAGCAGGGGCGCGTGTGATCTGTTTCCATCGGTTCGTGCATATATTCGTACTGCGGTTCCGTACCAAGGCGTTGCTGGAGTCGTTTCTTCACATTTTCCTCATAAACTGCATGTTGGATGGTTTCAGTTATGGACTAGGAATCCTTCCTTAGTAAGTGGAGGTTAAGATTATCGCCCATAACCCATCAATAAAAATTCATACCAAGTGACGTTCAAGTTCCTCAGTTGACACATTTCCACCTATTCTAAACTGATTTTCAGCCAAATTCAACAGTCTGTCTCCATACATTTGGACAGGTTCATATCTATCTTGCTTTATTCGCCGAAGTAAAGTCCAGGCATGCTGAGAGTCGGTTATATCAGAGTAACGGTTGATCAGTTCTTTCCTCAGGCTGTTGAAGGTCTCGTCGGGGAACGCTTTGGTTCGTCTGCGAAGAAAATCCGTTACCAGCCCATCAGAAGAAAGAAAGGCAACCCGTTTTCTGTCACTATCACTCGCGGCATTAATAAGTGTGACAAACTTGTCGGTATCAACGAGCCATTTCCTAAATTGTGTTGGGTCTCCAGAGAAGGGTGTCACGATTGTACGGATCTGCTGGAATTTGGCGTAGTGGTCCACATTTTGGAGTATATCTGTAATGTGGCGTAAAGCTTGCATCGCTGGTGTATCGTCTGATGGTAGAGGTAGTGCTTGTGCATTAAGTGCCTGCTGGTGCTGAAATTGTTGGAGCATGTGTGCTTGTTGTTGCGCATCGTAAGTAGCTAAATCCGTGATGGAGAGTTATTACGTTTGCTGAAGGGAGCTGGTTACTGCACCATTAATGACTTAGTATGTCAACGTTGCCGGGGCCCGAAAGGGGAGCAAAGAATAGTAACACTGCACCCTACCACGCATGTCGTAAAAAGCGACTAAGGAGGGTTGGGCATGGGGCTGTTTACCCCATCCCGTAAAAACTTCGCACAGTGGGCTGATCACCTGCTTGCCAACCAATCTGATTACGGAAACAACGATAGATTGTTTGGTCTGTTTCTGTTCCACAAAGACGCCACTAGGCGTGGTGGAAACAGCGATAGATTGATCAATTTGTTGTTGCCCTAAGACGCCACTAGGCGTACTGGCCACATACTGCTTTGCCGGTTGGTGGCTAAGGATGGAAGATGTCAACGTTAAGGAAACATAGTTGATATCTTTTATTTTTTGTTATAAAAGTCTTGTCAACAATTTGTTAAGTTGTTGCTGGCGGTCTGTCATACATGGTAACTCCTAACTGATCTATTGATTAACCCAGATTCTTTAACTCTCCTTGAGACATACCTGAAGAATTCAGATCACACGTGCATTCTAGTTTCCTCCAACGATAATCAACTTGATAACAGCGATTCTTTCAATTTAAACCTTAATGATGAAAGTTCTACAATAATTCATGTAGAAAAGATCAAATGATTCAAGGACCGTTCTTGTTTATACAAAGGAATCCACAAATGCAAAGGACTTAGATTATTCCTTTTCTTTCTCTTATCAAGTAAATCCTGTTCCTGGAGCATCGTTCTAATCTTTATCCCCTAACCATTCCTAATGTACGAAATACAATAACAGCTAGTTCGAGAGGTACAAAGCTTTTGGTATATCAGATATTAAACACGAGTATATTGCTAGCGCAATGTACATTTACTAATAAAAACCGTTGGAGTTTCGGATAGGTTCATCTAGTCAAAGGAGCCTCACGAACTCTGTAGACCTATGTCCCTCAAGATTAACAATGAAACAATGGCCCCTATGATCAACTTGAAATTCTATATAAACACCGAAAGTAGAGCTCTGCTTCGTCGTGAGCTGTATCTCCATTGGTCAGTATATAATGTTTCTTTCTATTTCATTAGTCACAGCTTCTGATGTCATGGCGTTGTCTTCGAAACGCCTCCGATTACTTATCATAAAATTTAAATAAGCTCATGTAAATTAAGTGACGTCAATCGTTGCCGAGCAACTCTTGCCAATGATCTATAGTTAAGGCACCACAGCAAAATTTTAGTTTCAGTTTCAATTTGTGTGGCAATTTATCTGAGCTTTATATTTACTACTAACATTAGCATAGACATTCCGGACACTATATATATATATATATATATATATATATATATATATATATATATATATATATATATATATATATATATATATATATATATATATATATATATGACTATGTTGACTGGACTATCCGAAAACCTACAGGATGTAAACGATGTAAGGAAGACAGCCATAATTAATGATGAGCTTAAACGACTTCAGGTGGATATAGCTGCACTTCAGGAAACGCGCCTGGCGGGCTCTGGAACGGTGAGCGAGAAGGACTACACATTTTATTGGCAAGGGAAAGATCTTAATAAAGCTAGAGAACACGGAGTAGGTTTTGAGGTCAAAAAATCGCTAACTAACATGGTTGAACCAGGCGAGAATGGATCAGAACGCCTGTTAACGCTCCGCCTGCAAACTAGCACAGGTCCCATCACCCGTGTCACTGTATATGCTCCTACTCTGTACTCTGCCTCAGAAGCTAAAGATGAGTTCTACGAGAATCTAGCAGCAGTAATCAAAAGCATACCTAGGCAAGAACAGCTTGTTCTCCTTGGTGACTTTAACGCTAGAGTGGGTGCCGATAATGTTTCATGGCCTTCATGTCTGGGCAGGTTTGGTATTGGCAAGATGAATGAAAATGGACAACGGCTCTTAGAGTTGTGCGTCCACCATGACCTCTGCGTGACCAACACCTACTTTCAGACAAAACCCCAGCATAAGGTGTCATGGAGACACCCACGATCCAAGCACTGGCACCAACTTGACCTGATTCTCGTCAGAAGGCCACTCCTCAGATCTGTGCTCTCCACGCGCTCGTACCATAGTGCAGACTGTGACACAGATCACTCCTTGGTTTGCTGCAAAATCAGAGCACAACCAAGAAAACTCTATCGTGTCAGACATGAAGGGAAACCACGCATTGATACCAGCAAGATGTCAGACCCTTTCGTGATCGCTCAATTCACTGCGACCTTCAAGAAAGTGCTCAGTAGCCCTCAGCATGGTGATACTATTACAGAGAACTGGGAGCATCTACGGAACACGATTCAAAGTACTGCACTTGCCACCTTTGGTAAGAAAACAGCAAAGTCAAATGACTGGTTTGACGCTTCATCAGATGTGATGGCACCTGTTATTGAAGCTATGCGCAGTGCTATGAATGAATACAAACGTTCACCGAGTGCCAGAACCCTACAGATCCTGAGGGCTACGAGAAGCAAAGTTCAACAAATTGCTCGACGCTGTGCAAATAACTATTGGCTCCAGCTCAGTGAGAGCATCCAGATCGCAGCGCAAACAGGCAACATTAGACAAATGTATGACGGTATAAAGAAAGCACTTGGCCCCCATAAAAGTAAGACGGCACCGCTAAAAACCATCAGCGGAGAGAAGCTAAGCGATAAGGGTAAGCAGATGGAGAGGTGGGTCGAGCACTACTCTGAGCTTTACGCTAGAGACAATACCGTTACGCCTGCAGCCCTTGATGCTGTCAATAGTCTGCCAACTATGGAGGAGCTGGATGCCGAACCAACATTAGAGGAACTCAGTAAGGCCATTGATAGCTTGGCCTCTGGCAAAGCACCAGGCAGTGATGGGATTCCTCCTGATTTAATCAAATGCTGTAAGAGCACGCTATTACATCCCTTGCATAGGATGCTGTGCCAGTGCTGGGAAGAGACAACTATTCCTCAAGACATGCGAGATGCCAAGATTGTAACACTGTATAAAAATAAAGGAGACAGAAGTGATTGCAATAACTACAGAGGCATCTCTCTTCTTAGTATTGTTGGTAAGGTTTTTGCCAAAGTCATCTTAATGCGACTACACAAGTTAGCTGAGCGCATATATCCAGAGGCACAGTGTGGATTCCGAGCTGGCAGATCAACAACAGACATGATCTTCTCTCTCCGCCAGCTTCAGGAAAAATCAAGAGAGCAGAAAAGACCATTATATATCGCCTTCATAGACCTCACAAAAGCATTCGACCTGGTTAGTAGGGATGGACTCTTTAAAATCCTCCTGAAAATAGGCTGCCCTTCTAAAATGCTGGAAATGATAAAGTCATTTCATGACGACATGAAGGGAACAGTCCAATATGCTGGAAGCACGTCACAGCCCTTTGATATACGAAGTGGCGTTAAACAAGGCTGTGTTCTGGCTCCGACCCTCTTCGGAATCTTCTTTGCCTTACTCTTGAAACATGCATTCAGAGATGCAACTGAAGGAATATGCCTTCACACTAGGTCAGATGGCCGTCTGTTTAATCTTTCAAGGCTGAAGGCAAAAACAAAAATCAGAAGGGTCACTATAAGAGACTTGTTGTTCGCTGATGATGCTGCAGTCGTCACTCAAAGCCAACAGGAGCTTCAGAGCTTGATGAATCGCTTCACTAAAGCATGCAAGGACTTTGGCCTCACAATAAGTCTAAAGAAAACGAATGTGCTGAGTCAGGATGTGGGTGCTGCACCAGTTATCACTATCGATAACTATGAATTGGCAGTGGTGCACCACTTCACATACCTAGGGTCTACCATCAATGACAAACTCTCACTGGATACAGAAATCGACAGCCGCATTGGCAAAGCTGCAGCTACCTTTGCCCGCCTCACATCGCGTGTTTGGGGAAACTCTAAACTCACAATGAAGACCAAAGCTGCGGTATATAATGCCTGCGTCACCAGCACACTCCTATATAGCAGCGAGACCTGGACGACCTATGCTAAGCAAGAAAGAAGGCTCAATACCTTCCATTTGCGGTGTCTACGCCGCATCCTCGGCATCTCGTGGAAAGATAAAGTGACAAATGTCGAGGTGTTGTCACATGCTGGCCTTCAAAGTATGTATACGCTGCTTAGACAGCGCAGACTTCGCTGGCTTGGCCATGTTCGCCGCATGGAAGATGGTCGCATCCCAAAAGATATCTTCTACGGACAATTAGCAGATGGCAAGAGAACAGTTGGGCGACCACAGCTGAGGTTCAAAGATGTGTGCAAAAGAGATATGAGGGCACTGGACATGGATCCAGCAACATGGGAGGATGAAGCTGCCGATCGCAATAAGTGGCGATGCTATTTACGGCACCACCTCAGATTGGGCGAAGAGAGGCTCACACAAGAAGCAGAGGTGAGGAGAAAACGTCGAAAATAAGCAGCTGAGGGCTGCCACCTCAGGGGCGCATTCCCATAGTCAGTTATGACTGAAGGGGCTATTATTATTATTATTATTATTATTATTATTATTATATATATATATATATATATATATATATATATATATATATATATATATATATATATATATATATATATATATATATATATATATAATAGATTGAAAATGGGTAACTGTTAGAAAACAGTTTAGCATATGATCTTTAAAGAAAGAACAATTATTTCTTCATCGAAGATGTTAAGTTTTGTTCATTAATTTTAGTGTCCACAATCTGTGTCGATTAGATCACTTAGCTTCTAACTGATGTAGTCTGGTGTAGTTGGCGCTGGTTCTCCAGTGACTTCTCGACTGTTCACTCTTTCTCCAGGAGTCAAATGGCTTGTTAGAGCATGTTCCTTGTGTTGAAAGAGCAATGTCCTCAAATTTCGCCGCTTCTAGTGCCCTCTATGCCCGTCTGTTATAGATGGTATCCACAGCTTAAAGCTAGTAAGTAGTACCAGGATATGAGAGATAGATAAAATAGTACCTCTCTTACGTTTTATGTCTCCTGATGTAAGCTTCAGGCGACCTCCGCATTCCTCCACCATTTCATCTTCCTCTGAATTTTACCTGATACCCACGAGCATAAAACCTCAGACCCTCGAGATGAAAGTGGGTTCAGAGAGTGGAAGAATGTCAATGACTTATAATTTTACATACATCAAGCTGAAATAGTAGTGACATATGAAATATACGTTTTGATATCATATTCATCCTCTTTCTGCTCCCTTTGGCGCAAGGGGCTACATCTGCTATTGGTTCTTTTTGAGGAAACCTGCATGATGCAGTCACAAGCTCTTGCAATGGTAGTTTATGTGGCAAGTTATTTTAAATTATGAGGTTGCCAGCCCCATACACAACTTTACATAAATAAGCATCTTATACATGTAAAAGGCACATATAAAATATGAAAACTTACATGTTACAACTTACCCCTTCACTATGAATAGGTTATTATATCCAGACTTTGATGCAAAGATTGGCCGCAGTTTGTCCTGCAACTGTTTAAAATACAGTTTTCCCTTATCGAGCTAAGGTTACTTGTTAAAGTACACTGCTAATTTTTAACACTTGTGGCTCTAAGTATAATAAAAGAAGTTTAATACTTTCAATGTACAAGTTACTTCTAACAAATTATGGAATCCTTATTACTAACACCTATCTTGGCGTATGGTCTCCTTGAAGAAGATGAACATACAGTGGGGACTCTTCTGAACACTGATTTTAAGGTTAAAGTTTCGCCCACGCCAATCTCAACCTCGTGCGTTTCTTTTGGGTGGAACCCAATCGTAATTTAGCTTTGTATATGTTTCTAATTTTAAGCCAACCACAAGGTAATGCGTATTATTTTAGTAAATTCTCCACCCACATATCGTTTGTAATGTAGGTTCATTAGTCTACAGGGATGAGTAGTATTACTAATTATTTACATCGCCATATATGGTAAATGTAACTAAATAATTATATAATCTGCCTTGCCCTTCTTCTTCAAGATTGTTATCTCTTCTTCCTTTCACTGTTTATTACGATAATAGACTTTTGCCTGAACTGATAATATCACATCTCCCTGTGTCATAATACTTCAATCTTGTTGTAATGAAGATAAACTTAAGGATTGGCGATTTTTGCACTCATGCCAGGAAAATTAGACACGTTATCTTTTAGATGGCCATCTTATACCCAAGTTGACAGGAAACAAGTACTTAATCCGATTGTAGTGTTCCGACAATTTAAATGATGATAACACTGTTCCCAGATTATCGTTTGAGTTTATCTAACAAACAATCACTAAGCGTATCTATCATTTGCCTGCGTTTTGAGTAAACACTCGGCCGGCGAACAAAGAGGTTTCAGTATGGTTTTAGTCTTTATTGATCTCCGCCTTTGCTTAAGCGGTGACTGAACATAATGAGGACGATAAACATTGTATGAGCGGTCAAGCGCTAAAAAGTAGGAACGCACCTTGACTAAGAGATAACGAATGTTGAATACTGACATAGAGGAGTGTACACAGAAAAATTGAAGAAACGAGTAGGACGATAGAACCAAAAAACGATGACACGTGATAGTTTCATCCTTAGACGTTATTGTGGTTTGGTGAAGTGGAGAGTGTCTATGAACTGTGTCACTGAATTGCACTTAACTGCCCAGGTAGCAACAATAGGTTGTCGCTGATGCTGGTTCTCAGTGAAGTCTGGACTTTTCCTTCTCACTTCAGGTGTCGAATGGCTATTGAGATGACGTTCGTTGCACGAGTAAATCTCACAAGTGTGCCGCTTCGAATGTTCTCTAGACCCGCCTCTTGTGTTTGGTATACAGAGCTGAATACTAGTTAGTAGTACCAGAAACTGAGACAAATATAAAATCGCATCTCCCGTAAATAGTTTATTTTCCAATGTAAACATCAAGACACTTTCGTTTTCCTCTACCATTTCATTTTCCTTTTTCATATTTCTGATGTCCATGAGCACGAAATCTCCGGCCATAGAGACAGCTGAAAGTGTTTTAGGACAGTGAAGGAGTGCAAATGAATCATATTACAATATGCATCCATCTGAATACCAGTACTGACATCTGAAATATACATTATGGTATAATAATCCTCTTTCTGCTCCCTAAGGAGCGTGAGGATACATCTGCTATTGGTTCCTTGCGAAGTAGTCACCAGCTCTTGCAGTAGTGGTTCATGTGGCAATTTATTTTTCTTGATGTGGTTGCCAGCCTTTTGCTCAATTTTATATACATAAGCATATTTATAGGGCAAATACACATATAACAACAAGAAAAATATACATTTAAAAAAAATTAAATTCGTAAAGGGTAGATATCCAGACGTTTTAGCACAGATTGGCCGATAGCATTTTACTGCAGCCGTATAATACAGTCTTCCCAGCTGAGCTAATGATAATTGCAATTATACAATTCCTAGCTTTAACACATGGGGAAGATTCTATGGAATCGTGACTATAAAGAATGTTAACACTTTTAATTTCACAAAAGTTAACTCTAGACTTAGTCACTTCCTAGCAAAATTTATCTCTATCTCATGTCTGGCGTCTGGTCCTCTATAGATCACGAGAAACGGAATGAAAATCACGAGTTAAAAAAAAAAAAACTCGTGTCTTATAGCCCAAAATTTCGCCCACACAAAATTTTATTTCGGCTTAGTTTATTTTTCTAAACGTAGAACCAATGTAGGGTGTCTTAATTTTATATATTTCACCAACGCATCTTGTATTATTGGGAAGATCGTTCTGTGAGGTAGATGGGTAGTGTTGCTAATTACTGACATTGCCGGAATTGATAATGTGACAGGACCTCCCCTAATTCCCAATTATTTGTTGGTCTATTTTTTCTACTTCTGGTTATTAAAATAAGAGACATGTAAGTAAGTTAGACAGAAGGATCGTCATTTCACAGGTCACTCCAGCAAAATTAAACAACAAGTTATCTGAAACGACTCACTTCTCATTTCGACAACATTCGTTTTCGGTCGCATTTACCAGCTGGGTGGAAACAAATACGTAATCCTAATGTGGTGTCCGACAACTTACTTCGGATCTTGAGATACGCGACGTTCGAGCATCTGTGATAACGATAAGTGAGACCAGGTTAGTATTCTCCTTACTGTTGTATCGCCAAGCTGAGCAGACTGTCCACAGTTAAAAAGATAAACATACCAGAGTGATTTAAGACGGTGAAATATGGTTGTTCTCGGGGAGTGTACACCGATGAAAAAGATAATATCGGCAAATAATGACATAGAGGAATAGAGGAAAAAAATGTATGGTAAAATAGAATAGCGAATATATAACGTTGTGACACAAACATATAATAAGTTTAACATTGGAATTTATCGCTAGTTTATAATATTATTGTACAACAAAGTATGATACGGAAACCATACTGTGAAACAGCGAAGATTTGGGATGTAAATGACATTAATAAGTGCTTGTACAGAACAGATTGACTGAAATGGTATGACAAGATCATCTATGTGGAAGTGCTGGAAACAACCAGACTATTACCAGTGGATCAAGATCTGGTGAGAACCTGATGGCTTTGGGTATGATACATTTAAAGGAAACCATCAGATATCATTACAAGGTCGTTCTTCTTCTGGTATAACCAGGCTAAGAGAATAAGAGGAAAACTAATTTTTTTTTTAAAAACATAAACATGGAGGAGGGAATTCAACATGGACACGAAGGGGATAAAGATGATATAGGAAACCCTTTAAGAGATGGTACAGGATAACAAGACTTGGCCTGCATGTGTTTACTGTTTGTGTTCCAGGGTGAGCAAACAGGTAATTAATTAATGAATATATTTGTTTAATAAATGTTTCTCAATGTCAAACTCCTGTCAGTTGCAGACGTCGATTATTTTCACGTTTTCCTAACTTTTTAAACACATTTACGTACTAGTTTTATATTAAAATTGTGACATGTAGTGGTTTGGCCACACGATAACGTCACTAGTGATTCCAGTCCCTTTAAAAGGGAAAAGCACAAGCAATTTTAACACATAGGACAAGATTTATTAATATGGTTTCCAGTATGCCCATGGCTATATGACCAGTAGCAAAATTGTTTCCCTACAGGACAGTAAAAATAAATGTATAGGTCTTTGACGTGCGCATCTGAAGAAGTAGCCACGTGAAGATTCAACAATTTGTTTTTTCAATCTTCCTTTAATTTTGTTGTTGCGTCTGCTCAACTGTTTAAAACGTAAAGTTCTGGCGGTCGTGTAAGAGAAAAGACTAACGTCCTTGGAAATGATCGTCAACGGCGCCCATTGGGTATTTGTTGATGATAACTTGATTCGACGTCTTAAAACACTTGATTTTCTATTTCCTTTCGAATGATCAAGCAGAATAAATAATTGATGCTCTTGAGGTGGAACTATAGAAGAATGGGGCGCGTCTCATGGACAGAGAAGAAAATAAATATAGAGGCCATAGAATACCTATTAATGAAAAGAGAATTAATAAAGGAGATAAAAGTTAGACAGCTAAAATATTTTAACCATGTAAACAGACAAATGTCTTTGGCTGATGCAGGTCGACTTGCCCAGAATCGTGATGCGTTCAGAGCAGCTGTAATGGAGACAACGTTCTGGAAAGAATACGTCACATGATGATGAAAAAGACATAACACCTTACTGAAGACCATAATAGAAGGCAGAGTTGAAGGCAAACGAGCTTTTCGTGGAAAGATAACATCAGGAGATGAACTAGAAAGAGTCTATCAGAGTGCACCACCAAGACAAGAGACAGGAAAGAGTCTATCAGAGTGCACCACCAAGACAAGAGACAGGAAAGAGTCTATCAGAGTGCACCACCAAGACAAGAGACAGGAAAGAGTCTATCAGAGTGCACCACCAAGACAAGAGACAGGAAAGAGTCTATCAGAGTGCACCCCCAAGACAAGAGATAGAAGACATTGGAGATTCATTATAGCTGACCTTGTTTGTAGAAATAGCTGCTGATGATGATGAAAACACTTGGTCCCTGGGACACCAGCGACAATGAAGTCAAACTAGTGTCTACTGCATGTCAGTTAGGTTAGTCACGCGACAGGTAAATGTGTCAGTTCTTTTAATACTGTCAATCCATATCTTTTTTTTTGTCCGCCCTGCCTTCTTTTGTCTGGAACTCTACCTTAAAGATTAATCTTTGGTTGGCAACGTAACCTTGATATTTAGGCATACTGTTTCATCTTCTGTCTCTTTACTGTTGTGAGAACGTACGGTCCAATAGCATGGCTGAATGTTTGTCTTATCCGTTTATTTGTTCTCGATCCATGTACGATAATTTTAATATCTTCTGAAACATTTCATTTCCACGTCATGTCATTCCCATGGGTCGTCATGACTACTGCACCCTCAGGTACGTCGAACAAGGCGGCTGTTGCGTGAGAAATTCTCGCAACATCGTTTTATTACAATATATATTTTATAACGCAAGGGCAACAACTGCTTGAAATTTATAGTCACTTTTCTCGGTCAGCAGTTGTCTCCTCGCGTTGGTATTGAATGCAGTTAAGTTTGCTATGCTAGGCCGTTTTCTCAGAAAACGGTTGGCAACCTGTTGGGTTATCCTTTTAAGGTAATCATTCTTACGCTGGTTCGTAGTAAAGGTCCTTGCGTCTTAAGTTCTGAGCTGTGGACATTTTGCGCTGGACTGCGCATGACTGGTCTTGCTTCTTGGTCGATCGATTTCCGCCCACCAGTCCAGTGAGCGATTTTGAATAGTTAGGAAGATGCCCCGCTGAGAGGGGATCTCCGCTATTTTTTGTTCTGTCAGGAATGTGAAGTCCTCTTAATGGATATTTCGTTTATTCGAGATAATACCTCTAGTGTATTTGCACATGCCGGGAGGCGTAATATTTCTGTGTATTTCCTGAAGGCAAGGTAAATTAACTTTTCATTAACTCTATCGATTTTTGGTCGTGAGCGATTTTTGATTCATAGCCTGTCTTCGAAAGGCGTCGTCACGAGATGTTTTCCCAGCTCACATGTCGCTGTATTGTACTGCATCGGTTGATGCATGTCCCAAGGACCATTACTTGCTACTTTGTTACATGAACTAGGTTTGGAAAACCTTTGTTATCTAGAGGATATTTTTGAGGACATTATTTATACTTCGGCAGACGTGCCTGTCTTGCTGAAGTCAGATTAAGGAGAGTGAACTGATCTCATACATCTGGTTATCTCCTGGCTGTTATAGAAAAGGATGGAGTTTTTCACCTGACTACATTTACAGCACTATGAAATATAACATGCATCTGACTCATCATTGTAATGCTGTCTACCGTCCATTGCTGTATTGAATGTTGCTGTGATAATGACTGTTTGATGTGCCTACATATTCGCGTAACCATTTTGTCACTGTGGCGTCCACAATAAATAATGAAGAAAAACGTCATCGGCTGTTACAAGAATCATTGACTTTATACGTCGTGAGTTTACTGACGTCCTAATGTGGATTGCCCTGTTATTTTGTATGATTATTGTTTGACTGAACACATCTGCACACTACACAAAAACCAGACCACGGGCACCATCACTCACCTCATGGTGCACGCGTCATTTGGCGGCCAATTACTCAATCATAATATAAATTGGGCGTCATCATTTGGTGGCCATAAGCTGGTTTGATCTGGTACCAGCAAACACGGGGTCCCTTACCCACTTCATTTTCAACAAGAATTCATCAGCATCCTTCAAGAAATTAACATTCTTCAAGACAGTCAACATCTTCAAAATTTTCAAAGTACTCGGCGTTGCCCGGTAAATGTCAAAATTGCAATTTTTGACTGAAACAGAAATTTGACAGTACCCGGCGTTGTTACATGTTGCCGGATAACTCGGACTGCTGTTTTCTTTTACGCAAGTCAAGCAAGTTGCTGTTATCAAGGTTCCAGTGCTGTCGTTTTTTGAGAAGGTCAAGTGCCGGTTGAAACGGGTTGTTTTCTGAAGAAGGCCAAGTACCGATTTCCATCAACTTACTTTTGGATAAGAGGGTCAAGTGCCGAAACAACTCAACATACAGTATTTCAGAAGCTCTAGTACCATCGTGTTAGCAGTGGAAGCAGTTCAGATGTGCCATCATCGTTGGAGCTTCGCTCTTTAGGACGTTGATTGACATCCGTTTTTTCTGCTGTTCTACGATTGGAAGCCTATAAGTTAAGTGGCCTGTTTGTACGTAAACTGTGCCCTTATACTTCTGCTGAGTCTTCTGTGTATCATCTCATTCTATTGTTATATGTTATTCGTATATTTATATGTTTATATTTCAGCGGGTTCTCGGTTGGGTGGTGTCTCCCTTAGATCATGCCACGTCATAGAGGTCGTCTATTGTGAGCGTTTTCTGTAGGGTGAGCAAATTTCCGATACTGGAATTTGCTAAGCGACTTCTGTTGCTATTTATGTTAGCTGTGATGACATGTATTAATATTGTTTTCGTTATTATTTCGCATTCTTTAGTTTTGTTTTGATTTGTTTGTATTTGTTAGCCTACTCTTGACTATAGTTTAGTTTCATACAACATTTTTGTTTATACACTGTGGTGTCATGTATTTTGTTTAATTCTATCGCAGATATCGTCACATTTTTTGTGATATTTCATTAATTTCTGCTTTATTTTTAGTTGATTTCTGCGAACGTTTTTGTATTGTTGCTGATCTTTGTTATTGTTTACATTGTTATTGTTTACATTGTTTGCATTGTTTACATTTTCAATGTTTACATTCTGCATGTGTTTACATAGTCATTGTTTACAGTTATAGTAATTAGTTAATGGGCTATGCTAATGCACTGTTACTACTACACTGATGATAAATGAATGATGAATAGTGTCGTGCACTATTGAATGAGAAGTGCACTTATGATCAAGAATTGAGTGTTGATATTTCATATACAAGTTCTTTGATTGGAGACTTGTTTCCCACAGAGACTGGGATAATATAATGTGATGTGAATATACAAGTGCTTAATTAAGACTTGTTACACTTAGGTTTGAAATAAATTAGTTAATTATTTCAGGTTTTTGAACTCATATTATTACTCATCATGTCTACATTTGAGCACTTTATTGAGCAGGGTAAATTGCTTGGGAAGACTGGTGATAAGTTAGAAGAATTTGCAACTGCTCGATATGATAAAGCAATGGAAGCTGAACAAAAGAAACTGCAGATGCAGGTGGATGAAAAAAGATTCCAAATGGAAATGGAAAAACAAAAAAGGGAATCAGAAGCTGAGGAAAGAAAACTCCAGCTAGAAGCTGAAAGATTTCAAAAAGAGGCTGAAAATAAAAGACTTGAAAAAGAAGCTGAGAATAAAAGACTTGAAAAAGAGGCTGAAAATAAAAGACTTGAAAAAGAAGCTGAGAATAAAAGACTTGAAAAAGAGGCTGAGAATAAAAGACTTGAGAAAGAAGCTGAAAGACTTCAAATAGAGGCTCAGGCTGAGGAAAGAAGATTACAGAGAGAGTCTGATGAGAGGAAAGAGAAAGCAAAAATGGAACATGAAGAAAAGGTCTTAGCTTTAGAGTTGGAAAAATTGAAATTGATGAACATGAGTAATGGTAATGATTCAAACAAGGGTTCATCTTCTGGTAAGGCTAATAATGATACGTTTAAGATTAAGTTACCAACATTTAGTCCTTCCAGTGATGACATAATGTTCTATCTGGACAGATTTGAACAAGCATGTACAGCTCATAACATAGACAAAGCAAAATATGTTTATCAGTTATCAGGGATACTGACAGGTAAAGCTCTAAGTATATTAAATATGGTGGATGAACCTGACAAGAACAATTATGAGGTTGTCAGGGCCGCTTTGTTAAAGAAATATCAGCTTAACGAAGACGGCTATCGTCTACAATTTAAAAACATGTTACCTGAAAATGGAGTTGAATTCTCCGAGTTTATTGCAAGAATACGCATTACTTTCTCACGATGGGTTGAACTATCTAAGACGGAAAAAACTTATGAAGGACTTATGGACTTAATACTTAGAGACAAAGTCATGTCGTCTGTCAATGAGTCTTTCCTTGCTTTCCTTCATGAACGTAAACCTAAAACAATAAAAGAAATGGAAGATTTCTGTTGCCAATATGTAACTGCGCACCCACACATAACCATGGGTAACTCTAAGGTGAAAGAAGGTTTACCGGTTGCTTCGGCAGCACCGTATGGTCAAA
This sequence comes from Oreohelix idahoensis, assembly GCA_024509875.1. Classification (NCBI taxonomy): domain Eukaryota; kingdom Metazoa; phylum Mollusca; class Gastropoda; order Stylommatophora; family Oreohelicidae; genus Oreohelix; species Oreohelix idahoensis. The sequence goes on from JAMPIV010020397.1 coordinate 227,118, forward strand.
ACTTTGCTCGTAGATCCCAACAAAATTTTGATAGAAAGGGCAGCGGTAATTTCTGTCAAAATCATGGAAATCAATTTCATGGTGATTCTTCTTCGAAGAATTGGAGACAACCTGATAGTACTCGTTACTATCACCCTAATAATTATAGGCATTTCAAAAGAGGATATGGTAATAGAGGTTATTCCTGCCGAAGACCTCAAAACCAAACAAATAGATGTTCGCATCAATGTGAACATGATAGTAATCGTGGAAACTGGAATTCGAACCAGGATAACAATTACAATAGAGACAACAATAACTTCAGAGATAATAATAACTCTGATAACTTCAGAGGTAATAATAGTCGCGGTAGGTCTCAACACAAAAAAAAGAGATATCAGCAGGCTAATTCTGTACAACAGGAAACTGAGGGAGCCTGTAATCAGGTCGTTGATAATAAAAACTTTGACGCGGTCACTGGTTCTACTTTTGACTTTGAGAGAGCAAACAAATGCCCCCAATGCAGTACTTTATTCGAACCGGGTACCATAACTACTTTGAGTTGTGGTCACCCACTTCCCGCTCTTCCTGCTGCTGTTGCGCATGACGGGAGGGGTTCTTTAATCCTACATAAGGGTCTTGTTAATGATACTCCGGTCTCACTACTTTTCGATTCCGGATGCACCACTATTGGTGTTAGACAATCGCTTGTAGATCCATCTTGTGCTACAGGAAAGGTTATTAAATGTGTCACATTTGGCGGCACTCTAGAAAAATATCCTACTGCTGTAATTCGCATTGCCACTCCTTTCTTTACTGGAGATGTGCATGCTTGTCTCTTACCTAATCCTATTGCGGACCTTATTATTGGTCGTATTCACGGAGTTAGGGAGTGTACCCCACAGCAGATTGCTGCTTGGGAAGATAATAACATGCAAGCTACAAATGCAGTGGTTACAAGAGCACAAGCTCTACAAACACCCGAAACTTCACTGAATAGTGATAATGAAGTTGATAGCCAAGATAGTCACTTAGTAATCACTCGTGACTCTTTCATAAAATTGCAAGAAGAAGATCCTTCTTTAAAAAAATTCTTCATTCTTGCGAAGAAAGGTGATCCGAATCAGGATACAAATAGAAAATCTTGGATTGCAATGAGAAACGGCGTACTTGTACGTATGGTACAAGATTCGACTACTTCGGCGCATTCGCAAATTCTTGTTCCCAAGAGCATGAGAGTGCAAATATTGCAACATGCTCATGACTCGCAATGTGCTGGACATATGGGTTTTGCCCGTACGAAGTCGAGAGTCCTTGCGGCTTTCTTTTGGCCTTTTGTCAACAAGGACATTCGTATTTACTGCCGATCATGCAAGGTATGTCAGGAGGTCAAATCTAGAGGACCACGACATGCTGCGCCTATCCAGGCTGCTGACATTCCTATTCGGCCGTTTCAGAAAATGGCCATAGATATTATTGGCCCTTTTAAGGTCAAGTCGGCCAGAGGACATCAGTTCATTCTTACATGTGTCGATATGTGCACACGTTGGCCAGAGGCTATCCCTCTTAAGAGCATATCTACTACAGATATCGCAGATGCTCTTTGGTTGATATTTTCTCGCTTGGGGTTCCCCAGAGAAATATTGTCAGACCATGGCACTCAACTCATATCTGACACTATGTCACAGGTAATGTCTACCTTACATATTGAACGATCTCTCAGTAGTATCTACCATCCTATGTCTAATGGGTTAGTTGAGCGTCTGAATAGAACGCTAAAGACTTTGCTTGGTAAGATAACTGAAGATCATCCTCAAGATTGGGACAGGGTTTTACCCGCGGCTCTCTTTGCCTATAGAGAAGTCCCTAATGAACACACAGGATTTTCTCCCTTCGAACTTGTCTTTGGCGCGCGTCCGCGCGGCCCTATGTCTTTATTACACGATCTCATCACTGCCGATGATATTAGCGATGAAACTCAATCCTCATATGAGTATGTCATTGCTCTTAGACAAAAGATCATTGAGGCATGTAAGCTAGCAACTGCTTCATCAGAAATTGCTAAAGAGAAGGCAAGACAGTTTGCTAACAAAAATAGATGTCTACGACAACTTTGTCCAGGTGACAAAGCATTCGTCCTACTCCCCAGTAGGGAAAATAGACTTCTTATTGCATGGAAAGGTCCGTATGCAATAGTCTCTCGGATTTCCGATGTTGACTATGTGGTCGATATTGATGGAAAGCATAAAACTTTCCACATAAACATGCTTTCGGAATTTCACGAACGTCCGGACTATTTGCTGCCTATTTTCCAGGCAACGGATGATGCTCCTGCACCTCACGGTCATTATTCATCCCTGTCTGTCATACAGGATGAGGAATCTACCTTCTCTGATGTCAATCTTCCCCTTCCAGTGGTTCCATTACATTCCACGGAATCTTGGAAAAACGTTTCTGTTTCTCCTAATCTTTCTGGTGACGAACATCGACAAATCTCGACGATGTTACAAACATTTCAGGATGTTCTCACTGACATTCCTGGACACACAGATGTCATAGAACATGACATAATTCTTACCGACAATAATCCAATTAGGGTTAGGCCTTATCCTATCCCTATACACTTTCAGTCGCAAGTGGAAAAGGAATTGGATGAAATGATTCAATTAAATATAATTGAACCATCGACTTCACATATTCTTCTTCCATGGTTATTGTCCGGAAGAAGGATAAGAACATACGAATTTGCGTTGATTATCGCAAATTGAATCAGGTCACAAAGTTCGATGCTGAACCGATGCCTTTGTTAGAAGATCTACTGATTAGACTTTCTAATTCTAGATTCTTCACTAAACTTGACTTGTCTAAAGGTTATTGGCAAGTGCCTTTAGCAGAGCATGCCAAACCTCTTACTGCTTTTTCTACACCTAGGGGTCTATTTCAATGGAATGTTATGCCTTTTGGTCTCATGAACGCCCCTGCCACTTTCGTTCGCATGATGCGTCGAATTCTGTCACATCGTTCGGATGTCATCGCATACTTAGATGACATCTGTCTCTTCAGTGATACCTGGGAAGATCACTATTTAGGGTTATATGACTTACTGTCCACTCTACGTGAGAATAATTTGACAGCAAAACCTTCTAAAGCTTTTGTTGGTTTTGGTGAAATCTCTTTCCTGGGTCATCGTGTTGGTCATGGTCTCTTGAAGACAGAAGACCACAATACTTCCAAAATACTGAACATCTCTGTTCCTAAAACGAAGAAACAAGTTAGGAGTCTCTTAGGTTTAATTCAATTTTTATGGGAGATTTATTCCAAATTTATCTTCGATCATGGCACCTCTCTCAACATTGTTGAAGAAAGGTTCGCCTAATCTGGTCCGTTGGTCTGAAGAATGCCAATCTTCACTAGACCAAATCAAGAATATATTTTCTTCTCCTCCCATCTTAAGATTACCTACTCTTGATAGGACTTTTGTTCTTCGGAGTGATGCTTCATCCACTGGGATTGGAGCAGCACTGATGCAAGAATATGCAAATACTCTGCATCCTGTTATGTACATTTCTAGAAAACTAAATGCGGCAGAGAGGAACTACTCGGTTTTAGACCGTGAGTTGTTAGCGATGGTTTGGTCAATTCTAAAACTACAAAGATTCCTCCTGGGCGCACATTTCATTCTAGAGACTGATCAGAAAGCTCTTACAGCTATTCAGACTAAGAATTTGAAGAGTTCGAGATCCACTCGATATGCTATAGCTCTTCAACCTTTTCACTTCACGGTACGAGCTATCCGTGGTGCGGATAATGTGATGGCTGACATTTTGTCTAGATGCCCACATGACTCCAACTAATACTTCTGTCCTATATTTCCATATATTACAGAGTCATAACACACCTATATTACTACAATAGATTAGCACATCTGTACTCACTTTATATGTACACACTATCGTGCTTTGTTATCATCTTCTTCTGTTCGTTTTTTTTAAGATGATAGAGGAAGACTGAGTGGTTAATATAAGGGCCGTTAGTTTACTAAACAGCCACAATTATTAATAATGTATTGTACCTTATGAAGCATATTAGTTATTAATTAGCATTATATTGCTTGTACTTTCTCAGAATGTCATTGATGAGCTGAGGACTTACCTTACTATTATCAAGCATGACGAGTTCTAGATTGTGTACTTACCCTCGGAATGCCAGAGGATATGTCCTGGATCGTCATGTAGTTTAACTTTACTATGTACTTATGTCATTACATGTCAAATAATGTACTATTTAAATTTTCCTATCAGATTTGTACATCCATTTTTAAAGACAATATTAGATTATGCTATTTATTGATGTCTATGGTAACTTGCATACGTATATTGTGTTTACATGCTAACGTGATGTGTGTTGGTGACACCTCCCCGATGTGAATATTTTTTTTTCTGTTGAGGTATATCCTCACCAGACACTCTATATTTAGCCTCATGTTAGGCAATTTAATTAATTATCAGCGCATAATTCGTGCGTTTTGAGCCGCTTATCGCATGCTCTTTGATATTTAAAAAAAAAAAAATATGTTCCACATTTTTTTTTTATCGGGAGGAGGTGGTGATATGTTGCGTGAGAAATTCTCGCAACATCGTTTTATTACAATATATATTTTATAACGCAAGGGCAACAACTGCTTGAAATTTATAGTCACTTTTCTCGGTCAGCAGTTGTCTCCTCGCGTTGGTATTGAATGCAGTTAAGTTTGCTATGCTAGGCCGTTTTCTCAGAAAACGGTTGGCAACCTGTTGGGTTATCCTTTTAAGGTAATCATTCTTACGCTGGTTCGTAGTAAAGGTCCTTGCGTCTTAAGTTCTGAGCTGTGGTCATTTTGCGCTGGACTGCGCATGACTGGTCTTGCTTCTTGGTCGATCGATTTCCGCCCACCAGTCCAGTGAGCGATTTTGAATAGCTAGGAAGATGCCCCGCTGAGAGGGGATCTCCGCTATTTTTTGTTCTGTCAGGAATGTGAAGTCCTCTTAATGGATATTTCGTTTATTCGAGATAATAACTCTAGTGTTTCCCACATGTCGGGAGGCGTGATATTTCTGTGTATTTCATGAAAGCAAGGTAAATTGACTTTTTCATTAACTCTATCGATTTTGATTCGTGGAAACCATAGATCTAAGTATTTTCGGTTAGACTATCAAAGGCTTTTTGAAAATCACGCAAGTGATAATAAGTGGCGATTGGTCGTGAGCGATTTTTGATTCATAGCCTGTCTTCGAAAGGCGTCGTCACGAGATGTTTTCCCAGCTCACATGTCGCTGTATTGTACTGCATCGGTTGATGCATGTCCCAAGGACCATTACTTGCTACTTTGTTACATGAACTAGGTTTGGAAAACCTTTGTTATCTAGAGGATATTTTTGAGGACATTATTTATACTTCGGCAGACGTGCCTGTCTTGCTGAAGTCAGATTAAGGAGAGTGAACTGATCTCATACATCTGGTTATCTCCTGGCTGTTATAGAAAAGGATGGAGTTTTTCACCTGACTACATTTACAGCACTATGAAATATAACATGCATCTGACTCATCATTGTAATGCTGTCTACCGTCCATTGCTGTATTGAATGTTGCTGTGATAATGACTGTTTGATGTGCCTACATATTCGCGTAACCATTTTGTCACTGTGGCGTCCACAATAAATAATGAAGAAAAACGTCATCAGCTGTTACAAGAATCATTGACTTTATACGTCGTGAGTTTACTGACGTCCTAATGTGGATTGCCCTGTTATTTTGTATGATCATTGTTTGACTGAACACATCGGCACACTTCACAAAACCAGACCACGGGCACCATCACTCACCTCATGGTGCACGCGTCATTTGGCGGCCAATTACTCAATCATAATATAAATTGGGCGTCATCAGCGGCTAATATGAGTTTTTATACCTGGGGTTAGCAACCTCATCATGGAAACTACTGCAACATAAAGCATCGCTGCAGAAGCTTGTAAATGCTTCGTGCAGGTTTCCTGTAACGGGGGGGCCAGGTGTAGTGAAGGCTCTATGAAGCTTAAAGGAAAATGATCTCAATTGTTGTGCCCGTATTTATCTCTCCAATTCTCCAGCCCAAGTCCATGTTTCGCATTCAAATGCAAATATGACAATTGCATTACAACGCATACGTCTTACGTTTCGAAGTAGAGAGAGATAATTTGACATTTTCATAATGATTAAAATGTAACGAATGAACCGTTATTGTTAGAGCTAGTCTTGCTAGCATGACTATGCTAGATGCTTTATCATTTCTTCTTCTTCTTCATCGTTACCTCTCAAATAACCACATCTATCTCTCTGATAAAGCTGGCAGTCTGTCTCAGGTCTCTCTCATCACCAGACAGTTTCTCCCTCAACAACGGGGTTGGAGAAGGCCACACTGTCATCCAGCTCCTCTCATGGAGCCGACAGTTTTTGAGTACATGATCTACTGTCTGTTTGTCCACGCAACATGATCTACTGTCTGTTTGTCCACCCAACATGATCTACTGTCTATTTGTCCACCCAACATGATCTACTGTCTGTTAGTCCTCCCAACATCATCTACTGTCTGTTTGTCCTCCCAACATGATCTACTGTCTGTTTGTCCTCCCAACATGATCTACTGTCTGTTTGTCCTCCCAACATGATCTACTGTCTGTTTGTTCTCCCCACATGGATACTCATCTGTCTGTTTGTTCTCCCCACATGGATACTCATCTGTCTGTTTGTTCTCCCCACATGGATACTCATCTGTCTGTTTGTTCTCCCCACATGGATACTCATCTGTCTGTTTGTTCTCCCCACATGGATACTCATCTGTCTGTTTGTTCTCCCCGCATGGATACTCATCTGTCTGTTTGTTCTCCCCGCATGGATACTCATCTGTCTGTTTGTTCTCCCCGCATGGATACTCATCTGTCTGTTTGTTCTCCCCACATGGATACTCATCTGTCTGTTTGTTCTCCCCACATGGATACTCATCTGTCTGTTCTCCCCACATGGATACTCATCTGTCTGTTTGTCCTTCCAACATGGACACTCATCTGCCTGTTTGTCCTCCCCACATGCATACTCATCTCTCTGTTTGTCCTCCCAACATGGATACACATCTGTCTGTTTGTCTTCCCAGCATGGACACTCATCTGTCTGTCCAATCTTAAGTTTCTTGAACAGATGGTATCTGAGTATCATTTATGATTACTGCAGGTATTTACAGCGGAAGCCTCGTACAACGGAATACCATAATTTACAGCGGAATATCATAATTTACAGAACAAGAATAGCGCCACTGCCCCCGCAGGAATCTTGTGACGTAAGAGGTGACGAATTTGAGGTTGTGTATGTTGCTGGCAACCTCATCATGTACACCAAATGTCCACCACATAAACCCCGCCCCTTGCAAGAGTGTTTGAATATTTTTGTCCAGGCTTCATGGAAGGGGACTAGCAGCACTTATGGCGCCATGTTCTACATGCAGGGAGGACAAATCAAAATGATGATGGTGATGATGGTGATGATGTGATCATGGTGATGATGTGATCATGGTGATGATGTGATGATGGTGATGATGGTGATGATGGTGATGATGGTGATGATGATTATGATGGTGATGATGATGGTGATGATGTACACTGGGACAAAGTTTCTGGCTGATGTCTATTGATTATGATAGTGGTTGTTTTCTATGATGATGATAATGATGACAATGACACTATAATGAAGCAATTAGTTCAGTGTGTATAAGATATTTCAGTTAACATAATAACAGAAAATAACTACTAATACTTCATATGAAAATAAAAATAAGATGTCATTAATCTATGTTATTCGTTTAGAACTATTCAATTGATCAAGTTGTGTATCTAATTTCCAATTTTTTTAAATTTTCTTTTTATCATGCAAGATACCAAACGACGTCCTTGACCTCCATTCTGCGCTCATCGAAATCAATATCCAGGACATTTACCGAAGCTAATGACAACACTACAACATCAGGCTTGACAGTGGGTCAAAAGTTACTAGCAGGAACCCGTAGTCACAGCAGCATAGAAACAGCTAAATATAAGCCAATAGGACTCGTCAAAACAGGAGCAATTAAAGAATTAATCATCGCAGCAAGATGGAACACAGCGAGAAAAAATGTGTCGATGAACAACAATGATAGCATTAGCAGCAAAAATGAATTTCCTCCTTTGGAAATTATACCTTCATTGGTTTATATTACTGATGAAGGTCAGAGAGACAGTGTGAGGGGAAGTTACGGCTGCTTGAATTCGCGCCTAAAAAAAGACGTGGAATCTGCCAAAAGTTTGGAAAAATTCAAGATGCAAACAGTAGGCAGATCTTTAAAGATTGAAGCAGGCAAGTACCGACCACGCTCAAAGAATGATGTCAAAGGTTACATTACGTCCAACACCACGTGCAAATCCGATGAGAGATCTCTGAAGTCTTTGAAGACTATTACGAAATACGCGAATCCTTCCGTAGCCACTATGATGACAAGACCAAAGTCTTTCATAGTCAAGAGCTTTAAAAATGAGTTTAGACCATGTCGGAACTTGATCTCCCCTGTCTTTAACAGTGGCTTCACGACACCATATTCTCCTTCTATAACTCCATCTGTGATGTCTTTGACGACTCGACATTCACAAAATTTGGCTTGCCAGTCACAAAACAGTAATACAAGCCACAATAGTGATGTCAAACTAACGTCACAGCAAATGTTTACCAATCAGCTTAAAACGGGTACAATAAGAATGGAATATAATGACCCATTGTCTAGCAACCTATCAGCTAATATCGGTTCGACCGTGGACAGGTCTGAAGCTCTACCCATCAACGCCATATATATACCGGGAGATGGAAAATGGGACTCTACATCAGTGCTTTCTGAAGCGTCTGACTCAAATGAATGACACGTTAGTTCTTTTCCATGACTGACAACATTAAATACAAACGTTAACAGTGGATACATGCATGATGTTCCAGTAAAATCTATATTCATTATTTCAGCAAGAAACCTGACACCAATGAAAGTGACGATTACAACACAATTAGTCTTATAAGTTATGTTATCGAAGTCTTACTAAGAAAAACGACAAGATGAGCGAGAAGAAAGTAAAACCAGAACTTTGTGATGAGCCGTGCTTTTTCGAAGAAGGTAAAAGCAGAAACACAAGTTGGTGATCTGATGAAACACTGCTCCCACTACATACTTTTACGCCACGTAATGACGAGCTAAACTTCTTGTTTATGCATGTGTGATCAATCTAATTGTCTGTTCTGTGGTCTTGTGATAGCCATGTTGTCGTATGTATTCTCTTATGTGGAAACATGTACCCTCCTATAGCCTGTTTCTTTGAAGCACTGACGTCTGTGAAGAGTTCTCCATTCTCATTGATTGTACCAAGCCTATGCCCCCCATTTCTTCAACGCCGTTATTGTCTATTCCTGTGTTAGTATTAAGGTCCCTCATCAAAACGCTTTTTATCCATATTTGTTAGTTAGTTGCTTATCCTTTACAGGACGTGGCAATCAACCCCAGCTTTTATTGGCTGTTTGTGATTTTTCTAGGCAATTTTTTTCATTCAGTAGTTTGCCATTGCTTTCTGAACGGTACGGCGCTTATACCATTGTTAAAAATCCACACAAAGCGATCTGCTACCAAACCGCCCGCAGCAGGTTTCGAACCTGGTATATCTGGATTATGAAACTGCGTTCATATCCATTAGGCCACAGACTTGTATGAAATACTTCTTTGCCATTGCGGTACAGAATCTCACGTCACCATTTAATCAATGTGTGACCGTGTGTGGTGTGTATATATGCCTTTTTATATCATTCAAGTCATGAATTACTGGAATAATGCCAGAGATGTTTGCTTCTTGATTAACATTGTAACCCAGTCCCGTTCCAAAAATTCCTCTGTGATGTTATTTGTGGTGTGTTAATTATAGCATACACTGTTTAACTTGGAACATGAGTCTAGGCAAGAAAGTCTTCAATATCCGTTAAAACTGTTTATTCATATTTACAATCCAGACAATGTTTCATGAATGCATTTTCTTTATAATTCTTCAATCATCACATAGTTCATTTTAAAGGCTATTTTCTCCCTGTAGCCTATCCATGTTAGGATGCCTTTGCAGGGTTCCGTTTCATACCTTATAAAAATTAAGTTCGTCATCTGACCATTTAGGCATTTCTGGCCTAACGATATATTAATTCTGAAATATAAACAAGGTCTCACTCGAAGCTGTACTTACTAGGAAATTGTGAATTCCCACATTATGAAATAAAGCTATCTGCTTTACTGAGTTGATATCTTGAAAACTTCAAGACCAGCAGTGTACGTCCATACAGACTGGCTTTTCGGGATCAACTGCTTTGTGACCTCGAAGCTTGCCTTTGCAAAAATGCTCCGGGCTTTTCCCAGCCTATTGGTTGGACAGTCTATTAATACCTACCGAACTATTCTTCCTAATGTACTTGATAACTAATAGCACGAATGATGCTATGGTATCAGTAGTGGGCCATCCGGCGACATTCTGAATGATACTCATCTTCATTTTCTTGTTGACATTTCTGGTTGATCTTGGTATTAGTCTGGATTTCATTGTATCCTATTTTATGAGTACCTTCTCCACTTCCCGTGACATCATTAGAAGGGACACCACGTTCACTATGGCGTGATGCGCATCCTCATGCCCTGAAGGCAGTATCATATATCATTTCTTCAGTGTCTTTTCCTTTCCACCAAGTTTAGCTGTCCTATTACATGAGTTTTGCAACCTCACATTTCTACTGCTACCTGTACAGATTTCCTTCCTTGTTTAGTATTCTAACATATCAATGTCCGATTTGGACCTGCCGGGACTCTTGTCGGTGTATTATAGGCTGATTCATTAACCATCTTAACAGAGAACCTTCTTCCATTTGAAATTACGGAGTAAAATAAATACAATTTACTTTTGTTGACTTTTACATGATTTTTTATTTTTTAGCTTTGCTTACAATTTCTACAGTATGGGGTAGCAAACCATATGCCCAACTACGCAGGCGACAGTGCCAGAATTATCAGCACCCTTTTCTTGTTTCGGTAACAACGGTGAAAATATTCATGCTATGATATGTGCCAGTGTCATAAAATTTGATAACATTTGCCTGTCTTTAAATATGTGTTTGGTATGACTGTGGCCGAACACGCACAGAATATGGGTATGTTAGAGTTATTTCCCCCTTTAGCAGTGTTTCGTGCTTCAGCACTGTCTAGCACATTTTCAGTGTTTCGCGCATCGGGTCAAGTGTTTTTGTTGTCACATGAAACGACGTCGCCCGGCGATGGAAAAATATTCCGATGCAGTCGGCTCGGAGTTATGCACTCGATCGGCGTATCCAATAAAGTTAAAACACTCCGGCACGGAATATTCAGCTAATGCGCGAAACAACGCTAAAGGAAAATAACACATAAACATACCTTTATGTGTGTGTAATATTGTAATATTGAATATACATACCAAGCTTCGTCTGTTTAATTCAAATGTTATCTCAGTGTTAACATACGGCTGTGAGAGTTGGAAAATAACAAAATCATTGGAGAACAAGCTGAATACATTCGAGAACAAATGTCTTAGAAAACTCATGAACATCAGTTGGAAAGAATTCAAGACTAATCGACAAATAAGAGAAGACTCGAGGCAGAAATATGTCTCCGACTATATAAGGAAAAGACGATGGTCATATATCGGTCATGTCCTACGAATGCAAAACAACAGAATACCACTACAGGCGCTCACTTGGGTTCCTGAGGGTAAGCGGAAAAAAGGAATACCAAAAGAAACACTCAGAAGAACAATAATAAGAGAAGGAAGAACGTTGGGCCTAAATAATGTGCAAGAGCTAAGAGGAGTGGCGTCACAACGAACAACCTGGAGAGCACTGGTTTCTGCCTTATGCGCCGTGTTTGGCGCTTAAAGAATTTATTATTATTATTATTAATATTGAAAGGGAAATAGCTCCGAGTGAATATTCTGTGCAGAACATTTGGCGACATGAGTTTATAAGTACGCTTGTATGTAATTTGTAAGTGCTGAACTCATTATCAAGCTTAAGCTGATTCAGGTGTCAGGTGATAAACATGGTAAAATAAAGTTCCATTGTGATAAGACTTCAATGACTACATTTATAAAACCAAATCAAAATGGAGATTCTACGAATGACGATTTCCAGACTCCGCATGACAGTGTCAAAGTTGTTGTTGTTTTGAAAAGGTGATGGGCGTAGAGCGGGCACTTAACAGCTGACCATAATTGCCTCTTCTCGTTCTATCTTGGTTTACCCAGTTCAACCTGAAAATTGGTTATAATTGGGGTATTTAGTGTCATTTTATTTACTAATTTTGTATTCAATTTAAATAACTATTGTCTTTTGCAGTTTTAATTTATATTAGTATTTGCCCATTTTATTTTCTCTTTTGTATTGTTTATAGATAACTAGTGTCCTTTACTAGTCGGCGTTTGTGTCCTAATGGATATGATAGACAGCGAAATCCAAGAAGAACAGTTTGGTTTTAGACGGAACAGTGAAACAAGAGAGGCAATATTTTGCCTAAGAATATTAGCAGAAAAATATACAGAGGTCCAAAAAAGTATGTATATGTGCTTTATTGACTATAAGAAGGCTTTTGACAGAGTCCAACATGAGAAAATAATTGAATGTCTCAAAGACATAGGTATTGATGGAAAAGATATAAGAATACTCAGTAACCTTTATTGGGAGCAAACTGCCACAGTAAGATCGGGGAGGAATTATTCACCATACATAGACATAAAAAGAGGTGTCAGACAAGGTTGTGTGCTGTCCCCCTGCCTATTTAATTTATGCACCGAAAAAATTTTCAAACAGATACAGGAAATACCAGGACTGAACATCAGTGGAAGGTCAATAAACAACCTTAGATATGCAGATGATACCGTGTTGTTAGCTGAAAGCGAACAGAAGTTACAAGAACTAGTGAAGCAAGTGAACAGTATAAGTCATGAATATGGACTCGGCATCAATATTGAGAAAACAAAAACTATGATAATTAGCAAAACAGACGATAAACCCACATTAAAGATAAGCATAAATGGGAAAATCCTGGAACAAGTCAAGAGCTACGTATATCTTGGTCATATAATAACAGAAGATGGCAGATGTGAAACAGAAGTCAAGAAGAGAATAGGAATGGCCAAAGCTACATTCAACAACACGAAACATATACTGACATCCAAACCGTTATCTCACAAATTAAAACTGAGAATCATAAAGTGTTATATATATATTCTGCATTTCTGTATGGTACAGAAACATGGACGATGAATAAGCATTTGGAAGAAAGAATTGAGGCTCTTGAAATGTGGATATATAGAATAATGGGGCGTATCTCATGGAAAGAGATGAAAACAAATAAGGAGGTCCTAGAAAATCTAGGTATGAAAAGAGAACTAATGAGAGAGGTCAAAGTTCGGCAGCTAAAATACTTTGGCCACATAAAAAGGCATAACACCTTGCAGAAGACCATAACAGAAGGGCGAGTTGAAGGCAAACGTGCAAGGGGAAGACAGCGCTATAAGTGGGAAGATAACATCAAGAGATGGACAGGAAAGAGTCTATCAGAGTGCACCACCAAGACAAGAGACAGAAGACGTTGGAGATCCATTACAGCCAACCTTCGTTGTGGAGATGGCAACTGATGATGATGATGGGATATGAACGCAGTTTCATAATCCAGATATACCAGGTTAGAAACCTGCTGCAGGCGGTTTGGTAGCAGATCGCTTTGTGTGGATTTTTAACAATGCGTCGTACCGTTCAGAAAGCAATGGCAAACTACTGAATGAAAAAATTGGCTAGAAAAATCACAAACAGCCAATAAAAGCTGGGGTTGATTGCCACGTCCTGTAAAGAATAAGCAACTAACTAGTGTCCTTTACACTTGGTTTTAATTTGTATTAGTATTTGTTCTTTTTGAGTTTTTTTTTTTAAACCTCGTTGTCTTTCCTTGTCCTAAGAGTAGTTAGTAAGTTTGCTAATTTTACTGATATTATTTTTTCCTTTTTTATGATTTGTTAGTTCTTGTTGCTTAATTTCTATTTGGTTGAATGTCTTTTCTGAAGTACTAGCCTTATACTTGTATGTTTTCCTTTGTTTTATGTATATATCTTTTAAGTATTGATTGGGCTTCTCCTGGGGCATCTATACTTAAAACCTTATCACCTGTCATTGTGATTTCTATTGTAAGATTTTAATTCAAGCCTTTGTTGTTCGTACTTTTTACAGTGGATCGGATAGTGGTCTATGTCATTCTCTTCCTGACATTCTTGGCAGTGTGGTTCCTCTATCATAAAGTATATTACACCGAGACGGAGACGCCACAGCTGTTTGTTCGATGGTATCTTTCATTCTTCTCTGACCTGGCATGTCCTTGTTGGTTCTTTCAGAATTTTGAACGCGTGTCTGCCTTTTCTACTGTTCTTCCATGTTGTCTTCCATTCCTCGTTTATAGTTAGCTTCACTTGGCTCTTGATCTCCGACCTTCCCAGTCCTGCTCTTATATTGTTTTTACTTATTTTCCCATTCTTGGCGTTCTGGTCTGCCAACTCGTTACCAGCTATATCTATGTGTGCTGGAACCCACACTAGCCTCACACTACATCCTCTGTTCCCTAGTGATGTATTAATTGCAAGAATTTCTTCCTTTATATCTGGCCGGCTACATTTACCTGGGTGTTCTAGTGCTTGTAGTGATGATAATGAGTCTGTAAATATCGTAACAGCTTCTGGTGGGTTATCTTCGATTATTTCTAAACTTTTAAGAATTGCTACCATCTCTGTGGTAAAAATCGAAGCCCCTTCAGTTACACTGTAGCTCTTCTTAATTCCCCCACTGTGGTATTACTACTCCTTCACCTAGTTGCCCACTATCATCCTTGGATCCATCAGTGTAGGTAGACAGTCAGACTTTGTTTTGTAAGTTGATTTATGAACTTTCTACTTATCGTTTTGGCTTCCTTATCTTCTATGTTTTGTTTGATCTTTTCAGTAAGTGAGTAGTCTATGATTGGTGTTTTTAGTTCCCAGGGTGGTATTGTGCTTCTATATTTATTACTATTTTCAATTGTGTTTGATAGTTCTTTGAACTGTGTTAGATCTTCTATAGTTCTCTACCCTGTTGGATATATATCTTTATTTAAGGGGACGTCCCATACACTTGGTTGGTTTTTGACAAATGCTTTATGTGTTGGGTGGGTCGCTTCTTGTGTTACTTTACTCCAATAATTTAATCTTAGTTCTTTCCGTCTTAGACCAAGGGGCGGTAAGCCAAGAGCTACCTCTAGTGCTTCTACTAGTGTTTATATAAATGCACCTGTAATGGTTCTCATGGCTGTATTTTGAATTCTGCCTAGTTTTGCTTTGTTAGAAGCTGCAGCTGAGTCATAGACTATGCTGGCATAATCCAGTTTCCCCCTGATGAAAGACTTGTAGAACATAAGCATTATTTTATTGCTGCCCTCCTCCCCTCCCCCCCCCCCCCCTCCCCCCCCCTCCCATCCATTGCATTTTACTTTCCTTCGTATATTTAGGGGTCCCCTACAGCTTTCTACTAAATTGTCTAAATGTTTATTCCTTTTTTTTTTCTTTTTTTTTTAAATATTCCTGTGGCTCAAAGTGAGATCTATTGACTTTATTGTGTAAAATGTGTAAAATATGTGTGATTTCGGCCCTGACAAAGACACTTTGATCTTAGCCAAAAATCCGAGAGGCGATGTCTTTTTTTTCCAAACTTTTATTTGCATTTCTTTTTCTATTTACAAAATCATGTACACTTTACAAAATGAAATACTTGGGAAGTACATTTCTAAATTACACAAACCTTTCACTCTTCAAATTTTTATTTTTTTATTTTTTAAAATTTTTTGTTGTCGCCAAATTAAACGTTAAGTTTTTTACATTTCAAAAGGCGTGTATTTATTAACAACAAAAATATAGATGTAACTGTTCATTCACGTACATGCACATATGCACGTGCATGAAAAATGCACACATATATATACTTACATGTACAATCATTCACACATATACCCTCATGTACATACATATATCTACCTCCACACGCATACCAATATATATACATATATAAATACTCATATACATATATATGCACACATACACACACATACACACACATACACACATTATATATGTAGTGGTGTTGATGGTATTGTATGATGTTGATATTACTAAATGTAATTGTATGAGGCCAGCTGTGAAGGCTCCTGAGATAAAATGTAGTTGAGAATTGTCAGAAGGCCTTTCTTGCTACCACTACGACCTCACACTTAATTTTTTTTAATGAATGTGGCTACGTAAAGTGTCTAGGGTTATGATATGTAGTGTGGTGTAATAGATTATAGATATACCCACAGATATTTAACAAGACTAATAATATTAATAAATGTTAAAATACACTGAACTAACTCACGTGTGTAAATTTTTTGATAAAATTATATTACATTTATTTTGTTCTGGATCAATTTTTTAGGTTGACCAGAACTTAAAAAGATTTAGAGATTATGAAAGAAATGCATGGAATATTATATCATAAATGCAATAGTGTACATATATATGTACTATACTAGTTAGTTTTATTAAAATGTTCTAGTAGTCATCTACTTGGGAGGATATTTAATGTTTGTGCTGTTGGGGTGGCCTCATCACACCTGTCTATATTGACTACACAGTGTCCAGAAAATGGTGGGAATTTTTATGGGGTTATTAGTAACTAAAGGGCTTTGGTGAATGTCCAGCAGACCAGAGGCTCACTCATCTTGTCGTTGCAGCTCTGGTGCTGAAAACTGATGATCCCACCTCTCCGTGCTGGCGGGCAATAACGGTGGTCTCTGTCACAAGTACTGCACAGATACACTCGAGTAAGTCACCAACTGAATAGACACTGCTTGGTTGACAACAGAAACTCGCAGCTCTGCAATCAAAGTATGGGCCATGTGTCAAAATCTATTCTCTACCCACGTCTGGACACAACACTGACACAACAACCACATCATACAGACAGGTCAGATCTCTCTGACCAAACAGCACATTTACCATGGTGGTTTTACATCAGATAGATCCTCCCAGACCATAGATTCTGAAAAATATTTATTAGTTGTCTGCCCTAAAAGAGGATAGGTAATATGTTTCATTATTCTCAACACTTGATCTGTCTTGCCTAACTCTGGCTGGAGTTTATGTACATTGTTGGTCCCTAGACCCTGACTTGGGCGGGGGGTCTAGAGCAAATCCCTACTTGTTTGTAAGGCTAGATTTCGATATGGCAGTATCAAATCACTCGAACATGAAACAATATTCAAAATATATAAGGAAATAATTTCAATCTTACCAGATTATGAATAAATAACACAGAATTGCTAGCAAAACTCAGCTGAGCTGCTGGCTATAGTATGGCGTCCCTAAATTTATTACACTTTCTTTCATATGGAAATCACCACACTTTAAATCTGTGTCTATCACTGAACAACTATTGAAGAATGGCCCCACTTTCGCGTCTGAGCGCTAATGATATGATTGTCTGTGGCCAATCACTGCCTAGGTTTATTTTAAATTCAAACTTCCTACCATAAAGTCATTTCAGTCATGCTTCAGTCAAGTATGGATGGTTATCTGTTAGTCTGTCCGTCTCTACTTGTGTTTCTACAAAATGTACTTGATTTTTGAACCAACCTTTCTCTCCCCTCCAAAATTTTGTCGTTAAAAGTTATATTTAGACACAGCTACCACCCAAAAACCCTCTCCTCCATACTAAGTAAATTTGAACACCTGCGTTTCGAGGTCGTGTTTTTTTTTTTGTGCAATTAGCGACACTTTTAGATTCAATACAGTTCGTCGATGATGTGAACAACACTGTCTTTTGTCATTATCTTCAATATTATCTATCCGTCTGTAAAAGTAAGAACATATTAGTTCACTGCTCAGAATAGGCCATCCGGCCAGCTAATTTTTATATTCCTAACATTAATATTAAGAAAAAAGTACTTTTTAAATTTTGTAATATTCCAAACATCTGCGTTTTAGCCGCTGAATTCAAATCAAGGGCTTGGTATTGCAAAAGCGTCCAATAAATGACTGTGGCGTATTATATCTAAGGTCCCTTCTGTCGAGTTGCTTACTTTTTATGTCAACTTGGGAAACGTGACTTTTCTCCGTTTCCCCCCCAATTGCGTCTCCTTAGCCTTTCTAGTCTCACGCAATCTTTCCAGTCATATTTTTTTCCTTTTTGATCCGCCGTTCCCCTCCTGTTTAGCAAGTCAATTATTATGGAGGATGATGACCCGCGGTCTAGGCGATCATGTACTATTCGCAGCCTACGCATTATGTTTTTATCCTTAAATGTTATCTTTGGAGGGATTTTACCGTTGTATCTCTGTCAATTTCACTACAATATATATATACTAAAGCACATTAAAAACGCACCACTATTATATACACTGATGCCGAGAAGATGGGAAAAAAGTGTGGGAATGGATTTTCCCCGTATTTGTCATGAGGTAGAGAGTGAATGGCTGCTGGAATGGAAAGTGCATGATGTGACAGTGCAGGGTCTTCTTTTAATATCTTTAGGTGACAGATGGCAGGCCTAGTTGTTGTATGTTCAAGTAGTCAATATACTTTATTGACTCATCTTCCAAGTAAGAACTATCTCTTATTGACTGGCCATCACCGCCAGAGTTATCGATTCCTGGATGAGTTATGGTTCATTTCTTTTATTACCCTGGACTCGTTCTTCCCTCCTTGTTGTTATTATACAGTGACTACTTCGTATAGCAGTATTTCCTGATATATAGATATGAGTTTATACCTTATTCACGCACCCATTGCACATCCTTTTATAAACCAAATCAACTAGTGTGGTGATACTCATAAATGCAAACAGTTTTATTTACATAATGACAAGTTCCACAATTTTGTAACAGAGTACATATGACAAAAATCTCCATGTCAATCTATACATCCAGACCCTGATTCAATCTAGGTTTCAAAGGTATTCTTATTACCTCTTCTACAGACTCTGGCTTATATATATATATATATATATATATATATATATATATATATATATATATATATACTAATATATATATATATAATATATATATATATATATATTATAGTCTGTTAACATTTTATCCTCCTCTCCCGTGCTCGTCTCTAGCGTACAAATCGCCTATTCTCAATGTAGTGACACCTAAGTGAGCCTTACACGACATCTAGAGCGAGGCCCATCCCTCTCGTGCCTCTGATCGTATGACACACATACGACAATTCTCTATTCAAAGCAGTTGAGATACTCAGTCAGAACATGAGCACCACATTGGCATGAAGGCGTACGTAGGTCAAAGGTACAAGCGAAAATAAACTGAGGCTAATTGCATTGGCTTCTATGATGTCTATACACAGGGTACACCACACAAAAAAAAAAAAATATGTGGTAAAAAAATTAGACCGTCCCCTAAAGACAATGCTAAATCTCCGTGGACTGCTACCAAAAGTTATAGATGAGTTTTACAGACCTATCGTAGTTTGTAACGTGTCTTACGTTTGATGAGCAATAAAAAAAAAATCAACAGAAGATGTCTAAGCGTTGTGTATTTACTGAAGTACTATGTTGTTACAGTCGATGGATAGTGTCGATGCGCGTGCAGGCAATTTTCGCATTTTACCTACTGTTGAAAAAGGCTGTATTGAGTTGGGTACCATCCAATGTTCCTAGTGACTATATAGTTACAATCTCGATATAGTATTGTTGGTACTGCTTACTTGTGAGGTTTTCAATTGTGCGCAAGCTGATCGTAGTTAGCGATAGCAAGATTCGATCCTTTTTGTTGGTTGATTCCAAAAACAATCACCCGTACTATTGAGGTGCATCGAATAGGAAGTTCTCACCGCAAGGCGTTCTAGCGTCTTCTAAACAAAGGGTGTCGTAGCAAATGACTATGATTAAACAACCAAGAATATCTACTATCACAAACACTCCTCTTGAATTGCACACGCTGCTAATCAGGTACTTTCAAACAGCTATGCTGTAGTGGGTTCTGAGACTACAGGGTATGAACTAGTGGGTGGGTGTCAGAACACAAACAAGAACGAGTGAAATCGAATTAGCGTAATCGTAGGCTACATTCTGATGACGTAGGTATGCAGTAAACAATGGCAATTAACCATTGAACAACATTTGTTTGAGCACATATACCAACTCACGGCATGACACTATGATCATATAGGCTGTAAGGGTCAGAATAATTAAGGAGATGTTGAAAAGTTGTCTTATCAACATAAATTCGGTTTCATCAACAACAGACTCAACTGTTACCCTTTATTTACACAACCACCAGAGTGACACAATAACAACACGTTTACAGGTATGTAAATGTCTTGCAGCGAGGGAATCTAAAGATGAGATACGGATCATAGAACTTTATAAAGTTATGATTCAGGGGCAAAGAAATATTGGTTATGATATGTGTAAACAGCTTGAGACTACATACACTGGCACAGTGCGGTAATCATGCCTATGGACGATTATCGACACATTGAGTCTAGTTGCATCTTATAACATATCATAGATTCATAACATGGGCAGCTCAGAACGGCTTACAGTTGATACCAGAACAAGACATCATGATCCTCGACATTCAAACACATTGTTGACGACTGTTCCGTCAAAGATCACAAAAGTGCAGCAAACACCACTGACTGTCACAGAGCGCGTGCATGGTAGCGCTTTAAACAACTTAACTCCTGAACCTATTGTACTCATGGGCAGACTTAATCTTACCGCTGTGCGTGATGCCAAATGCGGCGGAGTATCCCGGATCTGAGCCATACTAATGTACATACCAAATGTACGGCTACAGAAAAACGCTAATGTGTTGAAACTGGGCAATTTTTCTATATGCTTCAGGCAGTGAAAGAGGTGATAGTGTACTGGCAATAGATAATAACAAAAGCGCTATGTAGCACATTCAATCCGACTTCTCTAAGACTATATAGCATAAGCACGACCGACTATTGGCAAAAATGGGGGATAGAGAACAAATTAAACCGTCGAACGAAATAACACGCCATGTTACCACAAAGGCTTTTATGGGGCGGGGGGGAGGGGTCTGACTCTTGCACAAGCAGAATATTACCGGTCTCGGCGGAATTAAATCGGATTCGCGGCCGTAAATTATGTAATCGGCAATATCGAGGCGGTTGGGATTAGATTCGGGCACCATCTATAGTGATGTAAACAAAACTGTGTATTCCACTATTTCCTTCCTAGGCGAGTTGGGAAATTTAACAAACGGAGTTGCATAATTTGTCAAGTTAAAAATAAACATCAAGACGCCATGGGCCGAAACCATAAAAAAAATAAAAATACCAAGTTTAAACACAATACCGATAAAATAAAACTCCAGTATGAAAAGTAGAAATACATAAAAAAACCGACACCACAGAATATTATTTAAAGATTATACCCCCGCAAAAGGTTTTTGTTTCGAGAGCACATGCGATGTATAATAGCCGTCATCAGACATGAGCGGGTTTATATAATAATATTATGTCTGTCAATCAGCCCACTTGTCGACTGACGGACTTGCATATCATTGAGAACATCACGTTAGTGGACATGACGTCTAGCACTTAGAAATCCACATTCCACCATGTGATGAGTTTTATGGTAAGATAACACACTTCACACACTCACTGTCACGGTTTTGCACTTATGGACACAGCTCATGAAAATGATACTTCAACTGGGCGTTTTCTCCTGTTCGGGATATTATTAAAATAACAATTAGCTGATACCCAATTAGGAGTATAATCATGCTATTTTATAAATAGATTAGAGAGTATACAAGTTGCTATCAAAAAACTAGTACTAATGTTAAGTATGGGAAGTGGCTAATGTAGGCTGATCAATCAGAGCATAAATACAGTGGACAATCGAAAAAATGTGTTAGCTAGGCACACAAAAAATAAATTGGGAACTACTACCGCGTGGATGATTTACATGCTGCCGTGCTACAAGGACTTCTAATTTTTTAACCTATCTAGGATGCTTTCCTATGATCCATAGTCAGGATCCTACCTCCCTGCACTATGATTTTGGGTTGAGTGGGGATATGTCCTAACACGTTCTGTAAGTTACTCACAATCTTTTACAGATGCTCTTATAGCTTGTCACAAAAAGTTGACTGCATCTCAATCTACGCTATCGTTCAGACAACACAGTAAAGAAACAGCCATGAGCTTTAACTGCCCAAGCTATACAGATTCCCAAGGTTCGCCCAACATAAAAAAATGTAATACTAGCAAAGACCTACGTCAATGAAATGGAAAATTAAGCTCACCAAATTTCTTCTTTCATTTGCTTTTGTTATGATGGGGTTTTAAGTTAATGCTTTCTCATATGTCTAATCTAGAGTTTCTATTTATCATAATTTTTTTTTTTTAATTTAACATTTCTTTTGTTTTGCGAGCCTTTTTGAAGTTTGAGTTTCCAAGAAAAAGTGGATAGAGATATGGATGTATTAATAATCAATAGTGACTAAACACTAACAAATTTGTTAACTGTCGTGCAGTGGGGTATGACATATCCCTTGATGCGTGTGGGAGGGAGGAACACAACAAATAATACCTCTGGTGGAATTTCAATCACTCAAATCGATCTGAAAAGCCTCAGCAGTCCGCAATCAAAAAAATACTATCTTTAACTTAACTTAATCTTTTTCCTTGTGTTCTATCTTTTAAAATCTTTCTAATTTTTCTAGGACTTTCCTAAATACACTATCTTATCCTCCCTTTAGAGGCTTGATTGGGGAGGGTTAACTCTTTTAACCTATCTGGAGGTGGTGGTCTCTCAATGAATTTTCGTTTATCTTTAATTGCTATGACAATAGAGTTATATATTTCTTTGAGCCGTTCCATATAAAATACTGATCTTTCCCATCCATTGATCCCGATTGTCTTTTTCTCCCAGATAATCGCAGAGTAATTGTAGACACTAAACTTAATCTCCTGACTAGCATTTACTACGCTACTGGACATAAAACGCTAGATACCATGAGTATATGACAGTCACTTGAGCGATAAATTAGTCCATGTAAGAAGGAAAAATTGTGTTAAAAACATAAAGCAGGCCACCCCCTATGACCACCCCCCCCCCCCCCAGAGGTTGCGCCCCGCAACCCACATTGCATCACCCACTCAATTGTATGGGGCACCCATACTGTATGATATGCCGCCACATCAGAGTTACACATTCGATGTGATCCGGTGAAGTCTTCACCTTACGTACCACGGTTCGTTCTTTCGCGTTTCAGTCGTAGTACAGTCCTCGATGCTACACGTCGTCAAACGTCTCTAGTCAACCAAACCCTCATTCTTCCCTTCTCAGTCTCTCCGTTCGTCGCATCAATTTTAAACAAACCCTTCGTAACAAATGTTTCGTAGCAATGTCTAGTGCAGCTGCCACAGGGAGCCACATGATCCTGAGCAAAGCTACGCAAAGAGATAAGAGACAAAAAGTCTGAGAGTTCACATATGGGGAAATGATCGAGGTTAGCCCCATGCCGAGGTCCTGAGGGACTTTTAAGACGAGTTAGGAGCAATAAAAGTGCAAATGAATGACAGGGAACGAAAATAGAGGAAACGCATTTGAAACACCTGAGAGACACAGACCAAGTAACCATGTATTAAAATCAAGGCCGCCCATGGGTTGTAGAGTTTAGGGGTTGGGGGGGGGGGGGGGGGGGGGGGGGGGGGGTGGTTTTGGGGGGGGGGGGAGTGTGTTTGGGGGTGTGGGTGAAATGTGGGGGTTTGTGGGTGGGTGGGGTTGGGGGGGGGGGGGGGGGTGTGTGGGGTGGAGGGGGGTGTTGTTTTGATTGGTGGGTTGGGGTGTTGGGTGTGGGGGGTGGGGGGGGGGTGGGGTGGGGGGGGGGGGGTGGTTAGGGTGTTGGAGGAGTGGGGGGGGGATGGTGATGGGTTGGGGGGTAGGGTGTATTGGGAATTAGTGTGTTGGTATGGGGTGAGGTTGGGTTAGTGGGGATTTTTGGGGTCTTGGATCACAGTGTTTTAGGTTTTTTGGGGGTTTGGGAAGGTGAGGTGTGTGTGGGTGTTTGAAAAAATATTGGGGGGGTGTATGGGGGTGGGATAGTTGGTGGGGAAATTTGATGGTTTTTGGGAATGATTTGGGTTTAGAATTATTGGGTGGGTTTTGTATACCATCATAGCTGGCAGACGCTGGAGCTGGGTTGGTCATGTCCTCAGAAGAGACCCCGATGCCATCACAAGAACAGCTATGCTTTGGACCCCTGAAGGAAAGCGAAAGAGAGGCCGACCAAAAACAACTTGGCGGAGGACTGTGGAGGCTGAGATGCAAAGAATGAACCAGAGTTGGGGCACTGTACGAAGGATGGCCACCGACCGTGCAAAGTGGAATCAATTTGTTGTTGCCCTACAAGACGCCACTAGGCGTGATGGCCACTGACTGCTTTGACGGTCGGTGGTTAAGGATCGAAGAAGAATTAACCACTAGAACTCGCGCAGTGTTTATTAAATACATAATTAAATACGCGAGCTTATATATAACAGGCTTAACGGGAAATTTATCGCGCGCTTAGAAGATCATTTGATTTTTAAAGTATGATTATGTTGCTATGGGTTTTCTATCTTTTTCTCTACATTGATCACCTTCTGCAATCCCAGCAATAACGAAATCTTTCAGAGTTTCCATACTCGGTTCTTAAACTTCCAGACAGTTTGATGAGACATTTTTTAAAAGTAAATCTTGTGGTGGTCCGGTGCGGCCTAGCTAACATAATTACATGAAAGAAAGCCTACCCAAGATCATTTGATTATTATCATCAATTTAAATTACAATCTGTAAGATAAACTGGAAGATGAACAGTGCCAGTAGCGATAGTTTATATACTGCTCTATTGTGAGAGATTACCGATTTACCTGACTGTGACTGAGCCTAGTTTTTCCTCACTGGATTAAAAAAAACTTTACCGGTCAGTTGCTGTCATCACGCAGTGAAGGAATATTGCCATCACCTCATTTTCACCCCTGTTATGAATTGTGTCAGTGCCATCCCATAGACTCCTTTTATATATAATAAAACACAAGAACTCTTTAAACTTCAAGTCCGGCGATAAGCGGGAATATTTGCTCTCAGTAAAAACTCGCAATATCTAAGGCGGGACATAGAAGTGCTAGACAGTGTCACATGTCAAGAGTTTAATCAGTGTGTTTATCATTCTAGGGATTGTCTGATGCTGCAACTCGGTAAGTGTGTGAGTATATATGAGTGTGGATCCGCACAGTGTGCATGAATGACAGGAGATTTATTTTTTTGCAAGAACCATTTGTTAACTTGCCTACCGGGTAATACGTTTTCTGTATACCCGGCATTGTTCCTTTAGTGGGATAATTTGTTAACTCTGTTTCATCCCCCCCCCCCTTTTTTTTCTTTGCTTAGTAAAGGGAAGACACCAGTTGGGATAACAGTAATTTTTTTTTTACCACCATAACTTCACTGTTGGGTTAACTTTCCTATGCTCCTGATAACTATCTATCTTGAGACTGGGTTTATCTTTGTCTAATACAAGCGGGAAGGGCTTAGTCGATACCAATCTTCTTCACCCCCTCCCTACCTTGATATTTGCATTTTTCTGTACTTATGATAATTTTATGTAACACTTGATATTGGTTTTTTGTGATTTGATTTTTAAGGTAAATAAACATCATAAACTTATATCGGACTGTGTTGGAATACCCAAAAGCCAAAAGATTCCCTATTTGTTTAATATAGCTGTATCCACGTCGTCTGAGTGTTTGAAGCAACAAATCGGTGTGAGCGCAGACGTGTGTCTGGAAAACTGGCAAATAATTGTTTGACCAGGAGAGTGGAAGAGAAGATTGAGAGAAACGATTTGTCGTAAATAAGTCTGTCTTTACTCTCCTCCAGCACTCTGTGGAGCATCATATTTAAATCTATACATTTCTATCACTGAGTTTTCATCATCATTCTACACTCTAAACCGGACTACTATTTCTAGACTCTCTCTCTCTCAAAATAAATTTACGACAATATTTGGCTGGCTCGCCGGGATAATTTTGAGATACATTTGATGCACACATATTTGTGGGCTGGTTCTGCATCTTGAGCTACATTTGAGGCATTCGCATAGCCGGGATAAAGATATTTTGAGTCTGATCTAAGTCTGGGTCTAACTAGATAGAGTGTGAGTGATCTGTCTTTGTGATTTAGGGAAATAAATAAATAAGTAATTACACCCCTAGAAAACGCTTTTTAGTATTTGGGTCGTCCACACAGCATATTTACAGGTTGTTTTCTTTCCACAGCAGTAGAAAGTACGGATAAACAAAAATAAGTGTTATTTAAATTATTCTCTGGCAGAAAAACATTACATTTCTCTTTATAAGATTTGCTGGGATTGCGTGATTGTTTTACAGTCACTAAAGGGTTTTTGAAGTTAAAAGAGTTGAGCTTAGCTAAAGACGCCTTGTTCTGACTTTTTAAGTCTAGTTAACAACGTCTCTTCTCATATAATTGACTTCAGGGGGAGTTTTTTGTAGTGGAGAATTAAAATTTCAGGAAAAAAAAACATTTTTTTTCCCTTTAAATTGTTTTAATATAAATTTTTCTCTACTGTTAGTAAGAGTAGATTCTTTTCTAGTGTAACTTACCATTTTAGTGGCATAGTCGCTTGCGTTAAGAGTCTTAAGTGACAATAATAGCAGCGATAAGTTAACACATTTAAGGTAGGAGGTAACTCAAGTAAATTTTTACTTTGGTTTTTCTCGTAGCGGTTCCGAGTTTCTTCCCCTTCTTGTTCCATCTTACTATTCTCTAGTCTTAGAAGCATCCAGTTCTTTGGTATGGCAGAGAGAATTAGGATAAGATCCATTTTGAGACAGGAGGAGAAGGACTCAGGATTAGAAGGAGAAGCCGCGAACCTGTTTGTCAACAAAGAACTTGAAAGATATGACGCGGACCAACAAAGAGAAGAAAAAGAGAAAAGGAAGCGGAAGAGCGGGCAGAAGCTAGGAAGAAAGAAGCGGACGATCGTCAATTGGAGCAGAAGAAAATTGAGGCAGAGATGGACGCCCGCAGGGAAAGAGAGAAGGAGAGACAACGCGAAGAGAGAGACAAGGAAAGACAGCATGAATTGGCGCTTAAGGCTTTAGAGAGTCGGGGCGCCTCTACTTCGAATAACGGAGAGCCGTCTTCGCCCCAGTCGCAGTCAATGGGTCTCTCCAGCACTCAGTCTGCCCAATTAACTGCGATGTCTTTTGCTTTAGAGTCTTTTCCTAGTCCCAATGAGAAAATTGACAGCTATCTAGAAAAAATCGAGAGGCTCGCAAATCTGTATGGGTTGGAGAGTTCCCGCTGGGCACTTAAACTCTCAACGTCACTAAAAATTACTGCTTATGACGTATATACAAAGCTGGGAACCAACCAACATGATTACGACATGCTGAAAAAGGCCTTGCTAAAGCGTCTTCACGTCTCACGGGCTATTTGACAAAGTGTATTGAATTATCTGAATTACCTCTTTCATATAAGGGACTTCTTGAACTTGTTCTTGTGGAACAGATAAAGTCAACTTTGTCAAACGAAACCTGTAGATTTTTGGCTGAACAGGGCGCAGTCAGGCTTGAGGACATCCTCAATAAGGCTGAACGCTATACAAACGCAATGGCCGAACTTCCCAGCACAAAACGCAAACCCACAGATGAGCCATCTCGAAAACAAAATCTAGAGCAGTGATCCTATTCTTCCAATTCCTCTCAGCATTATAACCAACGAGAAAATAATACCCAGAGACCTCCCCCGGAAAAATCGAAATTCTACAAAACCCGATATCCCCCAAACAACAATTCTGATCAACCCAACAAGCCTACTTGGCAGCGCGGCCACCAAGGTCAAGGAAAAGGAAAGACCCCTACAGCAGGGACGTCTGATCAGGGCAAGCATACCGGTCCAAACCGCATTGGATGTTTGTATACAGCCTCGAAAGGAAGAGTCAATGTCAGTGATTCTCAACCTGAGGGGGACAGACCCTCAACGCGAGGAACTGCAACTTTGAATGGTACTTCAACTACTTGTCTTTTTGACACTGGATTACGTTTTGATTGTATTGTCGCCAGGCACTTAGTCAAACCCGGTCAGGAAACAGAGGAAACCGTCAAACTAGTTGGAGTTTTCAAGAGTGATGCACCCAGGACGCTTCCTATCGCACTGGTAGAAATACACTCTAATTTTGTCAGAGGTGTTATTAAAGCGGCCATAATGGATGATCCTATCTACCCAGTTATCCTGGGATGTAGATACGTGTTTGTTGGGAGACCAAAGGAGCCGATTGTGTCAGCGGTAACCACAAGAGGGCAAACTAAGAAGGAGAGGGAGCCTGCGCCAAATTTGTTGCCGAACGAACTGAAGGAGGCGCAACAAAAGGACCCTACTCTGGAGCCCTGCTTTAGAAAACTGCCTATGGCTAAGGACCCCAGACACCATGGAGACATATTTTCTAAGGATGGCGTATTGTATCGTAGAACGGGCGACCCTGATACAGGGAATAACCAGCTCCTAGTACCGATGCAGTACAGAAGCCAGATCTTAGAAATGGGGCACTCTCTTCCCTTTAGCGGACATATGGGACAAAACGCCACTATTCAGCGAATACAAAACCACTATTGGTGGCCAGGAATTAACTCTGAAATTATCAGGTATGTGAAATCCTGTGCCCAGTGCCAACGGGTAGCACCCAAGCACTTGACACCCTGTGGTGAAGTGGGATGTTATAAATATTTATAGGGGACTTAGTGTACTGACTGAGATCAGCTGTGAAGGTATATATATCTAATAAGAGTAGTGTATTATATATAACCTTACTTGCTGCCACATATGTATACCTCAGTCAGAATTATTCTGGAATAGTGTGATGACTACGTTATATGTCTAGGGTATGTGTATGATGAAGTGTAAGTCAAAACAACAACAGACAGATAAACAATTTAATTTATTCCACTACACTTGACAACACTGTGACACTCACATACATAAAACACTCTACAAGGATATCTTAAAGGAGTCACTGATAACTTTTCAAATAACAATATGTATTCAGTGCTGTCATGAAGGTATATGTGTCCTGATTCAAATACAAAGGGAACCAGGAATCACAATCAATTTTAATTACAAGTTATATGTACAGAATTTATTAATATGATTCTTGTAGTGACAAATATTATTAATAGTATCCTATGTGTGTCAGTTGTGTAGTAGTTGATAAAGTTGATATTTAGTTGGATATAATATATGTTGATAAAGTACACCAGAACACTCCTAGGCGGGAAGACAGGCGTCTATCATCATCAGTTGACAAGATCCCTATGGTGTTGCCTGCCCCACTGTAGTGTATGGAATGTCAACTTGACCTACGCAGTGTTGTGTAGACATGGATGGAGTGTATAATGTGCGAATGATGATAAGGGTTCGTGTTGTTGACAAATGTTCTCTTCTCACACTCATGTATGACCGGAAGTCATCGACACCAACGACTGTGTACCTTTTCTAAAGTTTAATTGGACGTACACACTCGACAGCACAGATAGTGACAAATCACAGGTTGCC
Organism: Oreohelix idahoensis; assembly: GCA_024509875.1. NCBI lineage: Eukaryota > Metazoa > Mollusca > Gastropoda > Stylommatophora > Oreohelicidae > Oreohelix > Oreohelix idahoensis. Next base: position 256,899 of record JAMPIV010020397.1, read on the forward strand.
ATAATACATCATAGTACAGTGGACAAATGGTCTTGCAATGTTACATGGGCACTCATGTAGAATAATGGTATAATGGACTGTCAATAGCCAAGCACTCAGTATCGCCCATACATATATCATCTGACGTCACTGACTGAGCACGTCAGCTTGTAAACAATATTTCAGATGACTTCTAAACCTAATCTCGTTTAGCAACGATTCTTCAACATAATGTTCAGCACATATTTTTCCATATAATAATATTGAACCGCTAACAATGGGTTCTCATGTGTAGCAGTGATCTCTGGACTGATCAAGCGATAATACGGGCATCCCTTTTCTCTTCTTGAAAGTCCTACATGTTTTGGTTCCAAGATGGCTCCACTCGTGAACTGTCACTCACGTTTGAATACAGATAATGAATCTGTTCTAAAGTTAGTCATTCATACAACATTTCGTTGCTCTGTAGATTTGGTCATGAACAATAGACTGCATTCTACAGAATATAGTGCTGCTAGGAATCGAAGTCGTTTTTCATCGAGTCAAATATATTCTCTTAAACATTCAAATCGTAATTATCGACAATGGTGGCTTCGATCGAGAGTTCATAAGAGTATCTTTGATTACCTTGGTAGAGGGAATATGAAACTGCCATTCCTTGGCAAGATGAATAAACACTGGGGTAAAGCATACACGATAGGTCTAGACGACTATCACTTTCCCCAAAACCACTGAGATCACTTTTTCAAGGCATCAAGCCGACATAGCAAAAACACACACAGTCCCTATCAGGACGAAGCCAAATCCCCCGCTCAAGCCACACATCCGCCGAATAGCCTTTGACCTCTCTAGAGACAACAGAACATATAGTTCGACTTAGATATGTAAAGATATACAGATATAAGACAGACTTGTCCTACTCAGACAAACAATACACATAAATTCAGGCCATAGATATTCTGAAGCAAGAACAATCTATTATTACCCAAACAACGAATAAATCGCAGTAAAATGTATTTATCCGCGGAGTTCAAGGGAAGTAACTCAATAATGACTTTCCCTTAAGCACTAAAAAATTACCTATGTATAATATTGTAAGATATCAAAGACTGCACGTAACAGTCTTACCACACCTCCCGGGAAAAAAAAAAAATGGAACATTTTTTTTTTTTTTGAAATACATCTAGGAGCAACGTACAATAGGCTCACAACGCATGAATAATGCGCAGATGAAAATATCAGGAATACCTATAACGCCTAATATGAGGCTAAGTCGACTTATGGAGCGACTGGTGAGAATGTGTCTCATAAACTGAGAGAAATTATTTCTCTACAAGTATATTTTTCCAGGAAGGTGTCATCAAAGTATAATACAATTCTGGCAATTACACAATGCCTAAAAAATTCATATCATCACTACGTATTAGATATCTTAAATTTATGATTTATGAAGTAAAAATCATCAAAGCACAGCGGTGAATAAACATACATGAACCGCTATGTAGTGATACAATCATTATATTATTAAATTACAAATGTGTATCTATCATGATATAGAAAAGGAACTACTATAGAACTAGACATATCAAGAAGTCTAAGCCCTAATAGTTATGTGGAATCATGTGGGCATCTTGACAGAATGTCTGCCATCACATTATCTGATCCCCGAATAGCTCGCACAGAGAAATGAAAAGGTTGAAGAGCAATTGCATATCGAGTAGACCTCGAGCTCTTCAAATTCTTACTCTGTATAGCAGTAAGAGCTTTTTGGTCTGTTTCTACTATGAAATGTGCGCCTAGAAGGAATCTCTGTAGTTTGAGGATCGACCAAACCATAGCTAATAGCTCACGGTCTAAAACCGAATAATTCCTTTCTGCCGCATTAAGTTTTCTGGAAATATACATTACAGGATGCAGAGTTCCAGAGTACTCTTGCATTAGTGCCGCTCCAATCCCAGTGGATGAAGCGTCACTACGAAGAACGAATGTCTTATCTTTAGTGGGTAGCACTAAAATAGGTGGTGTTGAAAACAGTGTTTTAATCTTATCCAGAGAGCATTGGCATTCCTGAGACCAGTGGACCACATTAGGCGAACCTTTCTTTAGAAGTGTTGAGAGAGGTGCCATGATAGAGGATAGATTCTGAATGAATCTGCCATAAAATTGAATAAGACCTAACAGACTTCTCACCTGTTTTTTAGTCTTAGGGATTGAGATGTTAAGTATCTTACTAGTATTATGGTCCTCTGTCTTTAGGAAACCATGACCAACTCGGTGGCCTAGGAAAGAAATTTCGCTAAAACCAATATAGGCTTTAGAGGGTTTCGCTGTCAGGTTGTGCTCACGCAAAGTAGACAGCAATTCATCTAACCCTGAATAGTGATCTTCCCAAGTATCGCTGAAAAGACAGATGTCGTCTAGATATGCAATGACATCTGACCGATAAGATAGGATTCGGCGCATCATGCGTACGAACGTAGCTGGTGCGTTCATAAGACCGAAAGGCTAAAATTCCATTGGAACAAACCTCTAGGTGTTGAAAAAGCCGTGAGAGGTTTGGCGCGTTCAGATAAAGGAACTTGCCAATATCCCTTAGACAAATCAAGTTTAGTGAAAAAATGAGATTTGGAGAGTCGAGTAAGTAGCTCTTCCAGTAAAGGCATAGGTTCGGCATCGAACTTCGTTACTTGATTCAATTTTCGATAGTCAACGCAAAGACGTATGTTATTGTCTTTTTTACGCACAATAACCATCGGCGAAGAATACGCAGAGGTGGATGGTTCGATTATTTTCAAATCTATCATCACATCCAACTCTTTCTCGACCTGTGCTTGGAAATGTATAGGTATAGGATAAGGTCTAACCCTAATAGGAGTATGGTCAGTTAGCACAATGTCATGTTGAATGACATTAGTTTGTCCAGGGATGTCAGTGAGTACATCCTGAAATGTTTGCAACATAGTTGAAACTTGTCGCTGTTCTCCTAGAGACAAATCAGGAGAGACAGTAACGTTCTTCCATGATTCACTGGAATGAAGTGGGATCATTGGAAGAGGAAGATTTACATCTGAAAAACTTGTTTCCTCATCCTGTATCACGGACAGTGATGAGTAATGACCATGTGGTACTGGAGAATTGTCCGTTGCTTGGAAAATGGGTTGCAAATAATCCGGACGTTCATGGAATTCAGTAAGCATATTGATGTGGAAGGTTTTATGCTTCCCATCAATATCGACAATATAGTCGACATCGGAAATTTTCGATATTATATCGTACGGACCTTTCCAAGAAATAAGTAATCTGTTTTCCCTACAAGGTAGTAATACAAATGCTTTGTCACCAGGACAAAGTTGTCGTAAGCATCTCTTCTTATTGGCAAATTGCCTTGCCTTCTGTTTCGCAAATTCAGAAGAAGAAGTTGCTAATTTGCATGCTTCGATAATCTTTTGTCTCAACGCGATGACATATTCGTAGGATGACTTTGTGTCATCGTCAATATTGTCAGATGTTATGAGATCGTGAAGCAACGACATAGGGCCACGCGGACGCGCGCCAAAGACGAGTTCAAAGGGAGAAAATCCCGTATGTTCATTGGGTACCTCTCTGTAAGCGAAGAGGGCCGCAGGTAAAACTCTGTCCCAGTCTTGAGGATGATCCTCAGTTATCTTCCCCAGTAAGTTTTTAAGTGTTCTATTAAGGCGTTCGACCATACCATTAGACATTGGATGGTAGATACTACTTAAAGATCTATCTATCTGCAGGGTAGACATTACTTGAGACATGGTATCTGATATTAGTTGGGTGCCATGGTCTGACAATATCTCTCCGGGGAACCCCAGACGAGAAAATATAAGCCAAAGAGCATCTGCAATATCAGCAGTAGTAATGCTCTTCAGAGGAATAGCCTCTGGCCAACGTGTGCACATATCAACACACGTCAAGATAAACTGATGTCCTCTGGCAGACTTGATCTTAAATGGACCAATAATGTCTATGGCCATTTTTGAAACGGCCGAATAGGAATGTCCGCCGCCTGAATGGGTGCAGCATGCCGTGGACCTTTGGATTTAACTTCCTGACATACTTTACAAGATTGACAATAAATCCGTATGTCCTTGTTTACCAATGGCCAAAAGAAAGCCGCAAGGACTCTTGACTTAGTACGGAAAAAACCCATGTGTCCAGCACACTGAGAGTCGTGAGCGTGCTGCAAAATTTTAACTCTCAAATTCTTGGGAACCAGGATTTGAGAATGACTTGACGTAATGGAGTCTTGAACCATACGTACAAGTACGCCATTCTTCTTTGTAATCCACGATTTACGACTTGTGTCCTTATTCGGATCACCTTTAGTTGCAAGAATGAAGAATTTCTTCAGAGTGGGATCATCTTCTTGCTGTTTTATAAACGAGTCACGAGAAATTACCAAGGGATTATCTTGGTTATGCACTTCATTATCTTCAGTAGATGAAGTTTGAGGCACATTAAGAGCCTGAGCTCTAGTGACTACAGCGTTAGCAATCTGCATGTTTTGCCTTTCCCAAGTGGAAATTTGTTGCGGAGTACATTCCTTGACTCCATGAATGCGACCGATGATGAGGTCAGCGATCGGATTCGGAAGAAGACATGCGTGTACATCTCCTGTAAAGAAAGGAGTAGCAATCCTAATGATAGCGGTAGAGTATTTCTCTACTGTGCCGCCAAATGTTACACATTTGACTACTTGTCCAGTGGCACGGGAAGGATCTACGAGTGACTGCCTAACACCAATTGTGGTGCATCCAGAATCAAATAGCACAGAGACTGGATTGTTATTCACTAAACCCTTATGTAAGACAAGAGACCCTCTTCCATCATGCGCGACTGATGCTGGAAGAGCAGGAAGAGGATGGCCACAGCTTAAAGTAGTCACTGTGGTTGGCTCAAATAACGTTTTGCATTGGGGGCACTGAGATGCTCTCCCAAAATCAAAAGCGGCACATGCCATATTACTAGCATCATTATTATCTTTACTCTGTTTATAGGCTTCATGGGACTCTTGTTGTGCAGAGTTTGCCTGAAAATGTGGTTTATGTCTTTTGTATTGAGATCTACCTCGGTTATTATCACCTCTGTAGTTATTGTTACCTCTATTGTAACCCCTATTTGGGTTTGAGTCATAGTACCCTTGGTTACCATTATCATATTCATTATAATGAGTATCTCTGTAATTATGATCTTGTTGACTCCAAGACGGATAACCCTGATAGTTTCTATAATTACTTCCTCTACGGAAATTCCTATAATTATGACCACCCCTGTGTCGAGAGCTATCAGGTCGTCTCCAGTTCTTTGAAGAAGAACCCTGAAATGATTGGTTACCTTGGTTTTGATAACTATTATGGTTACCTTTTTTTTCAAATCTGTTTTGAGGTCCCTGAAATCTGTGTGAATAATTGGGATTGTATGGTGTTGCTGAAGCAACTGGCATACTCTCCTTAATCTTAGTGTTGCCAAAAGTCACGTCGGGGTGTGCAGTGACATATTGGGAACAATATTCTTCCATTTCTTTTAGAGATTTAGGTTTACGCTCATGTATAAATTCAAGGAAAGGTTTGTTCACACATGACATAATCTTATCTCTGAGCAACAAATCCATAAGTCCTTCATACGTTTTTTCCGTTTTGGAAAGCTCAATCCAACGATCAACTGTGAGACGTGCCTTTGCAGTGAATTCTGAGAATTCTACCCCCGTCTCAGGTACCATCGTCTTAAATAAAAGGCGATAGCCTTCCTCACTTAGCTGATATTTTTTTATCAAAGCCGCCCTAATGACATCATAATTATCCTTATCTGCTTCTCCTACAAGGCATAATCTAGTCAAAGATTCACCTTTCAAGTTTTCTGATAATTGATTAGCGTATTGTGATTTATCCACATTATGTGTACGACAAGAACGTTCAAATCTATCCAGCCAGAATGTAATATCGTCACTGGACTGATTGAACGGTGGAACCTTAACCTTGTAAGTAGAAGGTTTACCATTACCACTAGATGCCTGATTAACATTACTCATACTTGTCAATCTCAATTTCTCCAACTCAAATTCATGTTCTCTTATTGCTTTTTTCTCTTCAGCATCTAATCTTTTTTGTTCAGCCTCCCTGTCTAATCTTTTTTGTTCAGCCGCAGCTTCTCTTTCCAATTTTTTTTGTTCAGCTTCCCTGTCTAATCTTTTTTGTTCAGCTTCACTGTCTAATCTTTTTTGTTCAGCTTCACTGTCTAATCTTTTTTGTTCAGCCGCAGCTTCTCTTTCCAATTTTTTTTGTTCAGCTTCAAATCTCCTTTCCTCTACCTGCATCTGCAATTTCTTTTGTTCAGCAGCAGCCTCAGCTTCTTTTTCTAATCTTTTCTCTTCCGCCATAGCTTTTCTTTCTTCTGCAGCTAATCTTTTCTCTTCTGCAGCTAATGCTTTGTCATATTGAGCAACTGCCCATTGTTCTAATTGTTGACCAGTCTTATCAAGAGCTTTCCCTTGAGTAATGAAATAATCTAGAGTAGACATGATGCCTAACAATAATACTAATCACCTGAATCAATAATAATACCCCAAGTTCTCAATGACCTGATTAATCAGTATACTATCCCAATATCTGTGGGTCACAAGCCTTTAATAAGGTCTTGTATAATAGTAATAATAATCAGGTACTGGTCTATACCATAATCCAAGTGCAGTGCACAGGCAATTGTGTCTTATGAAATATACCCATATAAAACATATGTCAACCAACAGAATACATAAAGTACAAATAGGACTGACAATACAAGAACGTTTGCAGAAATCAAAATAAATCAAATAGGGAAATCAATGAAGATAATCACTGAATCTGCAAAGAATAACAACACAAATGACGTCACAATATATGAATATAAATTATGAATAGAACTGAAAGATAGAAAAGGTTAGACCAACAAATTACAAACAAATCAAAACAAAACTAAAGAACAAAGAAATATTACAAAAATAACAATAATTACAGACTTCACAGCTAACACAAAAGCAACAGTTGTCGCAGCAAATTTTCAATCAAGAAAATTGCACCTATAGAAAACGCCCACAACGGACCCTCTATGACGTGGGATACTCTGTTGTGAGGACGCCGCCCAACCTTAAACACAACCCGCTGACATAGAAACTAACATACTATACAAACAAATAACATGTAAACATAAATATATATAAATTATGTGTATGATAGTATGTGTTGCAAAATAGGCTCAGTCTTACAGTAATGGCAAAGTTATTTTTCATGAAAACAAACAAACTGCCACTTTATTCAATTAAACATTCTGGCCTTAAATATTAAAGTTCATATATGGCAAACAAGAAGATCCATCGATGAAACCAGGACTTCTTAGTTCACAAATACTGTCTTTCTGTTAACACTGACAAGAATTGATCCAACTGTTCTGTGAAACTCTATAATGTCTAATGTAAAAAATGTCAACAACGCTGACCTACATACTGCATTCACTTGACAGGTCACGTGACGAAGCGTTGACAAAGAGCAAACCAATACTGCAAGTGTGTCGTATCAGCCACAGGAAACGGTCTGGTATCGGTAATCTGTTGACTTCTGAATTTCTGCGAGGTCAAACCCAGAAAGCTGGTCCACCAGTTGATAAAGTTGATATTTAGTTGGATATAATATATATGTTGATAAAGTACACCAGAACACTCCTAGGCGGGAAGACAGGCGTCTATCATCATCAGTTGACAAGATCCCTATGGTGTTGCCTGCCCCACTGTAGTGTATGGAATGTCAACTTGACCTACGCAGTGTTGTGTAGACATGGATGGAGTGTATAATGTGCGAATGATGATAAGGGTTCGTGTTGTTGACAAATGTTCTCTTCTCACACTCATGTATGACCGGAAGTCATCGACACCAACGACTGTGTACCTTTTCTAAAGTTTAATTGGACGTACACACTCGACAGCACAGATAGTGACAAATCACAGGTTGCCATAATACATCATAGTACAGTGGACAAATGGTCTTGCAATGTTACATGGGCACTCATGTAGAATAATGGTATAATGGACTGTCAATAGCCAAGCACTCAGTATCGCCCATACATATATCATCTGACGTCACTGACTGAGCACGTCAGCTTGTAAACAATATTTCAGATGACTTCTAAACCTAATCTCGTTTAGCAACGATTCTTCAACATAATGTTCAGCACATATTTTTCCATATAATAATATTGAACCGCTAACAATGGGTTCTCATGTGTAGCAGTGATCTCTGGACTGATCAAGCGATAATACGGGCATCCCTTTTCTCTTCTTGAAAGTCCTACATGTTTTGGTTCCAAGATGGCTCCACTCGTGAACTGTCACTCACGTTTGAATACAGATAATGAATCTGTTCTAAAGTTAGTCATTCATACAACATTTCGTTGCTCTGTAGATTTGGTCATGAACAATAGACTGCATTCTACAGAATATAGTGCTGCTAGGAATCGAAGTCGTTTTTCATCGAGTCAAATATATTCTCTTAAACATTCAAATCGTAATTATCGACAATGGTGGCTTCGATCGAGAGTTCATAAGAGTATCTTTGATTACCTTGGTAGAGGGAATATGAAACTGCCATTCCTTGGCAAGATGAATAAACACTGGGGTAAAGCATACACGATAGGTCTAGACGACTATCACTTTCCCCAAAACCACTGAGATCACTTTTTCAAGGCATCAAGCCGACATAGCAAAAACACACACAGTCCCTATCAGGACGAAGCCAAATCACCCCACTCAAGCCACACATCCGCCGAATAGCCTTTGACCTCTCTAGAGACAACAGAACATATAGTTCGACTTAGATATGTAAAGATATACAGATATAAGACAGACTTGTCCTACTCAGACAAACAATACACATAAATTCAGGCCATAGATATTCTGAAGCAAGAACAATCTATTATTACCCAAACAACGAATAAATCGCAGTAAAATGTATTTATCCGCGGAGTTCAAGGGAAGTAACTCAATAATGACATTGACAATAGACAAGCTGCGTCAGGCAGGAATTATCAGTGAGTCTACATCTCCTTACAGTTCCAGTGTAGTGCTGTTGCAGAAGCCCAATAAGGAAGTTCGGCTGTGTATAGATTACCGGCTGCTAAACGCTGTAACGGAATTCCGGCCCGAACCTCTCCAAACTGTTTCTGAGTTGTTCACCAAGCTCAGCAAAGCAAAGATTTTCTCCAAGATTGACCTCAGTAAAGGTTATTATCAGATACCAGTCAAGAAGGAAATTAAACCTTTGTTAGCTTTCAGCACTAGTGAAGGACATTACACATTAAATGTGATGCCGTTCGGATTGCATAACGCACCAGGAGTGTTCACCAGGATGATGAGGAAACTTCTAGAACCTTTGCAAAGTCCCCATATCCATAATTTTATGGATGACATATTAATTGCATCGGAAACCTATGAAGAACATATTGCTACGGTTTCTATGCTCCTCAGAAGACTACAGGAAACGGGTCTCACAGCCTGACCTAGCAAATGTCTCATCGGGTTTGAACAGTTAGACTTCCTGGGGCATACTATTTCTCACGGATGCAGTTGGCCTATTAAGAAGAACGTGGAGAAAATAGCTGCAGCCAAAATACCCCGAACGAAGAAAGACGTACGCTCCTTCATATCATTATGTGCATACTATCAGAAGTACATCCAGAACTTCAACGGACTGACAGCACCTCTGACTGACCTCACAAAGAAAGGTTGTCCTGATAAGGTCATATGGGATCAAAAGTGCGAACACGCGTACAGCACTTTGAAAGGACAGTTGTCTGCATACCCCATTTTGAGGTTGCCTGACCTCAACAAACCTTTTGTATTACGGGTCGACGCGTCAGGTCAGGGCATCGGGTCAACACTGCTTCAAGCCGATGACAGTGACCCAAACATGCTATTTCCAGTTGCCTATGGCAGTCGGAAATTAAATAAAGCTGAACGGAACTACAGCATAGTCGAAAGAGAATCTCTCGCTCTGATTGACGGTATCAGACGCCATCATGAGTTTCTCTATGGTACATCTTTCACGGTGCAAACAGACCACGCTCCGTTAGCATTTCTGGGTGCCAATAAACAATTTAACGCAAGGATCATGCGTTGGGCGCTTCTTTTAAGCGTTTATTCTTTCAAAGTGGAATATATTCCAGGAAGACAGAATGTCGGGGCTGATTTCCTGAGTAGAAACTGGTCTACAGAGGAAGAAGAGCAAACTGAAGATACCACTCATCCTAAAATCACCAATCAGGTCACCTCCATTGTCAAAAAATGAAACATGAAAAATGGTTTCATGTCTAAAAGTGGGGACGATTGTGACGTACGTCTAGTTCGACAAGTGAATTTTCCCTGATATGATGGATGATTTAAAGGGACTTTTAGCTCTTCATAACATTAGAACCCCTGAACATTTGTTGTAACTTTTCGTTTCGCCAGAGCGAACCGATTTCCACCGGGACTCATTTAGTATGCGGCACGAGATCAAAGACACTGAGACGATCCCCGAGCAGAGAAGCTAGTTTCTCGCAGGTATTTATCATCTCCGCTGGTGGAGATCTCAGGAAGGACGGGCGGCATGCTATCAAAGACAGTAGTGGTCCCTGAAACGATTTCGCATCTCGGTGTTAAACACGGAACCGATCGCAGCCAGAGCGAACGGGGAAAGCTGACGCAAGCAGCGAGCGAAGATACGAGAGGCCAGGGGCGGCTTCTCTCTTTGGTCTGGCGGTCAGATCCCCAAAATCCTTTCGAGATAAAAAAAAACTGTCAAGTTTCTCATGTCCCACTCATCTTGCATTCCAGTTGTAGATATACAGATCACGTAGAAATACACTTCATCATTCGCTGGCCAGAACTTGATAGAAGCACTAGCGATATTTGAAATCTTGCTAGATTATCCCATGGATTTTCATTTATATTTGCAGTGAATTATATTTCTGTGCAAAACGGTAATATATATATATATTGTGTAAAGTGATCAGTGGTCTAGTTCATTCATTATATTTCATTGGATTTTGTGTTAATTTAAACCTATTAAATTAAACCGTCTCAATAGTTCCAGTTGTAAATGTAATGATATACCTGCTATACTATTTCCAAAAAGATAATAGATGTTTAATGCTTAAATTAACTTTTAAAGTCGCGAAGGAATTTATAATTAATAAATTTAGTTAAGTCCTATATTTATAGATGTGTGATTTAACCACTAGAACTCGCGCAGTGTTTATTAAATACATAATTAAATACGCGAGCGTATATATAATAGGCTTAACGGGAAATTTATTGCACGCTTAGAAGATTATTTGATTTTTAAAGTATGATTATGTTGTTATGGGTTTTCTATCTTTTTCTCTAGATTGATCACCTTCTGCAATCCCAGCAATAACGAAATCTTTCAGAGTTTCCATACTCGGTTCTTAAACTTCCAGACAGTTTGATGAGACACATTTTTTTAAAGTAAATCTTGTGTGGTGGTCAGGTGCGGCCTAGCTAACATAATTACATGAAAGAAAGCCTACCCAAGATCATTTGATTATTATCATCAATTTAAATTACAATCTGTAAGATAAACTGGAAGATAAACAGTGCCAGTAGCGATAGTTTATATACTGCTCTATTGTGAGAGATTACCAATTTACCTGACTGTGACTGAGCCTAGTTTTTCCTCACTGGATTAAAAAAAACTTTACCGGTCAGTTGCTGTCATCACGCAGTGAAGGAATATTGCCATCACCTCATTTTCACCCCTGTGTTGAATGGTGTCAGTTCCATCCCAGAGACGCCTTTTATATAATAAAACACAAGAACTCTTTAAACTTCAAGTCCGGCGATAAGCGGGAATATTTGCTCTCAGTAAAAACTCGCAATATCTGAAGCGGGACATAGAAGTGCTAGACAGTGTCACATGTCAAGAGTTTAATCAGTGTGTTTATCATTCTAGGGATTGTCTGATGCTGCAACTCGGTAAGTGTGTGAGTATATATGAGTGTGGATCCGCACAGTGTGCATGAATGACAGGAGATTTATTTTTTGGCACAAACCATTTGTTTACTTGCCTACCGGGTAATACGTTTTCTGTAAACCCGGCATTGTTCCTTTTGTGGGATAATTTTTTAACTCTGTTTCCTTCCCCCCCCCCCCCCCGTTTTTTTTTCTTTGCTTAGTAAAGGGAAGACACCAGTTGGGATAACAGTATTTTTTTGTCTACCACCATAACTAATACTGTAACACCTCTTTCAGAGTAATTAAATTCACTGTTGGGTTAACTTTCCTATGCTCCTGATAACTATCTATCTTGAGACTGGGTTTATCTTTGTCTAATACAAGCGGGAAGGGCTTAGTCGATACCAATCTTCTTCACCCCCTCCCTACCTTGATATTTGCATTTTTCTGTACTTATGATAATTTTATGTAACACTTGATATTGGATTTTTTTGATTTGATTTTTAAGGTAAATAAACATCATAAACTTATATCGGACTGTGTTGGAATACCCAAAAGCCAAAAAATTCCCTATTTGTTTAATATAGCTGTATCCACGTCGTCTGAGTGTTTGAAGCAACAAATCGGTGTGAGCGCAGACGTGTGTCTGGAAAACTGGCAAATAATTGTTTGACCAGGAGAGTGGAAGAGAAGATTGAGAGAAACGATTTGTCGTAAATAAGTCTGTCTTTACTCTCCTCCAGCACTCTGTGGAGCATCATATTTAATCTATACATTTCTATCACTGAGTTTTCATCATCATTCTACACTCTAAACCGGACTACTATTTCTAGACTCTCTCTCTCAAAATAAATTTACGACAAACAGCTCGAAGCTGCTCTTACACGTGAATGGGACTTGATTCCCAGGAATTTCTTTCAGAGACGTGTGCGTTCCATACGGAGCCGCTGCCAAGCTTGTTTGCAAGCACACGGTGGACATACCAGATACTGAGGATAGTGTGAATGAATTTTTTTATTGGTTGCATTTTTGGTTTTCTCCCTTGCCTGCACAGAATGCAATGAATTTCATAACAATCAAATGTACAAATTAATGACCAGCATGGATTCATAGGAAAATGAATAAAGATTCTAAAGATGTAAACTTGTAAACACTTATATTTACATTTCTCACTCTGTTCCTGGATTATACAGGTGGTGCGTTTTTAATGTGCTTCAGTATATATATATATACGAGTATATATATATATATATATATATATATATATATATATATATATATATATATATATATATATATATATATATATATATATATATATATACTACTCGACAAAAGTGAAGGGCCACCAAGAAAACAATCCACATAGGACGTCAGTAAACTCACGACGTATAAAGTCAATGATTCTTGTAACAGCCGTTGACGTTTTTCTTCATTATTTATTGTGGACGCCACAGTGACAAAATGGTTACGCGAATATGTAGGCACATCAAACAGTCATTATCACAGCAACATTCAATACAGCAATAGACGGTAGACAGCATTACAATGATGAGTCAGATGCATGTTATATTTCAAAGTGCTGTAAATGTAGTCAGGTGAAAAACTCCATCCTTTTCTATAACAGCCAGGAGATAACCAGATGTATGAGATCAGTTCACTCTCCTTAGTTTGACTTCAGCAAGACAGACACGTCTGCCGAAGTATAAATAATGTCCTCAAAAATATCCTCTAGATAATAAAGGTTTTTCAAACCTAGTTCATTTAACAAAGTAGCAAGTAATGGTCCTTGGAACCTGCATCAACCGATGCAGCACAATACAGCGACATGTGAGCTAGGAAAACATCTCGTGACGACGACTTTCGAAGACAGGCTATGAACCAGAAATCGTTCACGACCAAAAATCGATAGAGTTAATGAAAATGTTAATTTACCTTGCCTTCCGGAAATACACAGAAATATTATGCCTCCCGGCATGTGCAAATACACTAGAGGTATTATCTCGAATAAACGAAATATCCATAAGAGGACTCTCACATTCCTGACAGAACAAAAAAATAGCGGAGATCCCCTCTTCAACGAGGCATCTCTTTCGCCATTCCAAATCGCTCACTCCACTAGTGGTGGGCGGAAACCGATCGACCAAGAAGCAAGACAAGTCATGCGCAGTCCAGCGCAAAATGACCACAGCTCAAACTTAACTGCATTCGATACCAACGCGAGAAGACAAATGCTTACCGAGAAAAGTGACTATAAATTTCAAGCAGTTGTTGCCCTTGCGTTATAAAATAGATATTGAAATAAAACGATGTTGCGAGAATTTATCACGCAACATATCACCACCTCCTCCCGATAAAAAAAAAATGTGGAACATATTTTTTTTTTTTCAATATCAAAGAGCATGCGATAAGCGGCTCAAAACGCACGAATTATGCGCTGATAATTAACTAAATTGCCAAACAATAGGCTAATTATAGAGTGTCTGGTGAGGATATACCTCAACAGAAAAATAAATATGTCTCAAAAAATATTCACATCGGGGAGGTGTCACCAACACACATCACGTTAGCATGTAAACACAATATACGTATGCAAGTTACTATAATCATCATTAAACAGCATACTCTAATATTGTCTTTAAAAATGGATGTACAAATCTGATAGGAAAATTTAAATAGTACATTCTTTGACATGTAATGACATAAGTACATAGTAAAGTTAAACTACATGACGATCCAGGACATATGCTCTGGTATTCCGAGGGTAAGTACACAATCTAGAACTCGTCATGCTTGATACTAGTAAGGTAAGTCCTCAGCTCAACAATGACATTCTGAGAAAGTACAAGCAATATAATGCTAATTAATAACTAATATGCTTCATAAGGTACAATACATTATTAATAATTGTGGCTGTTTAGTAAATTAACGGCCCTTATATTAACTACTCAGTCCTCCTCTATCATCTTAAAAAACGAACAGAAGAAGATGACAACAAAGCACGATAGTGTGTACATATAAAGTAAGTACAGATGTGCTAATCTATTGTAGAAATATAGGTGTGTTATGACTCTGTAATATATGGAAATATAGGACAGAAGTATTAGTTGGAGTCATGTGGGCATCTAGACAAAATGTCAGCCATCACATTATCCGCACCACGGATAGCTCGTACCGTGAAGTGAAAAGGTTGAAGAGCTATAGCATATCGAGTGGATCTCGAACTCTTCAAATTCTTAGTCTGAATAGCTGTAAGAGCTTTCTGATCAGTCTCTAGAATGAAATGTGCGCCCAGGAGGAATCTTTGTAGTTTTAGAATTGACCAAACCATCGCTAACAACTCACGGTCTAAAACCGAGTAGTTCCTCTCTGCCGCATTTAGTTTTCTAGAAATGTACATAACAGGATGCAGAGTATTTGCATATTCTTGCATCAGTGCTGCTCCAATCCCAGTGGATGAAGCATCACTCCGAAGAACAAAAGTCCTATCAAGAGTAGGTAATCTTAAGATGGGAGGAGAAGAAAATATATTCTTGATTTGGTCTAGTGAAGATTGGCATTCTTCAGACCAACGGACCAGATTAGGAGAACCTTTCTTCAACAATGTTGATAGAGGTGCCATGATCGAAGATAAATTTGGAATAAATCTCCCATAAAATTGAATTAAACCTAAGAGACTCCTAACTTGTTTCTTCGTTTTAGGAACAGAGATGTTCAGTATTTTGGAAGTATTGTGGTCTTCTGTCTTCAAGAGACCATGACCAACACGATGACCCAGGAAAGAGATTTCACCAAAACCAACAAAAGCTTTAGAAGGTTTTGCTGTCAAAATATTCTCACGTAGAGTGGACAGTAAGTCATATAACCCTAAATAGTGATCTTCCCAGGTATCACTGAAGAGACAGATGTCATCTAAGTATGCGATGACATCCGAACGATGTGACAGAATTCGACGCATCATGCGAACGAAAGTGGCAGGGGCGTTCATGAGACCAAAAGGCATAACATTCCATTGAAATAGACCCCTAGGTGTAGAAAAAGCAGTAAGAGGTTTGGCATCTCTGCTAAAGGCACTTGCCACGACCCTACTCTACGTTACCCACTCTTAACTCATCACTACAAATTCTCACAACCCAATATATATATATCAGCTAACACTCAACGCAATACACTTACCTCAACCCCTCCACCAACTCCCCCAAACACCCCCCACACCACACTTAATCTACAGGGGGGGTGGGGGGGGATCCCACCCCACCCCCAGACACCCCTACCTCCCAAACCACCAACCTCCCCCACCAAACTCCCCCTCACACATGTTTAAATAACGTCCACCCCCAGTTTTCTTTATCATTTATCGCATTTTCCATTTATTCAGTGAATATCCACATTTTTAACACGGTTTATCAGATGAATTGGTGTAATTTACTTAATGACTCTTAACACTCAAAGTTTTTTTTTTTTTTATTTAACTTTATGATCTGCTAAAACTCATATTCATAAATATCTAATTTTATCCTTCACGTTCTAAACATCAACAGTTTAACTACAAAGATAAATCTAACAAATTCCCTCTCATATTCCTTAAAGTTCCCCATCCAAAACAATGCTTGGTTCTCAAAAATTGTATACTGTTTAAGTACAAGCAGATACTTATGTATCGGTCTGCTGGTGTCCACTGCTTCCTAAATTTCTATGACAATGCTCATTTCCAAGAATGGGAGTTTACCCCTTCCATGCTACGATTGATTCTCGTTCGGTAAAACAAAGTTGTAACCCACATTCTTCTAACTTTCATTTGTAATCATTTCAGACAGAGCATTTCCAATAGTCCTCATGACATTAGAATGTCAACACATTCTAATAACCTAATTGATATCTACTTGTGCCTAGATATAATTCTAAAACTAACCGTTACAATGCGCATAACAGTCGGAGTAAAGCCAAGACATTTGCATAAGTAGTGATATCATACCTAAAATACCGATTAGCCCGAATTATTTCTCTTCCCAAATCAGATAATACCCAATCATCCCCCACAACTATTAAACCACATTTCACTTAAAGTTTTGACAAATACATGAAACACAATAAACAAACCTGCCTACAACACTTCCAAAAAAACAAGTAATTACCAATATATCTAAACTATAAACACCAAATAAACCCATCATCCCAAAAACCAAATGCTCACCATGCAAACTGGTAAACTCCTTTAAATCATCATCACTTAAACAATCACCCAATCAAACCTACCATTTAAAAATCTGTAGACATATCTTCAGCCAACATTAAGCCCAATTTCACAATGTCAAGACACTGTCAGTATGGGCCAAATGAGATTCGGTCCGTTAGGTGCCAATACAAGGGCCGATCCTGCTAGTTTGAATAACAAATTAAATTACTGTTTGAACAAAAAAAACAAACAATCCCCAGAATAACCAACAAATATTATGTTCAAAAATTCCCAAAATTCCATAATTTCCTCACAAAGCACATATATTAACTACACTTTCTCATTTCCACTTCAAAAACGCGTTTTTTTCTGTGGAAACATAAAAAAATGCAAGTTACCGTACTCAAATCACCTTATAGCTACAAAAAACAAAACGCCAATTCTAAACCGAACTCTATCACAACGAAACCAAAATACTAACCATGGAAGAGGCAGGAGCCTAGGATCATCTCTGCAATGTTAAAACTCTACAA
>JAMPIV010020398.1:0-22616 GCA_024509875.1 Oreohelix idahoensis
AAGAAGAAGAAGAAGAAGAAGAAGAAGAAGAAGAAATAGAAGACGAAGACGAAGACGAAGAAGAAGAAGAAGAAGAAGAAGAAGAAGAAGAAGAAGAAGAAGAAGAAGAAGAAGAAGAAGAAGAAGAAGAAGAAGAAGACGAAGAAGAAGAAGAAGAAGACGAAGAAGAAGAAGAAGAAGAAGAAGAAGACGAAGACGAAGACGAAGAAGAAGAAGAAGAAGAAGAAGAAGAAGAAGAAGAAGAAGAAGAAGAAGAAGAAGAAGAAGAAGAAGAAGAAGAAGAAGAAGAAGAAGAAGAAGAAGAAGAAGAAGAAGAAGACGAAGACGAAGACGAAGAAGAAGAAGAAGAAGAAGAAGAAGAAGAAGAAGACGAAGACGAAGACGAAGACGAAGACGAAGAAGACGAAGAAGAAGAAGAAGAAGAAGAAGAAGAAGAAGAAGAAGAAGAAGAAGAAGAAGAAGAAGAAGAAGAAGAAGAAGAAGAAGAAGAAGAAGAAGAAGAAGAAGAAGAAGAAGAAGAAGAAGCAGCTTCCGCTTATCCAGACTGCACTGTATATTATTCCTATTTCAAATCTTTAACGCTAAAAATATATATGTTCCACTAATTGTAGAGAGGTGAAATTTTGTGTGCAGCTCCCTTTCTTAGTACGTCTTAATCTGTTAAGTTTTGATTGGTATTGACCCAGCCATTTTTATGTAATGACTAAATCAGTGCAAATTAGGTTTGAAATAACCTAAATTAAAGTTTTAATACCATCACCAACCAAGATCTGCTTACTTGGAGCAAGCAAGAGGACATGCACACCATCATAGCTGTCAGACGCTAGAGCTGGGTTGGCCATGTCCTCAGAAGAGACCCCGATGCCATCACAAGAACAGTTTTGCTTTGGACCCCTGAAGGAAAACGAAAGAGAGGCCGACCAAAAACAAACTGGCGGAAAACTGTGGAGGCTGAGATGCAAAGAATGAACCAGAGTTGGGGCACTGTACGAAGGATGACCACCGACCGAGCAAAGTGGAATCAATTTGTTGTTGCTCTACAGGGCGCCACTAGGCGTGATGGCCACTGACTGCTTTGACGGTCGGCAGATAAGGATCAAAGAAGAAGAAAAGTCTTAAAGTAAAGGGAATAATGAACTACGAATGCAGATTGTGTTTCTTATCTGAATGGCCGGTGTCGGATGACGAAAGGTGATCTGCGGATTAAATCAATGTGTTTTTTCAAACAATTAGATCAGCGAGTCTTCTATTGTTGTAAACAGCTCTTGTAATGACCAGCAATGCATTCTTGCGAGCTTTACGTTAGATCTACTGCTGACAAAATTTGTGAAGTATTAGGTCATTCAGGTTTGCATAATTTTAGCTCTTCTGTGAAGAGAATGTGTATACTTTACGCCGCAAACGGCTCCTGCGTCAACCCAGCCCCAATTGGGTACCAGAGCAACTTCTGGGGAGGTTAAGGCGGCCGGCGTGATGCTGACCACATCACCCCTAGTGTGCCGATGGTCAAGAAAATATGGGCCTAACACCATATTCCCAATATGCCTCAATGAGCGTGTAACGGGATCCTTTACCCTCCTTTACCTGTAGTGTCCTATGTATGCTATTGACCATTTCTTGTCGGCCAGAGCCAGTTCTATAAATGAGTATGTCATCAGCACAAGTCAGTGTTCGTCCCAACCCAGGTGGCTGAATGGTGGCTGCTGTCGCTGTGTAGATATTAAACAGCACCGGTGATAGTGGAGAACCCTGGTGTAGTCCCGGTCAAAAGGGCATTGGGGCTGATGTCCATGTTTCCAAGCGAAATGCCACTGATTTCTCAGTATCAGCTGCTATCCATCTTGTAAGCCAAGGATTAACACCGCAAGCCATTGCACAGTTTATTAATATTACAAATTTCACTCTGTTATGAGCATCCTCTAGTTCAATTGCTACAGCAACCGTTTTTCTCTTATTCAGGAACCCATCGTACACATCATAAGCAAAAGTTCCAGCTTTACCCCATGTTAATTATATGGGCCCATAGCTGTCGAGAGTAAGTGTTAGGATCTGTGCATTTTCGAGGTGATTAATTATTTTTCGTGCTACTATCTTTTCTAGTAGTTTACCATAGACATTCTGCACCGTAATATTTCTGTAGCTGCTGAGAAGTGTGGGGTCTTTACCGGGTTTCGGAAGTGGCCATAGGTAACTATGCAGCCAGTCTTCTGTCACCTCAGCATTCTGTATGCTTTTGTTGAAATCACTCACCACATTCTTAATGCCTGTGTCATCCAGCTTTTAATGTGGTGATACTGTAAACCATCAGAACCCGGGGCAGTACTCCTACTGGATTCTGAAGTGCGCCTAACGTCTTCTTAGGATATAAGGTCGAAATATATGTCACCTCTTCTGTCGCTTCCCAGAATACGGTCTTTAATTTCTTGGCGGGCAGCTTTTTCACCTTTATCTGTCTGAGTCATATAACGTTCGAGTAATGCATGTCCCTTTTCGGCATCTGTCTTCAGGCTTATTCCTGTTGAGCTGAGAATATTAGGTATTGGTTGGCCTGTACTTTCCCTACTCATTCTGCGATGTAAGGACCACAATTTCTGTATTGTTTTGTCAGTGCCCACCTGTGTCACAAAGCCCTCCCGCACTGTGTCTTTGGCTTCTCTTGCCAAGCTCTTGAAAGTATTTATGGCTCTTTGCTTTTTCTCCTTAAAATCTTCAAACTCTTTATAATTCATTATCCTTCTCTTCCGTGCTATTCGGCATAACTTTGTCGCTCTTTCCTTTTCCAGCCATGCTGTCTCTACTGTCTCATCCCACGGAGGTGGTTATGTAACAGGTGTACGAGTAGTCTTTTGTTTCGCAATTTGACACAATATGTGCACAGGGCTATATTGTCATTTGGGCCTCTGAAATGCATACCTGTCTCATCTTCCAGTACCCCACCGAATACTTTCTTGTTCTCTCCTTACATGACTTGATAACATCGTCCATGAGGAGTATGAAAAGATAAGGTGACAGGATATCACCTTGTCTTACAACAGTGATGGTCCTGAACTCTTCAGACTTATGGTTTGCTGTCCTCACATAATTTCTGCAAGACTTGTAGAAGCTCTGTATAGCATGAATCAGAGGTGCTGGAATGTTCTTCCTTGCCAAACAGTCCCAAAGTTTGCTCCAGGGGACCCTGTCAAACGCCTTTTCCAGATCTATGAAACAAAGATGGATCTCACTCTTATACTCAAGGGCCTTTTCACTCAGCTGTCTGGGTGTGAAGATTAGGTCTTGAGTACTTCGGTTTGCTCGGAATCCGCACTGGACCTCATCCAATTGTGGCTCAGCTAGGCGTCGGAGTCTCTGCTCTAGGATTCTAGAGTAGATTTTACCAGGGACACTGAGAAGGGATATGCCTCTATGGTTTCCACATTGTCGATTGTCACCCTTTTTGGAAATTGGTGTTATGATGGCAATCTCCCAGTCCTTTGGTATGGTCTTGTTGCACCACGCTGAATGTAGGACCCTTAA
This sequence comes from Oreohelix idahoensis, assembly GCA_024509875.1. NCBI lineage: Eukaryota > Metazoa > Mollusca > Gastropoda > Stylommatophora > Oreohelicidae > Oreohelix > Oreohelix idahoensis. The sequence goes on from JAMPIV010020398.1 coordinate 3,517, forward strand.
GAGTAATAGGTCGCCTTATGCTCCCATGTACTTAACCATTTCTGGTGTTATACCATCATGCCCTGCTGCTTTTCCCATCTTGATTCTCTCCAGTTCTTCCATCTTTATGTCATCTTCATCACCATTTGTTTCCTCTTCTGTGCTAGTGGTTATCATTTCTGTTGCTTGACCTTGCAAGGAGTTCTCATCAAGGAGTTCTGAGAAATATTCTTTCCATCTTTCCATTACTTCCTTCGGGGCAGTAAGCAATTTGCCTTGCTTGTCCTTTATAAATTTGAGAGGGCATTGTTTTTCCTTCCTCGTGTTCTTTAGGGTCTTATAGAACTATTTCTGGTTTTCTTGCGCATCTTTTCTAGCTTTTCTCCAAATTCTTCCCAGGACTTCTGTTTTGCTGCTAGCACCTTGGTTCTTTGCTTCTGTTCTGAGTATCACATATTCTCTATATTTCTCTATTTGTCCTGCTGTGTTTTTAGCTCCTAAGTATTGTTTCCATGCCATTTTCTTCTCTCTTATTTTCTCTTTGACTTCCTCTGTCCACCAAGGTGTCCTCTTTCTCTTGTTCCCAAGTCGGGCTTCCCACGTGCTTCTGCAGCAGCTGTCTTTATGATGTCCTTGAATTTAAGCCACAGGGTTTCCAAGTCATCAGGTTTTTGTTCTGTTTCTCACCGCTGTAGCAATAAGCCCCTGATATTTGGTCTTAATTTCTGGCTCTCTCAGCTTGTAGGTCTTAATGCTCATTTCTTCCGTTCGTTTACTTGGTTTCTTGCGTGATGCTGGGCAGTTCCTAGGCTGAGCAACTCTTTCAGTTGTTCTTTTGATTGTAAGCAGGTAGTGATCACTTCCAATCTCTGGCCCCCTCCGGACTCTAGCATCCCGGACATATTTGAATGAGCTCCTCCTAACAATGGCATAGTCGATCACTGACTTCTCATTCTTTGTTGGTTTACACCTAGTGTATGCATGTTATGCGCTTATGGGGGAACTTTGTGTTGGTAATGATCAGATTCTGCTCACTGCAGAATCTAAGGAGTCGCTTTCCATTGTCATTGAGAGTATCTTCTCCATATCTTCCGGTAACTCCACCCCATCTAGCATGGTCATTTCCAAATCTGGCATTGAAATCTCCGAGCATATATTATTTTATTTTATTATTTATTTTTTATTATTATTTTTCTTCAGTCACTATCTTGTTTGTTTAAAACAGAAAAAAAACCTACTCATTTTTTTTATGATTGCATACTGTAAATGAATGCTGTTATGTTAACTTTATAATGTTGCATGCCTTTAAATTAATGCTTAAAGTAACATGTCGGAATAAAAGGATATAGTATGCAAGATTTAATTAGAGTGAAACGGCAGAATGTTAGACGGGCCTGCGCGCTCAATTCTTAACCTTTCGAAAATAAAGTTCGTTCGTTCGTTCACCGTTTATTCATAAAATGCCAATACTTCAAAATAACAACACGAACCTCATTTTCATGGGACACGTCACATGTCGTCTCCCAGTGGTGGAACTACATTTCTGGAGGCCCTTAAGGTTAAATTCATTGAGATGCCCCTTTTATTTCTTGTTGTTGTTTAACTAGGGCTGCTGAGCTTCTCACTCTTTTGCAGCCAATACCAAGCTGAAGACTCCTTGGTATTATCAACACTGTAGATCTAGGCTTTCCCTGTTGATTTTCTGCAATTCCGAAACATTGTGGGTTGAAGTCATGAGATCCACTTTCTGCAGCTTGGCTTATATTTAAAGGACCATCAATCTGGTCAAGCTAGGAGAGAGAAGCGCGTAGCATACTGTGCATTCCCCGCCATCCAAAGGGTCTCTCCGAAGATGTAGAGTTAAAGTACTGTGCTCTTATTCTGGGCTCTCCTAAGGATTTTTGTCACGTCATTCACAGAGCCACTTCTCAGCTCCCCCTGCCTGTCACGGTTCCACATGGAGATTCCCCTGCATGCAGTCAACCAGGTAAAAGCGAGAGTTACGTCTGCGGCTCAAGTGACTTTTAGTGTGCAAAACAGGGTTACGACATATTTCAATACAGGGGTAATCTGTGTCAAGAGTCAATGTGGGTGTAATAAACTATCGGGAAAAGAGGTTCACTTCCACATCTGTATACTGTAGCATTGTGCTTAGCTGGTGGTCATATAAGAATGACTCCAGATATATCTCCATGCATGGGCCCCTTTTATAGAAAACAAAGTGTCGAGAGATGCGAAAGAAAAATTTTATAGAGAAAGGAAACTTCATCACAGAAAACAGACTGTGAACCATAAGGAAATTTTGGCAATGCGCAAGAGAAGAAACTGGATTGAACTTAGAACTTTTTTGATGACTTTCTTGGCCTCACGGCCCCTTGAACTTGGGAGGGCCCTGAAGCTCAAACGTCGTTGACTTCATAGTAGATCCGCCTCTATCATCTCCACATATCAGGTACACATAAATCGTGCCAAAACGTACAGAATGCTAGAATTAAATGACCCAGTTCACAAGATTACTGTTACGTGGAGGTTTTTTTTTTTTTTTTTTTTTTTTGCGTACGCCCGCTATTACTCGATGCGAAATCTCACGTTAGTATGTCTAGCCTGAGACTGATTTTTACGTGAGTATCCCTTTTTTTCTTGTACAGAGACCAGGTGTCCCTCGCCATTCAGGCAGATACTCGCCGATTTCGGAGGTACCCATTAGAGCTGGGTCGGCTCAGGAGCCGCCAGTCCCTGGTCGACGACCCTCCTTCAAATGTACTCGCCAGGGCTCGAGTTAATCCAGTCTAAATCCCGGTCGACGAAAATCTTCAAATGTCCTCGCCCAGGTTTGATCCTGGGTCACCCGGTCGCCAGAGCAGTTTGGTAACCACTACACCAGCGCGGCTCCCCGTGGAGGTTTGAAGGAAAAGCTACAATAAAATACATCATGAAAGACACTAGTTTGCTATTTGAAGACACAGTATGCTGATGTTTGTTTCTCTCAGCGTTGTTTATTACTTGTTATGTCTCTTGAAATCTGAGCACTCAGATTTGTAAATGTGCGTGCGTCTTCCCAAACAACAAAGTCGTACGACAGCGCGTGAGTAAAACGAAGAAATAAAAATAGTGACAGAAGAGAAATGGGAAGAAAATATTGGCACTGGCACAAAACATAGAATGTTTGTGGATTATTTATTTATTTTTTTTTAAACGTACGCCCGCTATTTTTCGAGGCGAAATCTCAGGTTAGTATGTCTAACCTGAGACTGATTTTACGTGAGTATCCTATTTTACCTGTACGCTGACAAGTGTCCTCTCGCCATTCAGGCAGATACTCGCCGTCTTCGGAGAGTCCCCATTAGAGCTGGGTCGGCTAAGAAGCCGTTCAGGTTATTCCAGTCCCTGGTCGACGGCACTGCTTCAAATGTACTCGCCAGGGCTCGAATTAATCCAGTCCAAATCCCGGTCGACGACACTCGTTCAAATGTGCTCGCCCAGGCTTGAACTTGGACCACCTGATCGCCAGCGCGGTGTGGTAACCATTACACCAGCGCGGCTTATGTGGATTAGTAATAGAAAGTAGGAGAAGTACTCTTTCTTCTTCTTCTCGTACAATACCTGCTGGCGTAGGCACCAATGTCTCTCCACAACTTTCTGTCTCCTACAATTTATCAATTCTCTTGTTGACGTCTTTCCATGCCATAATGTCAGACTGTCCAGCATCTTCTCTCTTTCTTCAATCTTACCTGTTGTCACGATATACTCCCACCTTACCTGTTGTCACGATATATTCCCACCTTACCTGTTGTCACGATATACTCCCACCTTACCTGTTGTCACGATATACTCCCACCTTACCTGTTGTCACGATATACTCCCACCTTACCTGTTGTCACGATATACTCCCACCTTACCTGTTGTCACGATATACTCCCATCTTACCTGTTGTCACGATATACTCCCACCTTACCTGTTGTCACGATATACTCCCACCTTGCCTGTTGTCACGATATACTCCCACCTTACCTGTTGTCACGATATACTCCCACCTTACCTGTTGTCACGATATACTCCCACCTTGCCTGTTGTCACGATATACTCCCACCTTACCTGTTGTCACGATATACTCCCACCTTACCTGTTGTCACGATATACTCCCACCTTACCTGTTTTCACGATATACTCCCACCTTTCTTGTTCTCATTTCATCCCCAAAGAAAGTGAGTTGATTCCTTCTAACACAAGGAATAAGCTTCCTTTGCGCATGTGCATCTTTTAGGGCATGGTATTTTTAAAATTTGTCTATAAAACCACATCTCATTGGATTCTGGTTCTTTTCCTATTTGTTCACTGATTGAACATGACTCACTCCCGTATGTCACGATATGTACTATGATAGGACGCTATACAGATCGCTACAACAGAAGTCAATCTGATCATCAAAAGTGTCCCTCCCCTCCTCCCCATTTCGATCAAGTGTTTCAGTCCTTTCATCTCTTTTACACTGGGCGGGGGGGGGGGGGTTTCACTCAAAGGTGCCGAGTTCGATTTACGTTATAGTCATGTTCCTGTCTACCAATCTGCAAATGGGTACCTGACTTTGCTCTTTAGTTATGGAAGGCAAAGGCAGTGAGGAAGGGAGCTGGTCACCCCCAACTCTCGATGCTGGACCTAGTATAGTGAAGTCTCTAACACTTCACTCCCCTACGACTGTATATGTTACGGGACTACCTTGACCGTTTTATTCCTTGTAGCAGAACCAACACAAAAAGGGGTCCTTAACAATAAACGTGGGACGTTTCGGGATTGCCCTTCATCAGCTACAAGCGCAAACAGAAATCAAAATATGAGAAATATAGAAAAGCTATAAGAAAATAATAAATGACAGCAGTGGCGTATCCTGGTAATGCGAGCTAGGCGTGCTGCTACTTAAAATGAATATGTACGCCTACTATTTAACTTCTTCCCCTCTTAATTTAAAAACCAACTATATTCAATTACGCAACGATAGTTATTAGGGGTATATGTCAATTATCTTCGAAATACTAATTAACTTACAACTTGAAACTCACTGTCACTGTAATAATCTGCATTCCCGGCAACTAACAAAAATTAATCACAAAAAACACTGGACGGACACAGCCGATTTTTACTACTCGAGAGCTGCAAGTCCACCGCACGCATGTTCGTATTGTATTGACGTATCTGGCCATGACCCCGAACCTACACAAACCAATCTTCAGACGTGAATCCGAAAGGTCCAGCACGCATTGTGACGGAATTACCCGAGAAACTTCGGGCGATTGTAACCAACCAATACAAACTGCACTATAAAACGCGTCTGGGAAACTGAAACTAGATATACTCGTAGATTCTATGCGGGAAAATCCGTTATCCTGATGCGTCCGGCCCGAAAGCAGAACTTTAGAAGAGAAATATTTTATAGAATAATAAATTAAATTTTTATTTTCCTTCGGGCATAGGTGTGCGCAGCACGCACAGCACACATAGAGAATACGCCACTGAATGACAGGCAGACATGTGGGGAAAATAATATATAATTAACAAATAAACCTACTAAAATGTTTAACAAGAAAGAAAGTATCAACGCAAATTAAGATATATATGATAAAACAGCAAAGAATATTAAATGAAAGCAATGAATGAAAAAAATGGCTTGCTATACAAGTTGAGTACTACAATGACCCAGTGGCGTCTCAGAAACATAGTCTGCTTATGGACACGTAATGAATGTTGATTAGTTTCTATCTTTGGTTGAAAGCGAAAGCAAAGATGAATCGACTGTAATGCAGACGGCGCGGCCATGATCTGCCTTGACAGAAGCGTCCGGTAGTTTGATTAAAAACTCGGAGAAAAAAAAGCAATAACAAAGAATATTACGGGTTTGAGTACAAGTAAAAAGATGCATAAAAATAATCTTGAAGTACAGATTCATAGGTAGATTTAGATACAAAGATTCGGCCACGAATGCCAATGAACTTAGCATCCAACATGTTTCTCAAACAGTACAAAGCAGCGCATACCCAATAGAAATACGTGAGTTAATCTCAAGGGCAGCAAATAAGAAGGTAACATACAATATTAATCAAAGTAAAAACATCTCAAAACTCAACAGGATGACGGGAGATATACTCAAGAACAAGGAAGAGATACACCACCAACAGATCTTAGAAAACGTCACACCAAGCGCCAGAGAATTTGCAGTATGGAATAACAACAAATGTAATGTACTATATACAAAAAGGAACACTTTACCAAAATTATAACTGATATGGGGTTGAACCAGGTATCTCATGCCCACAAACATATCCAATGTGTTGTGACAGGTCATAGAATCAAACAAACAAAGCATCCCGCCGCAAAAGTGAGAAGAAAGAATGAGATTTTCCAAGAAGTCTATTTTCGTGTTGTTGTTGTTTTCCTCTACTAGATTGCTGTAATACCCTGTTCAACCAAAACCCATTGAAGGGTTACAAACGGTTATATTGGGGTATATAGTGTGTTGTAGTCTATTTTCCAAGCTCTGCCGTGTTGTTATGCCGCAGATTCAAACTCGAGTCAGTCTTAACTAACCACAACGACTGGATTCGAGAGTTTTTTTTTTTTTATAGTTTTTTTTAAATCAGTGACTTTCCTCGACTCGGGGCTTACAAGTCTTTATGAACTAACTTCGCGTCCTCATTCACAAAGACTCATGCGGAGATAGCGCAAATGGTTTTGTTTAAATCGATAAAATACAATACGCCAACAGAGATTCTAGATTTGAAAGCTTTTGTTAGCGACTTGAGACTAGCTTGAGACTTTGACTAAGAGACTTGAAACTTGATTTGAGATTTGTTAGGAAAGACTTGAGAAAGTTCTCTAAAGTTCTCATCGGATATTTTCAACGCTTCAAAAGAAGGAAGAACATGGTCTATTGTGAGAAGCTGAGACAGAAACCTAGGCATAAATCTAGTGATCATGTCAACTGGCATACCACATTTCTTGCCTAAAAAATATTAAGACTTATCATTGTCGTGGCCGTGCATGTGATGATGGTATGCATGGTGGGTTCACATCACTGCCGTAAACTGTAGGTAGTTGTGGATGATGTTAAGCACTTCAGACCAAACTCGTGACCTATAACAGCTGGACAAAACAGATGGTTGATGATTAAATAGCTGGTAACACGCTTCACGCTGACAGCAATGAATGTAACATGAAGTTTATTTACATCTATGAATTCAGCAACCTTCCTCTTGAGGCTAGTGACTTTTATACAGCAAAAAAAGAATGGTTTGAGAACTGTGACGGTATTGCCTCCCATGCTTTGCAGTAGTGGTCCAACAGTGGCCTAAACTAAAGAGTATCTAATATGGGCGTCAAAGCTGTCTACCTTTGCACACGATTACTCTTGGCAGATATGTAAATAGAAGAAGCAAAAGCTTCTATCTCCAGGGAGTCCTCACAAGATGTTCAGAATAAGCGAGAACAATACTGCTTTGGCTGAGTATGTTAACTCTGTAATTCTGCCGACGCTTTTGTGAAGGATTTAAGCACTTATTAATGTCAGCTCGTTTAAGCCCTTACCCCTGATTTACTCAGTGGAATTCTATTATTCTAGTACAGGTCTGTTTAGAGTGTGTGTAATAAATTGACTGAGACAAACATGTAGTACATTTAAAATGATTAAATCGAAGTTAAATTTGTATAATTACAAATAATAAAATTTAATAATCACTTAAGTTTTAACAGTTGAAAAATAATTTGAATAGTTATGGATCAAGAACAAGTTATCATCACGGATATTCAGATAAGCGAAAACAATGCTGGCTGTTGCTGAGCACGTTAATTCTGTAATCTGCCGACATTTTTTATAAAGAATTTAAGCAATGGCTTATTCTAGCTCGTTAAGCCCCCTCCTCTGAGTTAATCAGTAAAATGATTATTATTATAACATAGCTCTGTTTAGAGTGTGTGTAGTAATTTGACTGAGACAAACATGCAGTAACTTTAAAATGATTAAATCGAAGTTAAATTTGTAACATTACAAATAACAAAATTTAATAATCACTTTAGGTTTTAACAGTTGGAAAATAATTTGAATATTTATGAAAAGGTTTTCATCACTTGAATGGGATTTAACTGAATACAGGAGGTCACTTTTGGGAGTGGATATTTTCACTTAGCTGCCAATGGTAGTTTCTTCTCCCGCTGGGTTAGTTCCGTTTCACTGCTCCCGCTTGTCACTGGTCAAAGTTCAGGCGCCGCACGTTCCCAGAACATCAAGGAGTAACGGCCAAGCTGGTCCTGCGTCTGTCTATAAGACCCTCTTATGATGGCGTCTTGCACAACGTCAGTCCACTTCTACCTTCACTTGGTTCTACAGATAGTACTTTCTGCTGGTACCACCAACAACTATGATAGAAGACTAGAAACGAATGCTCTTCTGAGTATTGCGTTTTCCAACCCATAGTTATGGGTTCCTATCTTCCCATACCACCATCCCATTTAACTTAGGGTTTACCCTCGATGAGAATTACATTTAATCCCACGGGATAAAACTTTCTTTTCATTTAAATAGAAAAGTTAAACGTGCAGATAAATTTGTTTTACATTTACATCTCCACTATTTGAAAAGTGTTCACAATATAAACTGAATAGATTTTCATTTATATTTACACTGATTGAAAAGTTGGAAACTTCCATTAATTTTAAAAGTGAATATGTTGTAATTTACATCAACACTTGTTTGAAACTGTAAGTATTATTGCTAGAATGTACATCATTTCTTTTCATCTTTCCCTCCCTGCTCCGTGTGGAACTTGGGACTAAAATATAAAAATGAAAATCTATTCAGTTTATATTGTGAACACTTTTCAATAGTGGAGATTTGTATAATGTAAAACTAAATTTATCTTGCCACGTTTAAACTTTTCTATTTAATGAAAAGATTAGTTTTAATCCCGTGGGATTAAATGTAAATTCTCATCGAGGGTAAACCCTAAGTTAAATGGGATGGGTTGGTATGGGAAGATAGGAAACCCATAACTATGGGTTGGAAAACGCAATACTCAGGAAGAGCATTCGTTTTAGTCTTCTATCATAGTTGTTTGGTGTACCTAATAAAAAAACCAGCAGAAAATACTATCTGTAGAACCAAGTGAAGGTAGAAGTGGACTGACGTTTGTGCAAGACGCCATCATAAGAGGGTCTTATAGACAGACGCAGGACCAGCTTGGCCGTTACTCCTTGATGTTCTGGGAACGTGCGGCGCCTGAAGCCTTTGGGACCAGTGACCCAAGCGGGAGCAGTTGAAACGGAACTAACCAGCGGGGAAAGAAACTACCATTGGCAGCTAAGTGAAAATATCCACTCCCCAAAAGTGACCTCCTGTATTCATTTAAATCCCATTCTAAGTGATGAAAACCTTTTCATAAATATTCAAATTATTTTCCAACTGTTAAAAACTAGTGATTATTAAATTTTGTTATTTGTAATGTTACAAATTTAACTTCGATTTAATCATTTTAAAGTTACTGCATGTTTGTCTCAGTCAAATTCCAACTACACACACTCTAAACAGAGCTTGTTTTTAATAATGAAATCATTTTACTGATTAACTCAAGAGGAGGGGGCTTAACGAGCTTAGAATAAGCCATTGCTTAAATTATTTATAAAAAATGTCGGCAGATTACAGAATTAACGTGCTCATGGCAACAGCCAGCATTGTTTTCGTCTTATCTGAATATCCGTGATGATAAAACTTGTTCTTGATAATACCCCCCATAACCATATTCAAATTATTTTTCAACTGTTAAAAAAAACTTAAGTGATTATTAAATTTTATTAATATTTGTAATTATACAAATTTAACTTCGATTTAATCATTTTTAAAAGTACTACATGTTTGTCTCAGTCAATTTATTACACACACTCTAAACAGACCTGTACTAGAATATTAGAATTCCACTGAGTAAAATCAGGGGTAAGGGGCTTAAACGAGCTGACATAAAAAAGTGCTTAAATCCTTCCACAAAAAGCCGTCGGCCAGAATTACAGAGTTAACATACATCAGCCAAAAGCAGTATTGTTCTGTATTCCTGAATATCTTGTGAAGACTCCCTGGAGATAGAAGCGTTTTTTTTCTTCTATTTACATATCTGCCAAGAGTAATCTTGTGCCCATATTAGACAGTCTTTGTTTTGGCCACTGTTGGACCACTACTGCAAAGCATGGGAGGCAATACCATCACAGTTCTCAAACCATTCTTTTTTTGCTGTATAAAAGTCACTAGCCTCAAGAGGAAGGATTGCTGAATTCATAGATGTAAATAAACTTCATGTTACATTCATTGCTGTCAGCGTGAAGCGTGTTTACCAGCTATTTAATCATCAACCATCTGTTTTGTCCAGCTGTTATAGGTCACGAGTTTGGTCTGAAGTGCTTAACATCATCCACAACTACCTACATTTTTACGGCAGTGATGTGAACCCACCATCATACCATCATCACATGCACGGCCACGACAATGATAAGTCTTAAATATTTTTTAGGCAAGAAATGTGGTATGCCCAGTTGACATGATCACTAGATTTATGCCTAGGTTTCTGTCTCAGCTTCTCACAATAGACCATGTTTCTTCCTTCTTTTGAAGCGTTGAAAATATCCGATGAGAACTTTAGAGAACTTTCTCAAGTCTTTCCTAACAAATCTCAAATCAAGTTTCAAGTCTCTTAGTCAAAGTCTCAAGCTAGTCTCAAGTCGCTAACAAAAGCTTTTTCAAATCTAGAATCTCTGTTGGCGTATTGTAATTTTATCGATTTAAACAAAACCATTTGCGCTATCTCCGCATGAGTCTTTGTGAATGAGGACGCGAAGTTAGTTCATAAAGACTTGTAAGCCCCGAGTCGAGGAAAGTCACTGATTTAAAAAAACTATAAAAAAAAAAAAAAACTCTCGAATCAGTCGTTGTGGTTAGTTAAGACTGACTCGAGTTTTGAATCTGCGGCATAACAACACGGCAGAGCTTGGAAAATAGACTACAACACACTATATACCCCAATATAACCGTTTGTAACCCTTCAATGGGTTTTGGTTGAACAGGGTATTACAGCAATCTAGTAGAGGAAAACAACAACAACACGAAAATAGACTTCTTGGAAAATCTCATTCTTTCTTCTCACTTTTGCGGCGGGATGCTTTGTTTGTTTGATTCTATGACCTGTCACAACACATTGGATATGTTTTGTGGGCATGAGGATACCTGGTTCACCCCCATATCAGTTATAATTTTGGTAAAGTGTTCCTTTTTGTATATAGTACATTACATTTGTTGTTATTCCATACTGCAAATTCTCTGGCGCTTGGTGTGACGTTTTCTAAGATCTGTTGGTGGTGTATCTCTTCCTTGTTCTTGAGTATATCTCCCGTCATCCTGATCAGTTTTGAAATGTTTATACTTTGATTCATTTTATGTTACCTGCTTATTTACTGTCCTTGAGATTAATTCTCGTACCGTATTTCTATTGGGTATGCGCTGCTTTGTACTGTTTTGAGAAATAAACATGTTGATGCTAAGTTCATTGGCATTCGTGGCCGAATCTTTGTATCTAAATCTAACCTATGAATCTGTACTTCAAGATTATTTTTATGCATCTGTTTTACATTGTACTCAAACCCGTAATAATTCTTTGTTATTGCTTTTTTTTCTCCGAGTTTTTAATCAAACTACCGGACCTTCTGTCAAGGCAGATCATGGCCGCGCCGTCTGCATTACAGTCAGATTCATCTTGCTTTCGCTTTCAACCAAAGATAGAATACTAATCAACATTCATTACGTGTCCATATGCAGACTATGTTTCTGAGACGCCACTGGGTCATTGTAGTACTCAACTGGGTATAGCAAGCCATTTTTTTCATTCATTGCTTTTCAATTTAATATTCTTTGCCTGTTTTTCAAATATATAATTTAATTTGCGTTGATACTTTCTTTCTTGTTAAACATTTTTTAGTAGGTTTATTTGTTAATTATATATTATTTTCCCCACATGTCCCATGCCTGTCATTCAGTGGCGGTATTCTCTATGTGTGCTGTGCGTGCTGCGCACACCTATGCGCGAAGGAAAATAAAAATTTAATTTATTATTCTATAAAATATTTCTCTTCTAAAGTTCTGCTTTCGGGCCGGACGCATCAGGATAACGGATTTTTCCCGCATAGAATCTACGAGTATATCTAGTTTCAGTTTCCCAGACGCTTTTATAGTGCAGTTTTGTATTGGTTGGTTACAATCGCCCGAAGTTTCTCGGGTAATTCCGTCACAAATGCGTGCTGGACCTTTCGGATTCACGTCTGAAGATTGGTTTGTGTAGGTTCGGGTCATGGCCAGAATACGTCAATACAATACGAACATGCGTGCGGTGGACTTGCAGCTCTCGAGTAGTAAAAATCGGCTGTGTCCGTCCAGTGTTTTTTGTGATTAATTTTTGTTAGTTGCCGGGAATGCAGATTATTACAGTGACAGTGAGTTTCAAGTTGTAAGTTAATTAGTATTTCGAAGATAATTGACATATACCCCTAATAACTATCGTTGCGTAATTGAATATAGTTGGTTTTTTAAATTAAGAGGGGAAGAAGTTAAATAGTAGGCGTACAAATTCATTTTAAGTAGCAGCACGCCTAGCTCGCATTACCGGATACGCCACTGCTGTCATTTATTATTTTCTTATAGCTTTTCTATATTTCTCATATTTTGATTTCTGTTGCGGCTTGTAGCTGATGAAGGGCAATCCCGAAACGTCCCACGTTTATTGTTAAGGACCCACTTTTTGTGTTGGTTCTGCTACAAGGAATAAAACGGTCAAGGTAGTCCCGTAACATATACAGTTCGTAGGGCGTGTGAAAGTGTTAGAGACTTCACTATACTTAGGTCCAGCATCGAGAGTTTGGGTGAACCGCTCCTTCCTTCACTGCCTTTGCCTACATCACTAAAGAGCAACGATCAGGTACCCATTTGGCAGATTGGTAGACAGGCACATGACTAATAACGTTACAATCGAAATCGGCTCCTTTGAGGGAAACCCCCCCCCCCGCCAGTGTAATACAGAGATGAAAGGGACTGAAACACTTGATCGACAATGGGGAGGAGGGGGGAGGGACACTTTTGATGAATTCAGACTTGACTTCTGTTGTAGCGATCTGTAATTAGGCGTCCTATCATGAGTGACATATCGTGGTCATTTCACGGCGACGTGGGAGTCATGTTCAATCAGTGAAACAAATAGGAAAAGAACCAGGAATCCAATGATGATGTGGTTTTATAGACAAATTTTAACCAAATTACAATGCCCTAAAAGATGCACATTGCGCAAAGGAAGCTTATTCCTTGTTTTTTGTTAGAAGGAATCAATACTCCCTTTCTTTGGGGATGAAATAGCGAACAATGAAAGGTGGGAGTATATCCGTTGAAAAACAGGTAAAGGGTGGGAGTATATCGTGACAACAGGTTAAGGTTGGGAGTATTATCGTGACAACAGGTAAAGGTGGGAGTATATTCGTTGACAAACAGGCAAGGTGGGAGTATATACGTGACCAACAGGTAAGGTGGGGAGAATATCGTGACAACAGGTAAGGGTGGGGGAGTATATCGTTTGACAAAACAGGCAAAGGTGGGAGTATAATCGTGACAAAAACAGGTAAGGTTGGGTGTATATCGTGACAACAGGTAAGATGGGAGATATAATAGAGACAAACAGGGTAAAGGTGGGAGTATATCGTTGACAACACAGGTAGGGTGGTGAGTATATGTGACAACAGGTTAAGGTGGGAGTATATCGTGACAACAGGTAAGGTGGGAGTATTATCGTGACTACAGGATAAGGTGGGAATATATCGTGACAAACAGGTAAGGTGGGGAGTATATCGTGAACAACAGGTAGATTGAAAGAAATGAGAGAAGTATGCTGGAACAGTCTGACATTTATGGCGCATGGAAAGACGTTCAACAAAGAGAATTGATAAATATGTAGGAGACAGGAAAGTTGTGGAGAGACATTTTGGTGCCTACGCTGCAGGTAATTGTACGAGAGAGAAGAAGAAAGAAGTACTTTTCTCCTACTTTTCTATTACTAATTCCATCATTCAAAGGCCGCGCTGGTGTAATGGTTTTACAACACGCGCTGGCGATCAGGTGGGTCCAATGTTCAAGCCTGGGGCGAGCCACATATAAACGAGTGTTCGTTTCGACCGGTTTATATTTGGGACTGGATTTAATTCGAGAGGCATGGCGAGGACCATTTGAGCAGTATGCCCGTCGACCAGAGGAATGGAATATACCTGAACGGCTTGCTTATGACCGACCCAGCTCTAATTGGGACCTCCGAAGACGGAGAGTATCTGCCTGAATGGCGATGAGGGACACTTGTCCAGCGTAAGGTAAAATAGGGATACACACGTAAAATCAGTGTCAGGTTAGACATAGTAAATAACCTGAGATTTCGCCTCGAAAATAGCGGGCGTACGTTTAAAAAAAATAAAATAACTAAATCCACAAACATTTCTATGTTTTGTTGCCAGTTGCCAATATTTTCTTTCCATTTCTCTTCTGTCACTATTTTTTATTTCTTCGTTTTTACTCACGCGCTGTCGTACGCTTTGTTGTTTGGGAAGACGCAAGCAACACATTTACAAAATCTGAGTGTCTCATGATTTCAAGAGGACATAACAAGTAATAAACAACGCTGAGAGAACCAAAACATCAGCATACTGTGTCTTCAAATAGCAAAACTAGTGTCTTTCATGAAGTATTTGAATTGTTGCTCATTCCTTCAAACCTACACGGGGAGCCGCGCTGGGGTAGTGGTTATCCAAACTGCTCTGGCGGACGGGGTGGACCCAGGATCAATACTGGGCGAGGACATTTGACGATTTTCGTCGACGGGGCTATAGGGGCCAGGATTTAACTCGAGCCCTGGCGAGTACATTTGAAGGAGGGGTCGTCGACCAGGGGACTGGCGGGTCCTGAGCCGACCCAGTCTAATGGGTACCTCCGAAAATCGGCGAGTATCTGGCCTGAATGGGCGAGGGACACCTGGTCTCTGTACAAGAATAAATAGGGATACTCACGTAATAAATCAGTCTTAGGCTAGAAAATACTAACGTGACGATTTTCGCCTCGAGTATTAGCGGGCGTACGCAAAAAAAAAAAAAAAAAAAAAAAAAAAAAAACTCCCACGTAACAGTAATCTTGTGCTTACTGGGTTCATTTAATTCTAGCATTCTGTTACGTTTTTTGCACGAATTCTATGTGTACCTGATATGTGGAGGATGATAGAGGCGGGATCTACTATGAAAGTCAACGGACGTTTGAGGCCTTCAGGGCCACTCCCCAAGTACAAGGGGCCCTGAGGCCAAGATATAGTCATCAAAAATAGTTCTACGTTCAATCCAGTTTCTTCTCTTGCGCATTGCTGCAAAACTTTCCTTATGGTTCAACAGTCTGTTTTCTGTGATGAAGTTTCCTTTCTCTATAAAATTATTTCTTTCGCCATCTCTCTGACAATTTGTTTTCTATAAAAGGGGGCCCAGGCATGGAGATATTATCTGGAGTCATTTTCTATGACCCACCAGCTAAGCACAATGCTACAAGTATACAGATGTGGAAGGGAACGCTCTTTTCCCGATTAGTTATATTACACCATCAAATGACTCTTGACACAGATTACCCCTGTATTGAACTATGTCGTCGCGTACCCCTGTTTTGCACACTAAAAGTCACTTGAGCCGCAGGGCGGTAACTCTCGCTTTTTACTGGTTGTTTGAACTGAATTGAGGGGAATCTCCATGTGGAACCGTGACAGGCAGGGAGAAGCTTCTGAGAAGTGGCTCTGTGAATGACGTGACAAAAATCCTTAGGAGAGCCCAGGAATACATGAGCAACCAGTACTTTAATCTAACATCTTCGGAGAGGACCCTTTGGATGGCGGGAGAATGCATCAGTAGCTACGCGCCTTCTCTCTCCTAGCGTGAACAGATTGATGGTACTATAAATATAAGCCAAGCTGCAGAAAGTGGATCTCATGGACTTCAACCCACAATTGTTTCGGGAATAGCAGAAAATCAACAGGGAAAGCCTTGAGTCTACAGGTGAAGATAATACCAAGGAGTCTTCATGCTTGGTATTGGCTTGCAAAAAGAGTGATGAAGCTCAGCATGCACTCTAGTTAAAACAACAACATAGATACTAAAAGGGGCCATCTCAAAGAATTTAACCTTATAAGGGACTCCAGGAAATGTAGTTCCACCACTGGGAGAGACGGACATGTGACGTGTACCATGAAATTGAGGTTCGTGTTGTTATTTTTGAAGTATTGGCATTTTATGAATAATCGGTGAACGAACGAACGAAACTTTATTTTCGAAAGGATAAGATTGAGCGCGCAGGCCCCGTCTAACATACTGCCGTTTCACTCTAATTAAATCTTGCATACTATATCACCTTTTATTCCGACATTGTTACTTTCAGGCATTTAATTTTTAAAGGCATTGCAAAAATTATAAAGTTAAAATAACAGCATTCATTTACAGTATGACTATCATAAAAAAAAATGAGTTAGGGTTTTTTTTTCTGTTTTAAACCAACACAATATAAGTGACTGAAGAAAAATAATAATTAAAAAATAAATAAATAAAATATAAATAAATATATGCTCGGAGATTTCAATTGCCAGAAGATTTGGAAATGACATGCTAGATGGGGTGGGGTTAACGGAAGATATGGAGAAGATACTCTCAATGACAATGGAAAGCGACACCTTTAGTTTCTGCAGTGAGCAGAATCTGATCATTACCAACACAAAGTTCCCCCATAAGCGTCATACATGCATTACACTAGATGTTAAACCAACAAAGAATGAGAAGTCAGTGATCGAATATGCCATTGTTCCGCGAAGCTAATTCAGATATGTCCGAGATGCAAGAGTCTGGAGGGGGCCAGAGATTGGAAGTGATACATACATGTAAACAATCAAAAAGAACAACTGAAAGAGTTGCTCAGCCTAGGAACTGCCCAATATCACGCAAGAAACCAAGTAAACGAGCAGGAGAAATGAGCATTGGGACCTACAAGCTGAGAGAGCCAGAAATTAAGACCAGATATCAGGGGCTTATTGCTACAGCAGTGAGCAACACAGAAGAACGACCTGATGACTTGGAGGCCCTCTGGAATAAATTCAAGGATATCATAAAGACAGCTGCTGCAGAAGCATGCGGTGAAGTCCGACTTGGGAACAGAGAAAGAGGACACCTTGGTGGACAGAGGAAGTCAAAGAGAAAATAAGAGAGAAGAAAAAGGGCATGGAAACAATACTTAGGAGCTAAAAACACAACAGGACAAATGGAAAAATATAGAGAATATGTGACACTCAGAACAGAAGCAAAGAACAAAGTGCTAGCAGCAAAACAGAAGTCCTGGGAAGAATTTGGAGAAAAGCTAGAAAAAGATGCACAAGAAAACCAGAAATTGTTTCCTTATAAGACCTAAAAGAAAAATGAGGAAGGAAAAAAACACCAAGCCTCTCAAAATTTATAAAGGACAAGCAAGGCAAATTGCTTACTGCCCCGAAGGAAGTAATGGAACGATGGAAAGAATATTTCTCAGAACTCCTTGATGGTTTGAGCATGGTGAAGCATCAGAAATGATAACCACTAGCACAGAAGAGAAAATCAATGCTGGTGAAGATGACATAAAGATGGAAGAACTGAAGGCAGCACTGGAGAAAATCAAGACGGCAAAAGCAGCAGGGCATGATGGTATAACACCAGAAATGGTTAAGTACATGGGAGCATCAGGCGACCTATTACTCCTACAGGCAGCGTGGTGCAACAAGACCATACCAAAGGATTGGGAGATTGCCATCATAACACCAATTTCAAAAAGGGTGACAATCGACAATGTGGAAACCATAGAGGCATATCCCTTCTCAGTGTCCCTGGTAAAATCTACTCTAGAATCCTAGAGCAGAGACTCCGTCGCCTAGCTAGTGAGCCACAATTGGATGAGGTCCAGTGCGGATTCCGAGCAAACCGAAGTACTCAAGACCTAATCTTCACCCTCAGGCAGCTGAGTGAAAGGCCTTGAGTATAAGAGTGAGATCCATCTTTGTTTCATAGATCTGGAAAAGGCGTTTGACAGGGTCCCCTGGAGCAAACTTTGGGACTGTTTTGGCAAGGAAGAATATTCCAGCACCTCTGATTCATGCTATACAGAGCTTCTACAAGTCTTTGCAGAAATTATGTCAATTTGAGGACAGCAAACCATAAGTCTGAAGAGTTCAGGTAACCACCACTGTTGTAAGGACAATCCGTGATATCCTATCACCTTATCTTTTCATACTCCTTCTGGACGATGTCATCAAGGCATGTAAGGAGAGAACAAGAAAGTATTCAGTGGGGTACTGGAAGATGAGACAGGTATGCATTTCAGAGGCCCAAATGGACATATAGCCCTGGCCTATTGTGTCAAATTGCGAAACAAAAGACTACTCGTAACCTGTTAACATAACAACCTCCGTGGGATTGAGACAGTCGTGACAGCATGGCTGAAAGGAGTAAGGATAAGAGCGACAAGTATGCGAATAGCAGGAAGAGGAAGGAATGAATTATAAGAGGTTTGAAGATTTTAAGGAGAAAATAGCAATGAGCATATAATCAATTTCAAGAGCTTTGCAAGAGAAGCAAAGACACAGTGGGGTTGCTGGAGGGTTTGTGACACAGGGTGGGCATGACAAAACAATACAGAAATTGTGTGGTCCTTACATCGCAGAATGATGTAGGAAAGTACAGGCCAACCCATAACCTAATATTCTCAGCTACAGGATAAGCTGAAGACAGATGCCGAAAGGGACCTGCATTACTCGAACGTTATATGACTCAGACAGATAAAGGTGAAAAGCTGACGCAGAAATTAAAGACCGTTATTCTGGGGAAGCGACAGAAGATGGGTGCCATATATTTCGAACCTTCTATCCTTAAGAAGCGTTGGGCATTCAGAATCAGTAGGAGTACTGCCGGGTTATGATGGTTAAGTAACACCCACATTAAAGTGGATGGACACAGGATTAAGAATGTGGTGGTGA
>JAMPIV010020399.1:0-42019 GCA_024509875.1 Oreohelix idahoensis
CGAGCGTGGGGGGGGTGAGGCTTCTTAAAATAACTTTGAAAACAACCAATTGAGATAGAAGTCTCATATATCTTCAATTAACAACTCTGCCAAGAGAGAATCTTTGTGCGAGAGGTATGAGCAACTTATAAGACCGGCAGAATTACGGAAACAGTCTTGTATAGTTAGGCCATAGTTGGTTGATAGGCACTAACTGCAAAGCAAAGGGTGAGGTGCAATCCGTGTCAGTAGCCCATTTAAATAACGGTTGACAAGCGTCTCCATTATGAGTGATATGACCGGTTAAGGGCATCAATAGTATATTTAGATAACCTCTGATGTGTGAAACGTAAGTTCATTGTAGGCGTTTCGCCAGTTGGTGTCGGCGACAATCTGCATGATAAGTAATCTTTATTTAGTGTTATATAAGACAATATCGATAGTTAGGGGGGCCGGGATATCGGGCCTGTACCAATTTTCAGAGTTCATATGTGACATAGAATCTGGAAGGAGAAAGTACAATTTTTTGACCTGAGTGCTATGTTTTTGGGTTGGTTACTCTTACTGGTCCGCTAGAACACGAGAAATTTTTTACGGTAGACATATGGTGCGAAAAATACGTTCACTTGTCAATGTCCCACGTAACAAAAATGGTATTGACACGACGATAAAAACTGAAATTTGCGGTCGGCGTACCCAGGCAAACTGACGTATCACAGATTACACAAAATACGTGCTGATATTACATAGGCTAACGGACAAATTTAGTTGGAGAAATGTTTTTTTCTTGCCATTAGAAACTTTTTTTTGCGTAAGGCCAGCAACGAATTCCGTGCCAATCAGTGCTGCTGCAGGTACCTCTTCTTAATTGCAAAACGGACAGGTTTCATAATGTTACGGAAAAGTGACGACAATGTCGTGTAATTGTTCTTGACGTTGTTAACAAAACTGTAACTCAAAAGCTGGTCTTTAGCTGCACATATACAACTCAGATATTGTGCCAGCTGCTCCTGGGAGCGCATGGTGGCGTCTTGTAGGGCAACAACAAATTGATTCCACTTTGCTCGGTCGGCGGCCATCCTTCGTACAGTGCCCCAACTCTGGTTCATTCTTTGCATCTCAGCCTCCACAGTCCTCCGCCAAGTTGTTTTTTTTGGTCGGCCTCTCTTTCGTTTTCCTTCAGGGGTCCATAGCATAGCTGTTCTTGTGATGGCATCGGGGTCTCTTCTGAGGACATGGCCAACCCAGCTCCAGCGTCTGCCAGCTATGATGGTGTGCATGTCCTCTTGCTTGCTCCGAGTAAGCAGATCTTGGTTGGTGATTATATTCGGCCAAAAGATTCGGAGAATTTTTCTTAGGCATGTTGTGTGAAAAGAGGACAATTTCGACATTTCCTTCTCTGTAACTCTCCAGCTCTCCGCGCCATAGAGAAGCACAGAAAGCACACAGCTCTGATATAATCCTAATTTTTGTGCTTGTGCTGTACTGAGAGGACTTCCAGATGTTGTTTAGACTAAAAAAGGCTGTTCTTGCTTTGTTCATTCTGTTGTTGATGTCTTTGCTTGCTCCGCCGTCTGGTGTTACTATGCATCCTAGGTATGTGAAGGCATCTGTCTGTTCCAGTTGCTGATTCCTTACTGATATGGGCTCAGGGTTGCTCACATTGAGCGTCATGACCTCTGTCTTCTTTAGGTTGATGTTCAAGCCCACCTGCTGGCTATACTTATTAAGTCTATCCGTTTTTTTTCCTGGATGTGTTGATGTGAATGTGCTAGCAGTGCAATGTCATCTGCATATTCCAGATCTTCCAATGTAGAAAATGTAGTCCATCTTATTCCTCTTGGATTGCCCTCTGTTGTCTGGCGCATCACCCAGTCTATGACTGTTAAAAATAGAGTGGTTGATAAGGGCATCCCTGTCGTACTCCTGTCTTCACTTCAAAGGTTAGGTTGCTCTGCCCAATGCTACACGTAAAGTTGGCATAAAGGCTTTTTATGATTGACACTATGCAGCTTGGAATTCCATAAGCCCTCAGTATTTTCCATAAACTGTCCCTATGTATACTGTCAAAAGCCTTTTCAAAATCAACGAAATTAATGTACAACTGTCTTTGCCATTCTGAGCACTGCTCTATAATGTTCCTGAGGGTAAATATATGATCTACACATCTTCTGTTCTTTCTAAATCCTGCTTGTTCTTTCCTCAGTTTGTGGTCTACTGCTTTTGAGATTCTCTGTATAATTATCCTGCCTAGTATTTTGCTGGGAACTGAGAGAAGAGTTATTCCTCTCCAATTATTGCAGTCTGCAAGATCTCCCTTCTTGGGCAATTTGACAATTATTCCTTTTCTCCACTCTGTTGGTGTTGTCCCTGTTTTCCAGACTTGTGCAAATAGTGGTTCTAATAGTTCTGCTGCTAGCTCTGGGTCTGTCTTAAATAGCTCTGCATTTAAGTTATCATGACCAGGAGCTTTTCCATTCTTTAACCCTTTGATTGCTGTGATGATTTCTTCTTTTCGTGGGATGTCTGTATTAACATCTAGATCATTTTCAGCCTCAGGAACATTCAACTGTGTCTCTTGTGGTTCCTTATTCAGAGTTTCTCTGAAATGCTCTGCCCATCTTGTTTCCTGTCCCTCTACTGTTGTGATGAGATTTCCTTGCTTATCTCTTACTAATGTAATATTGTTTGCACCTCGTTTTCCACTGATGATTTTAGTTATTTTGTATACTGTGCTTTGTTCATTTCTCAGTGCTGCCTCTCTTCTGCCTGTTCCTTTGCAAGGTCATCCAGAAATGTCCTTTTGTTAGCACGGGTTTGACGTTTAACTTCCTTGTCCAGCTGACTGTACTGTTCACTATATATTGCCTTTATCCTGGGAGACTTAGCTTCTGTTTTCTTTCTTTTTCATTTCCTTTCTCTTAGCTATGGTGTTTAGTGTATGTGGTGTTTATCCAGTCTTGGCTCTTTCTTTCCTGGAATCCCAAGCATGACTTGCTGCTTTCCTTGTATATTGTTGAGATGGTGTTGAATCTCTGGTCAACATCATCGGTCTCTGTTCTTTCCTGGCTTTTGATAATCTCATATCTTCTCTTTACGTCGACCACGAAAGCTTTTTTGGTGAGGGGATCCTTCAGTTTCGTGATGTTGTATCTTTTCTGTTTGACTGCAACTGGTCCAGCAGCTCTGAGTTTCACCTTCAGTCTTGCTACTACTAGGTGATGACCACTTCCCACATCTGCGCCTCTTCTTACTTTCACGTCTTGTAGTGCATGTCTCCATCTGCCATTGAACATTATGTGATCTATCTGGTTTCTGTCTCGTCCGTTTGGTGATTCCCATGTTAACTTGTGCACTTCCTTGTGTGGAAAGTGTTCCTCCAATGACCAGGTTGTTAATACAGCAGAAGCTTATTAATTTGTCCCTATTTTCATTTGCTGCTCCACTGCGGCATTTCCCCATTACTCTTTCGTTATAATTATTGTGTGCTCCAACTTTCGCATTTAGGTCTCCCATTACTATAATGAGATCGTACCTGGGTGTAGTTTCCATTTCTGTTTGTACCTGTTGATAGAACTCGTCCTTGATCTCTTCATCGCTGTCGTTTGGTGGTGCATAGCATTGTATAATTGTGGTGTTGGTGAACCTCCCTCTCAGTCTTGCTCTTATCAGTCTGTTGTTGATGGGTTTCCATTCCAGTAAAGATCTTTCCATTCCTTTCTTCAGGATAATGGCTACACCTTCGTTGTGCTGACCATCCTCTCTGCCAGAATAAAGTACTGTTTCCCCTGTAGCTGTTTTTATTCTCCCCTTATCTGTCCATCTGCTCTCGCTTATTCCCAGGATATGTATCTTGTAGTTCCTCATCTCTGCTGTGATTTGTCTCAGCTTTCCTGCCTCATTCATAGTTCTGACGTTCCCAAAAACCAATTCTGGTTTCGTGTTTTTTGCGGTCGGGGCATCCGTTTTCATGCCAGTGGCTTCCTTTCGGCTTTCACCACTGTCAGTCATACCAGCCTGAGAGACTTCGGATGTCCGTCCCGCAGCAAAGTTTTTCCATTTATTGTTGTTTCCGTAACGTGCGATTTTTTTACATAGACAGGGGTGTCAGCCCTATGCTAAAACCCCCAACCTGGAGGACCAGGGTACCAGCTTTTGTCTGACCCCTACCCACACAGACCAGTCCAGCTTGGTTGAACCTACCAGGAGTAAAACTCCCACTGGCATAGCTCTGGGGGATTGTCAGGGTACGCAAGCTGCCATACCGCTACAAGGTGAATAGGTACCATAATTGATGGCAGAACCTTTGCTATTACCCAACTAAATTTATTTGCAACCACAACCCTCCACACACATATATACACAATTGTAAACAATTACACCAGCCCGAAAACAATCTTTCAGCTTTGTTGCCTCGATCTTACCGGACTGTTGTTGGGATGGTGATAACTTGCTTCTGTTTTATTTTTTAAAAATCTAACTTCAATCAACTGTACAGTTTTTTTTATCTTTCGTTTTGTTTTTTTTCAAGGTGTCCGTTCTTCTTCGTCTTCAAGTACAATGCCTAGTGGCGTAGGAGATCATGTCTCTCTACAACTTCGGTCTCCAGTTCAATTTATAAATTCTGCTGCTGCCTTATGTTGGTGTCACGATGTCAAACTGGTAGGTACTGGATCACTTAGTCTTCCCCTATCTCTTTTTCCTTCAATATTACCTCTTGCTACGAAATATTCCAGCTTTTCTCTTCTCATAACATGCCCAAAAACAGTGCATTGCTTCTTTCTAACTTATGAAATGAGTTTCTTTTGATCATTGGCCTCTTTCAGGACATCCTCATTACTTTTTTTGGGGGGGCTGTCTACGATACTTTTAACATTCTTCTGTAAAACCACATCTCTGTGGCCTCTGTAGCCTTCCCTACACCAAGGTGTGTGTTACATTATATGTAAAATAAAATATATAGTCAAAACAATTTACACAAATTAAAGATTATCACAGTTATCCGATGTTTCAGTTACGATTATAATATTACTAAACATAGTCCACGAGGTAGTTGTTAACTATTGCGAACAAAAGTAGATGGAAGTAACAAAATGTGCTTTCTTCTGACGTTATTTATGAAAGAAGCTATCCTCACTCACATTTTTGTGCGACATCACATTTCTTTAACCATCCCCCTCCTTCTTTTTTTACTCGTATCGTCACATTTTCGTCCACAAAAGTTTGGACCTCCCGCCCTCACTGCGTGTCGTCATATATGGTCGACCCCCAATGGCTATCAATATTACCTAAACCAGCTGTGACAAAACGGGGCGGCTCCTAACGATCTTTGTTTCACTCCGGCAGTATCGGCACATTTGTGGTACTGATTTGTATTCTTTGCTCTCAATTGTCGCACTTTTCTTTCTGTCTTTCTTTCTTTCTTCGTTATTTTTCTGCTAAGTAGCAGATACTTGAGTATTGTCGAATCATTCGACACTCCCTATAGGTGATAATAATCACACTGCTTGGCGCCTTTCCAGATTTGTTGGCTATAGGCGCGACAGATTAACACGTATATCGGCCAGCGCTATCGGCTTAATCACCAATAAGACATGGGAGACCAGATTAATTTAGATAAAAGTAAGATTGCTACATCTCGAACACATGGTCATATGCGGTTATTGGTGTGTTTGTAAGTTTGTACAATAGGGCATCGGACATTTTATTACCATATATGGGAGAGTTGACCTCTGCCTTACGTTCAAAATTATCCGATGTCGGAATATTTTGAAATTACCCATAACCCGACCTGTTTGAATATGATTGGAGGGTTTATTTAACTCCTTAACAAAACGAAGGCGTGGGAAGGCAGGGAATATAATATGACCATTTTCTCAAGCTATTTTCACTTGAGAAATCGCTCGCCAAGACACCAGACTGCAGCAGTGAAGAATTAGAATTCAGAATGCCTTCTTAAAATACCGGACACCTTTTATTGGAGTATTCATCTGGACTTAAAATATAGCCCAGAAAATCTCTTACATTTTAATTAAGGAAACCGGGACTGATGAAACTCAAGGACTACACACGAAGTCTGAGAGGGGACTTATTAAATTAACGACACCCCAGACGCGTGTAAGAGGCCGATTCAAGTCTCTTTTATTCATATAAGCAAAACGTCTGTGAGTTAGGATTGGCGTAAGTTGTGATTTACATTTCATAATGTTATTACTAACATGTGAACTAACATATATATATGTATATATTACAATGTGAAGTTTAATGTGTAAAACTCGCTATTAGATGTCAAAGTTATTTTGAGGCTGGCAATCTCAGCGTATCGAATGATGATTCATAACCACCGCTGCGTGGGCTGGTGATTGCTTTATTGCTAGTTTCGTAAACAGAACTAAAAGCATAAAGTAATTTCTGGTTCCCTATGGAGCAGGGAGGGAAAGATGAAAGAAATGATGTACATTCTAAGTTATAACAATTACATTTTCAAAGCAGTGTAAATGTCCCTATAAACATATTCACTTCAAAATTAATGTAAGTTCTCAAGCTTTGAACTAGTGTAAATGTTTATGTGAAAATATTCATTTTAAAGTAATGGAAAGTCAGTGTTCAATCAGTGTAAAACATAAATGAAAACATACTCACTTTATATTGTGAACACTTTTCAGTCAGTGTAAACATAAATGAAAACATATTCAGTTTACATTGTGAACACTTTTCAATCAGTGGAAATGTAAATGTAAACATATTCTATCTGTTTTATTAACCTTTTCATTTAAATAAAACGTAACTATGAAAGCTATTCTATTTAAATGTAAAGAAAGTTTTTATCCCGAGGGATTAAATTTAATTCTCATCGAGGGTAAAGTTTGAGTAATTGGGATAGTAGTATTGTGACAAAACGTCTGAACATGCTCTTTTGTGTGATCTCTCATACCTTCAGCCCTCCGGCAGTATCCTTTCTTTTTCTTCATTCTTCACTCATCGCTTTTATTTGGCATAAATCATGCCTTTTCATTCGTTATTTTCACTATTTTGCTCCATGCTGGACATAGCATAGTGAAATCTCTAACACGCCACTCCCCTGTGGCAGTATTTGCTATGAAAGTATTTGCTATAGGGCTGTATTTATCTTGTTTGCCACTCCTCAGACGTGTTTACGTTCCGCCAGCTGAACCGTGGTATTATCCACTGGTATGACCAGACATCTGTCTGGCTGGGATCCATGCAGTTCTTAAAGGGGCTAATTTAGATAATCTCTGTCCACGGCAGGGGACATCTGGGGCGGAAAAGTGATCATTACGCCAGAAATTCATGGGGTCACAATATTGTGAATAGTTACAAGAGGTGCGCCGGAAGTCCTTATGTTAATACATTGCACCACACTTCACTGTTTGTAACCGAGGACCCACCGCTGTGTATATTAAAATGTAATAATTGGTCCACAAATACCTGTGAAATGAGATAATGTTAAATTCTATACCAAAACCCATAACAGTTAGATAGATTTGAATTGGTTCGCCCAGAAGCTGCAACTATGAATTTGATTGGGAACCTTTCAGGCAGGAAACACACGCTGGGATTTGAAAACTCCAGATTGGTGATTAATAAACAGAAGAAATCAAGGGGACCTAAAGTTAAAACACATAACTGTAACGTAGATGTTGACTTATAAACAAACCACGCCTACAAACAGAGTAAAGAGATAAGAAACTTAATTAATTCCACAACTATTAACGTACTAGATCGGGTATTGGGGGCAAAAAACTTTTGGAATTCACAAGTAAACAACCAGCCCGTTGTACTACAAAACTGGAAAAACTTGGGTATCTTTTATATCACAATGAAGTTCAGAGAGGACATTTTGAAAACAACAGTTTTCCCAGGCATTGATTCATAAAACAACCAGGCCGTCAGGGAATTATACTCATTTAGGTCCCCTGGGGACCAATGGTCAATAGGCGGAATTTATACAATACATTGTTTTATCCAGGGGCCAGGATTTTACTGGACCTTAGTCCAGAAGCCGTCCAGAGGGAATTAACTTAATATATTTCGAACCTAAGTGATTCGATAACCAGCATCATAAATAAAGGGCTGTGTGCCATATCGAAAAAAATCTGTGCCCAATGAGAAAGGTAAGTGTATTCCCAAAATTTGGGGTAAAATGTAAACAATTTATTTGACTAATGTAAACGTTCTAACAGGTATCTTGTCTAAGTGGTTATATTATGAGGCTGGCAAACCTCAACATATTAAAATAGTATATGCATGGAACACTACAGCTAGAAAACCCCAAACCAGGCTGGTGATTACCTTTCTTTTGGGACTAGTGCGGGAAAAACGACAGCCCATAGCGGACCCCCAGACGGCCTCGACTTTGAGTCACAGTGATGTTGTGCTGATTACAATCACATGTGCCTAAAGTGACAAACCATATTATCGTGTGAGAATTGTCTAGCATTTTTAATTGTAATTCAGCGCAAGTCATCCTTATTCGCATGCACTCAGTCCAGAACGTGATTCCCTATTTGATACCCAGAAGGATATTTGGTGAATTTTATTCATATTCCCAGGAGCACTTTACATTGGTGTACGACTTTCGGGAATTTAATCCTTCTATTCTGTGAGAGGTTAAAATTGGTGGGTGGAGCGTCATGAACATCTGGCCTGTTACGTTTTGGCGGAGAACAAATGTAATCAGTTAGAAGGGATCAAAACCTTATATCTGTCACAGTTAGTGGTTAACAGGGAATCAACTTAAAAGTTACTGAAGTTCCTACGCCACCTAGGTGGGAGAGAAGAGTAATCACCACCAAACCACCCACAGTGGATCGGAATTATGCTGAGAGTCAAGTTTGCTCACATTACCACTAAAAGAAGCGACGGATAACCTTTACCAGCTTGGCGGAAAACGACTTATCTGGTAGCCTAAGTTGTGTGAAACAATAGTGCAAAATGCAGCAAACACATACTGACTATTATATGTACACCCTCTGCAGTAGCAACATGCAATTTAAGAAACTAAAAAAAAATTTTCGGTTTATTGGGCCCATTAAAATCAGATATTTAGTTGTCCCTGTCCAAATGGGGGTAATTGGTCAACGAGTGGGTAGCACACGTTTGGGTCTAGACATGGGGTTAGGGGTTTTAGATGACTAAATAGTATGGGTCGAGTGTTTATCGGGGTCTGGGTCAATCTTCTGTACTATAAATTTGTGAAAGGGAGCAGGTTTAATGGTTATATGTTTGGTGTGTATCATAAAAATGTACTGTGTGCATAGTACTATGCGGCCGTGTAGTAACTAGAGTATACATAAACATAACAATAGTCTAAGCTCTGTTTTTATATATGATACATATATATATATATATATATATATATATATTTATATATATGAAAGCTAAAATCCAACGGGCTACATAAGTTTTGCTTTTGTTACATATAAACTGAATCTAACTATTACTCAACGGATATAGTTTTTTTTATTCTTAAATAACATGCAACAAATAATCTTACTAGTCAATTAGTCCGTAATTTTAAACATGGGAAAATAAATTTGAAAATATCACGGGGTGTAAATTGAAATTAAGGTTTCCTCATTGAGTTTTGGCAGCGAGGGTTGTTGGTAAATAATTTGTCGCGTATTTTTGCCTGTAGCCTATTAATACACAACTTTAGCTCCAGATAAGTCCTGCAGCAGTGGTTTCCGTCGCTTTTCTTTTTTTGGTAATGAGCACACTTTCATCCACATAATTTCGTCCACTGTAGTGGTGGTTGGTGGTGATACTACTTCTCTCACACTATGTGTCGTATAGGAAACTTCAGAACTTAAGTCTGATGTTCAATTAACCACGAACTGTGAACAGAGTAGAAACAGATGCCTTCTACTGAGTACATATATGTTCTCCGGCAAACGAACAGGGGCCCATGGTCATATGCTCTCCACGCCCCACCAATGTTAACCTCTCAGAAGAAGTTAAATTCCCGAGCACTACAATGTAACTCAGGGAAAATGATAAAATTCACCAATATCCTTCTGGTTAATCAAATAGGAAATCACTGCTGGAGTGCATGAATAAGGAGATTGCCTGAATTATACAAATTAAAAAAGCTAGACAGATTCTCACACTATAATATGTTATACACTTTTAGGCACATGTGATGTAATCAGCACTCATCACTGCTTCAAGTCGAAGTCTGGGGTTCGCTCAGGGCTGGTCGGGTATTCCCGCACTAGTCAGAAATATAATCACACCAGCTCCGCTCTAGCATGTAGTGGATCATTGCATATACTAATTATCCTATGTTTGATGTTTGCCAGCCTCAGTATATAACCACTTTAGCAAGAAAACCTGTAGAATTTACATTAGTAAATAAATTGTTTTACATTTTACCCCAAAATTTTGGGAATACACCCCTTCTCAATGGCACAAGATTTTGAATGGACACAACAAGCCCTTTTAGTTAGAGATGTGGTTTCGAATCACTGTAGGTTCGAAATATAAGTTAATTCCTCTGACGGCACGGGCTTGGATTCTTTAAATATCCTGGGCCTGGAAAAAAACATGTTTGAATAATTCCTCCTAATGGACATGGTACTGGTAAATATGAGTTTGAATTTTCCTCTGACGGCTGGTGTTTTTTATGAATCATGCCTGGGAAAACTTTTGTGTTAAAATTCCTCTCTAGACTTCTATGTGATAAAATTCCCAAGTATTTCCAAGTCTTTGTAGTACCACGTCGGGTTTTAACTTTGTGAATTCCAAAGTTTGCCCAATACCCGATCTAGTACCTTATAGTTTTGTGGAATAAAATAAGTCTTATCCACTTTACCGCTGTCCTTGTAGGAGGTGTTTAGTCAACACTACGATACAGTATGTGTTGTTCTGTGTCTGATTTCTACAGTTTATCTCACAATCTGGAGTTTCAAATCCCAGCTGTGTTTCCTGCTGAATGTTCCAATCAATTCATTGCAGCTTCTGGCGAACCAATCAAATCTATCTAACACTGTTTGGGTGGATAAGTTTATCATTACTCATTTCACGCGTATTTGGAAATATTACATTTAATATACACGCGTGGCCTCTTACAACAGTGATGTCAAATGTATACATAAGAACTTCCGTCCAACGGTCGGACGACTGGGTATTGTTACGATAATACCACAGTTCAGCTGGCGGAACGTAAACACGTCTGAGGAGTTCCAAACAAGATAAAGACAGCCCTATAGCAAATACTTTCATAGCAAATACTGCCACAGGGGAGTGACGTGTTAGAGACTTCACCATGCTATGTCCAGCATAGAGCAAAATAGTGAAAATAACGAATGAAAAGGCATGATTTATGCCAAATAAAAGCGATGAGTGAAGAATGAAGAAAAAGAAAGGATACTGCCGGAGGGCTGAAGGTATGAGAGATCACACACAAAAGAGCATGTTCAGACGTTTTTGTCACAATACTACTATCCCAATTACTCAAACTTTACCCTCGATGAGAATTAAATTTAATCCCTCGGGATAAAACTTTCTTTACATTTAAATAGAATAGCTTTTTCATAGTTACGTTTTATTTAAATAAAAGGTTAATAAAACAGATAGAATATGTTTACATTTACATTTCCACCGATTGAAAAGTGTTCACAATGTAAACTGAATATGTTTTCATTTATGTTTACACTGACTGAAAAGTGTTCACAATATAAAGTGAGTATGTTTTCATTTATGTTTTACACTGATTGAACACTTTGACTTTCCATTACTTTAAAATGAATATTTTCACATAAACATTTACACTAGTTCAAAGCTTGAGAACTTACATTAATTTTGAAGTGAATATGTTTATAGGGACATTTACACTGCTTTGAAAATGTAATTGTTATACTTAGAATGTACATCATTTCTTTCATCTTTCCCTCCCTGCTCCATAGGGAACCAGAAATTACTTTATGCTTTTAGTTCTGTTTACGAAACTAGCAATAAAGCAATCACCAGCCCACGCAGCGGTGGTTTACGAATCATCATTCGATACGCTGAGATTGCCAGCCTCAAATAACTTTGACATCTAATAGCGAGTTTTACACATTAAACTTCACATTGTAATATATACATATATATATGTTAGTTCACATGTTAGTAATAACATATGAAATGTAAATCACAACTTACGCCAATCCTAACTCACAGACGTTTTGCTTATATGAATAAAAGAGACTTGAATCGGCCTCTTACACGCGTCTGGGGTGTCGTTAATTTAATAAGTCCCCTCTCAGACTTCGTGTGTAGTCCTTGAGTTTCATCAGTCCCGGTTTCCTTAATTAAAATGTAAGAGATTTTCTGGGCTATATTTTAAGTCCAGATGAATACTCCAATAAAAGGTGTCCGGTATTTTAAGAAGGCATTCTGAATTCTAATTCTTCACTGCTGCAGTCTGGTGTCTTGGCGAGCGATTTCTCAAGTGAAATAGCTTGAGAAAATGGTCATATTATATTCCCTGCCTTCCCACGCCTTCGTTTGTTATGGAGTTAAATAAACCCTCCAATCATATTCAAACAGGTCGGGTTATGGGGTAATTTCAAAATATTCCGACATCGGATAATTTTGAACGTAAGGCAGAGGTCAACTCTCCCATATATGGTAATAAGATGTCCGATGCCCTATTGTACAAACTTACAAACACACCAATAACCGCATATGACCATGTGTTCGAGATGTAGCAATCTTACTTTTATCTAAAGTAATCTGGTCTCCCATGTCTTATTGGTGATTAAGCCGATAGCGCTGGCCGATATACGTGTTAATCTGTCGCGCCTATAGCCAACAAATCTGGAAGGCGCCAAGCAGTGTGATTATTATCACCT
The DNA here is from genome assembly GCA_024509875.1 of Oreohelix idahoensis. Taxonomy (NCBI): domain Eukaryota; kingdom Metazoa; phylum Mollusca; class Gastropoda; order Stylommatophora; family Oreohelicidae; genus Oreohelix; species Oreohelix idahoensis. Next base: position 12,837 of record JAMPIV010020399.1, read on the forward strand.
ATAGGGAGTGTCGAATGATTCGACAATACTCAAGTATCTGCTACTTAGCAGAAAAATAACGAAGAAAGAAAGAAAGACAGAAAGAAAAGTGCGACAATTGAGAGCAAAGAATACAAATCAGTACCACAAATGTGCCGATACTGCCGGAGTGAAACAAAGATCGTTAGGAGCCGCCCCGTTTTGTCACAGCTGGTTTAGGTAATATTGATAGCCATTGGGGGTCGACCATATATGACGACACGCAGTGAGGGCGGGAGGTCCAAACTTTTGTGACGAAGTGTGACGATACGAGTAAAAAAAGAAGGAGGGGGATGGTTAAAGAAATGTGATGTCGCACAAAAATGTGAGTGAGGATAGCTTCTTTCATAAATAACGTCAGAAGAAAGCACATTTTGTTACTTCCATCTTTATAGTCTACTTTTGTTCGCAATAGTTAACAACTACCTCGTGGACTATGTTTAGTAATATTATAATCGTAACTGAAACATCGGATAACTGTGATAATCTTTAATTTGTGTAAATTGTTTTGACTATATATTTTATTTTACATATAATGTAACACACACCTTGGTGTAGGGAAGGCTACAGAGGCCACAGAGATGTGGTTTTACAGAAGAATGTTAAAAGTATCGCAGACAGCCCAAAAAAAAAAGTAATGAGGATGTCCTGAAAGAGGCCAATGATCAAAAGAAACTCATTTCATAAGTTAGAAAGAAGCAATGCACTGTTTTTGGGCATGTTATGAGAAGAGAAAAGCTGGAATATTTCGTAGCAAGAGGTAATATTGAAGGAAAAAGAGATAGGGGAAGACAAAGAGAGCAAATACTTGACAGTTTGACATCGTGACACGAAAATAAGTCAGCAGCAGAATTGATAAATTGAACTGGAGACCGGAAGTTGTAGAGAGACATGATCTCCTACGCCACTAGGCATTGTACTTGAAGACGAAGAAGAACGGACACCTTGAAAAAAACAAAACGAAAGATAAATAAACTGTACAGTTGATTGAAGTTAGATTTTTAAAAAATAAAACAGAAGCAAGTTATCACCATCCCAACAACGGCGGGGGGGGTGGGGTGTTTCGGGCAGTCCGGTAAGATCGAGGCAACAAAGCTGAAAGATTGTTTTCGGGCTGGTGTAATTGTTTACAATTGTGTATATATGTGTGTGGAGGGTTGTGGTTGCAAATAAATTTAGTTGGGTAATAGCAAAGGTTTCTGCCATCAATGGTACCTATACCTTGTAGCGGATTGGCAGCTTGTGTACCCTGACAATCCCCAGAGCTATGCCAGTGGGAGTTTTACTCCTGGTAGGTTCAACCATGCTGGACTGGTCTGCGTGGGTAGGGGTCAGACAAAAGCTGGTACCCTGGTCCTCCAGCTTGGGGGTTTTAGCACAGGGCCGACACCCCTGTCTATGTAAAAAAATTGCACGTTACGGAAACAACAATAAATGGAAAAACTTTGCTGCGGGACGGACATCCGAAGTCTCAGGCTGGTATGACTGACAGTGGTGAAAGCCGAAAGGAAAGCCACTGGCATGAAAACGGATGCCCCGACCGCAAAAACACGAAACCAGAATTGGTTTTTGGAACGTCAGAACTATGAATGAGGCAGGAAAGCTGAGAGACAAATCACAGCAGAGATGAGAACTACAAGATACATATCCTGGGAATAAGCGAGAGGCAGATGGACAGGTAGTAGGGGGGGAGAATAAAAAAACAGCTACAGGGGAAACAGTACTTTATTCTGGCAGAGAGGATGGTCAGCACAACGGAAGGTGTAGCCATTATCCTGAAGAAAGGAATGGAAAAGATCTTTACTGGAATGGAAACCCATCAACAACAGACTGATCAGAGCAAAGACTAAGAGGGAGATTCACCAACACCACAATTATAACAATGCTATGCACCAACAAACGACAGAGATGAAGAGATCAAGGACGAGTTCTATAAACAGGTACAATAAGAAATGGAAAAACTACACCCAGGTACGATCTCATTATAGTAATGGGAGAAAATAAATGCGAAAGTGGGAGCACACACAATAATTATAACGAAAGAGTAATGGGGAAATGCGGCAGTGGAACAGCAAATGAGAATGGGGACAAATTAATAAGCTTCTGCAGTATTAAAACAACCTGGTCATTGGAGGAACACTTTTTCCACACAAGGAAGTGCACAAGTTTAACATGGGAATCCACCAAACGGACGAGACAGAAACCAGATAGATCACATAATGATCAATGGCAGATGGAGACATGCACTACAAGATGTGAAAGTAGAAGAGAGGCGCAGATGTGGGAAGTGATCATCACCTAGTAGTAGCAAGACTGAAAGTGAAACTCAGAGCTGCTGGACCAGTTGCAGTCAAACAGAAAAGATACAACATCACGAAAACTGAAGGATCCCCTCACCAAAAAGCTTTCGTGGTCGACGTAAAGAGAAGATATGAGATTATAAAAAGCCAGGAAAGAACAGAGACCGATGATGTTGACCAGATATTCAACACCATCTCAACAATATACAAGGAAAGCAGCAAGTCATGCTGGGATTCCAGGAAAGAAAGAGCCAAGACTGGATAACACCAGATACACAAAACACCATAGCGAAGAGAAACGAAATGAAAAGAAAGAAAACAGAAGCTAAGTCTCCCAGATTAAAGGCAATATATAGTGAACAGTACAGTCAGCGGGACAAGGAAGTTTAAACGTCAAACCCCGTGCTAACAAAAGGACATTTTCTGGATGACCTTGCAAGACAGGCAGAAGAGGCATCACTGAGATATGAACAAAGCACAGTATACAAAATAACTAAAATCATCAGTGGAAAACGAGGTGCAAACAACATTACATTAGTAAGAGATAAGCAAGGAAATCTCATCACAACAGTAGAGGGACAGGAAACAAGATGGGCAGAGCATTTCAGAGAAACTCTGAATAAGGAACCACAAGAGACACAGTTGAATGTTCCTGAGGCTGAAAATGATCTAGATGTTAATACAGACATCCCACGAAAAGAAGAAATCATCACAGCAATCAAAGGGTTAAAGAATGGAAAAGCTCCTGGTCATGATAACTTAAATGCAGAGCTATTTAAGACAGACCCTGAGCTAGCAGCAGAACTATTAGAACCACTATTTGCACAAGTGTGGAAAACGGGGACAACACCATCAGAGTGGAACAAAGGAATAATTGTCAAATTGCCCAAGAAGGGAGATCTTCAGACTGCAATAATTGGAGAGGAATCACTCTTCTCTCAGTTCCCAGCAAAATACTAGGCAGGATAATTATACAGAGAATTTCAAAGGCAGTAGACTACAAACTGAGGAAAGAACAAGCAGGATTTAGAAAGAACAGAAGAAAAATTATAGAGCAGTGCTCAGAATGGCAAAGACAGTTGTACATTAATTTCGTTGATTTTGAAAAGGCTTTTGACAGTATACATAGGGACAGTTTATGGAAAATACTGAGGGCTTATGGAATTCCAAGCTGCATAGTGTCAGTCATAAAAAGCCTTTATGCCAACTTTACGTGCCGCATTGGGCAGAGCAACCTAACCTTTGAAGTGAAGACAGGAGTACGACAGGGATGCTCCTTATCAACCCACTCTATTTTTAACAGTCATAGACTGGGTGATGCGCCAGACAACAGAGGGCAATCCAAGAGGAATAAGATGGACTACATTTTCTACATTGGAAGATCTGGAATATGCAGATGACATTGCACTGCTAGCACATTCACATCAACACATCCAGGAAAAAAAACGAATAGACTGAATAAGTATAGCCAACAGGTGGGCTTAAACATCAATCTAAAGAAGACAGAGGTCATGACACTCAATGTGAGCAACCCCGAGCCCATATCAGTAAGGAATCTGCAACTGGAACATACAGACACCTTCACATACCTTCACATGCATAGTAACGCCAGACGGCGGAGCAAGCAAAGACATCAACAACAGAATGAACAAAGCAAGAACAGCCGTTTTTAGTCTAAACAACATCTGGAAGTCCTCTCAGTACAGCACAAGCACAAAATTAGGATTATATCAGAGCTGTGTGCTTTCTGTGCTTCTCTATGGCGCGGAGAGCTGGAGAGTTACAGAGAAGGAAATGTCGAAATTGTCCTCTTTTCACACAACATGCCTAAGAAAAATTCTCCGAATCTTTTGGCCAAATATCATCACCAACCAAGATCTGCTTACTCGGAGCAAGCAAGAGGACATGCACACCATCATAGCTGGCAGACGCTGGAGCTGGTTGGCCATGTCCTCAGAAGAGACCCCGATGCCATCACAAGAACAGCTATGCTATGGACCCCTGAAGGAAACGAAAGAGAGGCCGACCAAAAACAACTTGGCGGAGGACTGTGGAGGCTGAGATGCAAAGAATGAACCAGAGTTGGGGCACTGTACGAAGGATGGCCGCCGACCGAGCAAAGTGGAATCAATTTGTTGTTGCCCTACAAGACGCCACCAGGCGTAATGGCCACTGACTGCTTTGACGGTCGGCGGCTAAGGATCAAAGAAGAAAAAGCAAAGGTTGGGTCCTGTCTCGTGCTAGAACGCAGCACACGAAAGGGAAGATATTTGTAAAAGCTTGATTAATTAAACAATATTTTACTTGAAAGATTGTTATTTTGCCTGCACTGATTTACATTCGATTACATTCTTTCTGTTCAGTATTACAGAAAATTGGGGGAGGGGAAGTGGCAAGAGGTTTGAAACGTCACATGAGAGGGGGGACCTTGGGTTTTTGTGACGAAGTGTGACATGGGTTTAAAAAACAGCAAAAATTGCGTAACGTCATTTGTGGACGACTTCACTGTTGTTTAGGTGGTGGCTACGGTAATTTTAGTTGTACAGCAGTTAATCATACATTATGCTCCAGGAGCAGCTGGCACAATATCTGAGTTGTATGTGCAGCTAAAGACCCGCTTTTGAGTTACAGTTTTGTTAACAACGTCAAGAACAATTACACGACATTGTCGTCACATTTCCGTAACATTTGTGAAACCTGTCCGTTGCAATGAAGAGGTACCTGCAGCACTGATTGGCACGGAATTCGTTGCTGGCCTTACGCAAAAAGTTCTAATGGCAAGAAAAAAACATTTCCAACTAAATTTGTCCTGAGCCTATGTAATATCAGCACGTTTTTTGAAATATGTGATACGTCAGTTTGCATTGGTACGCCGACCGCAATTTCAGTTTATCGTCGTGTCAATACCATTTTGTTTCGTGACATTGATCAATGAACGTTTTCGCACCATGTTACCGTAAATTTCTCGTGTTTAGCGACCCAGTAACCAACCCAAAACATAGCACTCAGTCAAAAATCCTGTTTAGCGGAAGCGTATTTTATTTTACCCTAGGGTAAAACCATTACGGGTTGCGTTAGCTTCCCCGCGACCACGGAGCAGTACTAGTTCAATAAAGATACTAGGCGTGACAGCACTAGGGGAAAGATCGTCAAACTAAAATATCAATATTTCCCAAAGTTCTGTTTTCTTTATATTTATGTCATATGACACTGAAAATTGGACAGCGGAAAATCGATCTTGTAATCCACAAAACAGATACTTCTCCTGCGATTGTGCCGCCCCCACTGGCGAACGTACACTAATTACGTTACATCAGAGGTTCTAAAAATATATGCTGCCCTTCCCGGTCACTCTAATGGAGCGCTTGTCAACCGTTATTTAAATGGCTACTGTCACGGATTGCCTCCCCTTAGCTCTGCAGTAGTGGTCCTCCAATGGCCAACACTCAAGAGTATCTAATATGGGTCTTCAAAGTTGTCTACCTTCGCACAAGATTACTCTTGGCAGAGTTGTAGATAGAAAGATAATGAGACTTCTTTCTCAAGGTAGTTTTCACAAGATATTTTCAGAAGTCGAGAACAATGCTGCATAGGGCAGAGCACTATTAACTTATATCTGATCCATTGCCTTTCGTGAATAATTAAGCAATTGTTTTAGCCCTTACAAGCCCCCAGCTGGTGTGATCAAGCGAAATTCACTTTTTAATGTATTTGCTCTATATATGTAAATATATGTCTCGATATATATATATAAATATATATATATATATATAAATATATCTATATATATATATATACATATATATATATATATATATATATATATATATATATATATATATATATATATAAATATATATAATATATATATATATATATATATATATATATACAGTAGAACTCCATTTATCCGAACCCCAATTATCCGAACATCCAATTATCCCGAACACTTTTTCGAGAAAAAAAAATCAGGCGCCACCAGTCATGTTAGACTACATTTTTGAATCTTTTGATGCTGCAAGCTTCAAATGTGTGCGAACAATTTGTAGAGGATGGAATGATCTAATGGTCGGTCGCTTACGTACAGGAAGTCCGTTAGATCATAAAGTCAGTTAATATCTGGTTTACCAATCTAGTGTACGTGTGCGTTCTAGGCAGAACACTGGCTAAACAGACAGTTCAACTTAAAATAATTTTGTCTGCTACTACAGCAGAATAATTTTGGTGTGCAAGTATTTCTCTGTGCGATATGGCATCTTCCAGAAGGCCTAAAGCATATAAAAGGAACCGCAATGTTTTGTCAATTGAAACGAAAACAGAAATTATCAAGAGACTAGGAAAAGGTGAAACTGTGTCTTCACTTGCCTGGATTTTCAATGTTGGGAAAGCTACCGTCTCTGACATCAAAAGTAACAAGGATAAAATTATGAGTTTTGCATCGAAATTGGATAGTGAAAATGGATCGAAGAAACGTAAACCATGAGAAGGGCGAAAGATTTGAAATTGGAAAAGGCTTTGTATATATGGTTTGTGCAAAGAAGAAGCAAAGGGGAAACTATCTCTGGCTCTCTATTGTGTGAAAAGGCACTTCAGTTCAACAATCAACTTGACTGTCCTCCTGACTTTAAGGCTAGCCAGGGATGGTTAAGAAACTTTAAATCTCGTCATGGCATACGAGAATTGGAGATTCAAGGGGAATCTTTATCTAGCGATGCAACTGCCGCTGAAAATTTTAAAGAAACATTCTTGGCTTTTTTTTTGGAAGAAGAAGGTTATTCACTCGATGATGTGTATAATGCCGATGAGACTGGCTTATACTGGAAATCATTGCCTAAAAAATCCCTTGCATCTCAGCGCGAAGCAGCTTCCCCTGTGTTTAAAAAGTGCAAAGAGAGAGTAACAATTTTGGTAGCCACTAATGCCAGTGGAAGTCATCGATTACCGGTGCTAATGATCGGTAAAGCCAAAAAACCACGTTGTTTAAAGAATGTGACATGTCTCCCATTGTGCTACAAAGCACAGAAGAGTGCTTGGATGAATAGTGAAATATTTCTTGATTGGTATACAAATCAGTTCATCCCAAATATGAAGAGGTTGAGAGAACAAGAAAAGAAAACTGGAAAAGTAATTCTTCTACTGGACAATGCACCATCTCATCCAGAGACGGATACATTGAATGCAGTTGATACAAATTTTAAAGTAATTTTTCTGCCTCCCAATGTAACAGCACTGATTCAACCAATGGATCAGGGTGTTATAGCAAAGCTTAAAAAGATGTACACGAAGGAAGTCATGCGTCGTTTATTGTTGGCTGAAGATGAAGAAAGTGTGGTGGCGTTTTCCAAAAAGCTTAATCTCAAAGACTGCTGATATATGTTAGCTGATGCTTGGACCACCCTGTCACAAGATAATCTCAACAAGGCTTGGAATAGATTGCTTGGGAAAAAAAGGAAGAAATGAAACTACTGTAGTGGACACAAATGATGATTGTATAAATGAAGTTGTGGAACTGTTTCAAGCAATGCCCGGATTTTCGGCCTGTGACAAAGATGATGCACACATGTGGCTAGAAGATGATAATGATTCTGGTTTTCAGTTTTTTGAATGACGAAGAAATTTTGTCTTTTGTGCAAGAAGAAAACCAAATACATGTAGTGACCGATGATGAAGACACCTCAGAAGTACATGATGTACTTGTAGATTATGAAGAAAACCAAAAACGTCGACCAAGTCCTGAAGAGGCCTTTATAGCACTAGAAACAGCGATGGCTTGGTACGAGCAAGAAGATGACAGCTGTCCTACACAGCTTCTGCTGTTGAAGAGAATGCGGGACTTAGCAGCCAAAAGGAGACTATCCAGTGTGGTGCAAAAGAGGATTCCTCATTATTTTAAATATTGGGTTACATCTGTGCAAGTACATGTATACGTAAGTTGCGCCTGGTTTTGAATCGTTTGTAATGTTATTTTGAAAACATTTCTCTTTCTTAAAAAAATAATTAATACAAATTATTAAAGAGTCTTGCTCATACGTTTGCTTTTTTACCTATAATAACTGAATTAACAATGATTGTTTTGTTTTAAAATAACACGTAACAAATTTAATAATCAATTCGTTTTAGCAGGTTAAAATAACGATGGAATGGTGGTGAATATTAGATGTAAATAAAAAAATTGTATTCACTGAGACTTCTGTTAATGATTTATAAAAATATTTGTCCTTTTGCTGTTTCCTTTAATAAGGACTTAGCTGGTCTAAGTGAGTCGTGCAGCCGTGGTTTCGTCAATTCTTTTGTGATGAGGGCCCTTCTCAACACAACTCGTCCAATTTAGGTGGTTTGTGTTGAATCCCTCTCTTGATTCACACTAATGGCATAGAAACTTTAGTCTTGCAGCATCGTACAATGATCAGTCTGATAGCTTCGTACCACGAAATTAAGACAAAATAAAAAGAACAAATACTTCTGCTAAGTACATTTGTGGGCTGCAAATTAACAGGCGCATTGTATCGCTGTCCACCCACCAATGTTAGCCGCTCTGAATAATTATTCTCCCTGAGTAAACACAGTATAACTCAGGGAATAAAATAAGAAATCACCGTTATTCTTCTGGTGACTTTAATGGGGAAAATGTGTCTGGACAGCGCGAGGGCAGTGGCTTGCCTGAATTACAATTAACAAGGTACATATATCTCACAAAATGATACTATACACTTTAGACACATTTGATATAATCATCACTTCACACTGCTCCATTCGGAGACTGGGGCACCTCTGCTGTCGGTTTTCTGTACGACAAGCAAGAAGCCATCACCAGCGCTTGCTGTAGTGGTTTATGAATATATTATTTTCATATGTTGAGGTTGCCATTCTCCTATGACTGGTATAACCACTTAGCGGGTACAGACATGTCACAATTCACATTTTAAACTACATGTTCACAACGTACCCCAAAGGAATATACAATTTCTTCGCACAGATGTATGGACACAGCACTTTGATTAGATGTTTCGAACACTAGTCTGCAAAATTGTATTATTCCATCCTATGACTTGATTATGATTACGTATCCAGTCTTTGTATTAAAAAATGCTTGTTCCCTTTTAAGTTATAAAGACCCCAAATACTTTGATCTGTCATTATAATTTTGGAAGTCTTGTCCGATGTCTCTCTTGCTCCTGGGAGTTGCTAATTTGACGTTGAGATGCAGTCTGATTTGTGTCTCCGATTTCGCTAGATTATATTTCCATTTCTCAGTTCAAATTTCAGATCGTACTTTTAGACCAAATTGCCAATGAAAGTCAAAGTCTATTCCGGCTCTCAAATTAAACCACTAGTAAGCTCTTTAGAACTATATGGGTCGGGGTGTTAAATCCTTATTATATCCCCCGCGTGTTTTAAATTTATCACTTTTAAAATAAAATTTAAACGCGTGACCTCCTTCAGATATGGCAGTAATACTTTCGATTATATTTGTGCAAACTCACAAACACATCAGTGGACTTATTTCCTGGCTAATTCCTTTCCACCGTATTGTCTCCTCTGACAGGTTATCTGTAATCCTGATACAGAGATGGTCCAGCGGAAGTGATTACATATATCACCTGTGTTTGCGTACATGTCTCAGACGGATATCTTAGACAGCCAATCTGGCTTTCTTTCCATCCATCGTTCGCTGACACCTTGTGTCAACAAAAATCGTCTCAATCAAAGGTGGCTAAACGATTTAAATGATAAAAGTATTAACCACCGGCCTGTCTAATTAGCCTGGTATTATTACGATTCACCTGGCGAAACGTAAACAAGTCTAGTGAGTGGTCAGATCAAAAATTTAAGTGCATAAAATATGCCAAATAATAGAACGATGAGGGAGGAAAATGAAGAAATGAAGTGATACTGCCGGAGAGAACGACAGTTATGACAAGTGCACAACTGATGATTTCGTCACAGCTACGCTAACTAAACTTGTCATCGTGACGCACCAGACAATGCAAACAAGGCATGAACATGCATAATCGTAAATTTAACTATAATAATAGCATGCAGTTTTAGCTACTTACTATTACGAACGTTTAAGCAGTTTAACCGAAAATGACATGACATTTTATGCTTAAAATATTATGAAAGGTAACTGAGGAAATATGTATTTGCTTCCCTTGACGCAGCTTTGATTGTTACGGTCTAACCTTTCTTATACCTTGTAAGTATCTTTGATATATTGATCTTTAGATTACTTATTTTCATTTAGTGATATGTATTTCTTTTTTAATCTGTTAGAACTGTAAAGACAAGTGAACAATAATAAATATCGTTGTGTAATATTAGGATGGCAGAGTGGTTAGAGCGCTGACCTCTCGCGGCAAAAGTGCTGGGTTCGAAACACTGTTGTGTCATGCTCCAGTCAACCTAGCTGTAAATGGGTACTTAACTCTGTTCTTGAGATAAAGAAGGCAAAGGCAGCGATGAAGGGAACCGATTACCCAGCTCTCGATGCTGGACCTAGTATAATGAAGGCACTAACACGTCACTCCCCTTGCGGCAGTGTCTGCTACTGGACTACATTTGGGACCCAAAGACGCAGCAATAGAGAATGCAGTCAGCGACCCATAGCTTGACTGCTTGCGTCAGGGTCAGCGAACCAGAGCTGACCAAGACCCTGCTCCACCTCCACGTGGTGGTCCTGGAAACAGGCTGCATCACTGCAGTCTGGCTGAGAGAGTAGGTATTGAAGAGGGAAGGCAAACCCGGTCCCAAAAATGCCGTGCTGAAGTCAGATGTGTTGGCCGAAAGGCGCAGATATCGCAGCTCCAGCGTAAACAGACACAACGCAACCAACGTTCTTTTCAGGACGAACGAGGAAGAAGAAGAAGGACTACATTTTACTATCAGAAAATTATCTGTATTTAACTCCTTGTTTTAAAGACACTGTTCCATAACCTCAGATATAAGTGTCATATTTTGGCACCTGGTCTGACTACAACCAAATCATATTTTTTTTTAAAATCCAGCGTTAAGACTGTCTGTCCAGGACAGGTGGAAATAAGCAGGGCTGTGGAGTCTAAGCCAGGAGGCGGAGTCGGTAATAATTGTCCCGACTCCAATTCTGAATTTTACGAGCCCAGGCTGATAATTTGTTTTCTTTGAAAACTTAACCAGTTCAATTTAATTAAAAACTTATCATGTTAACGTACTTTTTGAGTTTTTGTTTTGTATTATTGTATAAATTAATGCATAGTCAATAATATAATCTACGAAAGCCGCGTATTCATTTATTCACACTTATACTATATATGTATATATATATATTTAACTCCATTGTCACGGATTGCCTCTCCTTAGCTCAGCAGTAGTGGTCCAACAGTGGTCACAACTTCAAGAGTAACTAATTTGGGTCTTTAAAGGTGTCTACCTTCGCACAAGATTACTTTGGCAGAGTTGTAAGTAGAAGGATAATGATGCTTCTACCTCACGGTAGTTTCACAAGATATTCAGAAAAGCGAGAACAATGCTGAATGTTTCTTACTTGTATTGACGTTAACTCTAGTATCTGCCGTCAACTTTTGTGAAGGATTGAGTTATCTTATAATTCGTTAGCTCGTTAAGCCCCCAGCTGGTTTAATCTAGCGAGATTTCTCTGATTATTATTATTGTTATTGTTGTGTTGCGCACAGACTCTTTTGTGTGGTAGTCTGTGACGCACAGATTACTGTTGGTAGGCATACAAATGTAAAGTAATATCTATTTGTCTGATGAAAAGTATTTATTTGAGAATCAAAATACTTTCTTGATAATTTAAGGGACAGAACCCTGATTGGTCGATGTTATATTCAGTTAAATGGGTTATCTTTTCTTGTGTCTCAACCTGGCGTATGAGTACTAGATTCACGTCAGTTTGCTTCTGGTATGGCCGGAAACAGATTGGTCTTGCTTAGAATGTTTAGGGCCTGAGTTTATATTTATTCCTTGACTATTTACGGTGATTCGGTCTTATATCTTTGTATCTTTGTAATGTCTATGTCGGCCTATTTTTTGAGCTGAACTCTGGGGTCAAAGGCATTTCTGCTTATGTGTCGATTTAGAGTGTCGACGAGAGGCTTCCGTGATGGCGAACTGTTTTTCTCCCGGACGAAGGAAAGTCCGAAGATTTTGTCATTGTGGTTGATCCTTGGGGAAGGAGAAGTTTTCTCAGTATGACTATAATGTCCGTAATTCTCCCCAACAGTTATTCTTGACGCCAAGGGATGGCGTGTGCTATTTGCTAGTGTTTTTCTGCACTTAAGGTAAAGCAGAACACATTTACTGAACTTTCCTTAGGCCTGACTTTATGCAGACGTCATACTGTCTGCCGATGTATTTGATTGATTGTACTTAGACGACTCTTCTACTAGCAGCACTATGCATTGGACATATGTAATATTTATCATGGGATATGGAAAGCCCAATATATTATTTGAGTAATGAACGGAGCCTTCATTTTCGTTTAAGACATCTTCAGAGTGAGCGACGCTCACTGGGACTAGCGCCATTTTGGATCCCACTTTCGGTCTATTCGGATTATCGATCAGAGAACAGGAATGCCTTATTACCTGATGGCGATTCCAAGACCTATATTATATTGAAGTCCACTCCTTGTCTATTTAAGATTGTCGTCATAAGAGTCGGCTGAATTTACGGCTTGAAAGACTTAGCTAGAAGAAGGTTCTGACAGTGAACCATTGTTGATGATTATGTATTCACATTAACTGATGCGATTAATCAGTTAAGGCATGAGACGATAGACAACCAAAATATTGAGTGCTTGCCTACTATCGTTCTATTGTATTCACATGCTACATGAATGTCCATTTGATATTGTCACCCATTTTTCAAGTATACGATGATTTTTGTGCCAACCTGTTCAAGTAACTGTAAACTGTGTTGTCGGAGTGTGCGTCCCATTAAATTATAAGAAAACGTCAACATTAGTCTGTGTCATTGACTTCCAGCTATGAGTGAGTGAGTGTCCAGTCCACTTGTCAACTCACAGAACATTCCATCCATTCGCGTAACTTGCACTCTCACTCCATATAAACATTGCTTTTGCTAGCGCCTCAACACTTGGCGAGCAAGGTGGCCTAGATACACAACACTGCGTCGGTCGAGTTGACCATTTCCATCATTCGTCCAGTCTTCATCATTACGAGTATATCCTTGCAACACTGGAGATACCCTAACTATGCAACACACCATCATCATTCAAACACCGACGGGGTTTGCAACACTGCTGGCCAGTATGGGGCTGTTAATCAGTCATCTGGTGGTAATGGTAAACCTTTTATTTATAAGGTCAAACTACCAGCATTTAATCCGTCCAGTGACGATATAACATTTTGGCTGGATAGGTTTGAACGTTCTTGTCGATCTCATAATGTGGATAGATCACAATATGGATAGATCACAATATGCTAATCAGTTGTCAGAGATACTGAGAAGTGACTCTCTGACTAGTTTAAGCTTGGTAGAAGAGGCTGACCAGGATAATTATGATGTTATCAGAGCAGCCTTATTTAAAAAATATCAATTGACAGAGGAAGGTTACCGTCTTTTGTTTAAGACAATGGTACCTGAAACAGGGGCAGAATTCTCAGAATTCATTGCAAAGGCACGTCTTACATTTACACGTTGGATTGAGCTGTCCAAAACAGAAAAGACATATGAAGCCCTTATGGTCTTGTTGCTCAGAGACAAGATTATGTCATGTGTAAATAAACCATTACTTGAATTCCTACATGAGCGTAAACCCAAAACACTAAAACAAGTAGAAGAATATTGTACCCAATACGTCACTGCACACCCTGACGTAACTATTAGCAACGCTAAGGTTAAGGAAAGTATGCCAGTTGCTTCAGTAACACCATACAATCCTAATTACTTACACAAATTTCACGGACCACAAAACAAGTTTGATAAAAAGGGTAACCATAATAAATATCAAAATCAATGTAATCAATCATTTCAAGATTCTTCTTCGAGGAACTGGAGACGAGGCGACAGCCCTCGAAACATGGGTTGCCACAATTATAGAAATTTCCTCAGAGGAAGTCATTATAGGAACTATCCAATTTATCCGTCATGGAGACAACAAGACCATAATTACAGAGATACTCATTATAATTAACATAATAATTGTAACCATGAGAACTATGACTCAAACCCAAATAGGGGTTACAATAGAGGAAACAATAATAATTGGAGAGGCAATAATAATCGAGGTAGATCTCAATACAGAGGACATAAATCACATTATCAGGCAAACTCTGCACAGCAAGAGCCCCATGAAGCCTGTAATCAGACTAATGATAATAAAAACTCTAATAATATGGCATGTTCTGCTTTTGATTTTGGGAGAGCATCTCAATGCGCCCAATGCAAAACATTATTCGAACCAACTACGGTGTCTACTTTAAGTTGTGGTCACCCTCTCCCGGCTCTTCCTGCGTCAGTCGCGCATGATGGAAGAGGATCTCTTGTCTTACATAAAGGTCTAGTAAATGATAGCCCAGTCTCAATTCTTTTTGATTCTGGATGCACCACCATTGGTGTTAGGCAGTCACTCATAGATCCTTCCCGTACCACAGGCAAAGTAGTCAAATGTGTAACATTTGGTGGCACCTTAGAGAAGTACTCTACTGCTATCATCAATATTGCTACTCCTTTCTTTACGGGAGATGTGCACGCATGTCTTCTGCCGAATCTGATCGCTGATCTCATCATCGGTCGTATTCACGGAGTCAAAGAATGCACTCCGCAACAAATTGCTGCTTGGGAAAATCAAAATATGCAAACTGCTAATGCAGTAGTCACAAGAGCACAAGCTCTCAATATGCCTCAAACTTCATCTACTGAAGATGCTGAAGTGCATAACCAAGATGATCCCTTGGTAATTTCTCGGGACTCATTTATAAAACAGCAAGAAGATGATCCCACTCTAAAGAAATTCTTCACTTTTGCAACAAAAGGTGATTCAAATAAAGATACAAATCGAAAATCTTGGATTACAATGAAGAATGGCGTACTTGTGCGTATGGTCCAAGACTCTACTAAGTCCATGCATTCTCAGATTCTTGTACCCAAGAATATGAGAGTTAAAATTTTGCAGCACGCTCATGACTCTCAGTGTGCTGGACATATGGGTTTTTCCCGTACTAAGTCAAGAGTTCTTGCGGCTTTCTTTTGGCCTTTCGTAAACAAAGACATACTGATTTATTGCCGATCTTGTAAGGTATGTCTAGAAGTTAAATCCAAAGGTCCACGCCATGCTGCACCTATTCAGGCCGCAGATATTCCTATTCGGCCTTTTCAGAAAATGGCAATAGACATTATTGGTCCGTTTAAGATCAAATCTGCCAGAGGACATCAGTTTATCTTAACGTGTGTTGACATGTGCACACGTTGGCCAGAGGCTATCCCTCTAAAGAGCATTTCCACTGCCGATATTGCAGACGCTCTTTGGCTCATATTTTCTCGTCTGGGATTCCCCGGAGAAATATTATCAGACCATGGCACCCAACTAATATAAGATACCATGTCTCAAGTAATGTCTACTCTGCAGATAGAAAGATCATTGAGTAGTATCTATCACCCCATGTCTAATGGGATGGTGGAACGTCTAAACAGAACACTCAAAAACTTACTAGGGAAGATAACTGAGGATCATCCTCAAGATTGGGATAGGGTTTTGCCCGCGGCCCTCTTTGCGTACAGAGAGGTTCCCAATGAACATACAGGATTTTCTCCCTTTGAACTTGTCTTCGGCGCGCGACCACGCGGCCCTATGTTTTTGCTTCATGATCTTATAACAGTTGATAATATTGATGATGACACAAAATCTTCTTACGAATATGTCATCGCGCTTAGACACAAGATTATCGAAGCATGCAGATTAGCAACTTCTTCTGAGTTTGCCAAACAGAAGGCAGGGCAATTAGCCAATAAGAAGAGAACCTTACGACAACTTTGTCCTGGGGACAAAGCATTTGTTTTGCTACCTTGTAGGAAAAACAGACTTCTTATCACATGGAAAGGTCCGTTCGAGATAATCTCGAAAATTTCCGATGTTGACTATATTGTCGATATTGATGGGAAGCAGAAAACCTTCCACATCAACATGCTTACGGAATTCCATGAACGTCCGGATTATTTGCTGCCTATTATCTAGGAAACTGACGATTCTCCAGTTCCACATGGACAGTACTCATCCCTGTCAGTAATACAGGATGACGAAGCAAGTTGTTCGGATGTAAATCTCCCTCTTCCGGTGATTCCACTTCATTCTAGTGAATCATGGAAAAAGTTACTTTTCTCCTAATTTATCTATGGCAGAACAGCGACAAGTCTCGTCAATGTTACAAACATTTCAGGATGTCCTTACAGACATTCCTGGACATACCTATGTCATTGAACATGACATTATTCTAACTGACCATAATGCTATTAGGGTCAGACCTTATCCTATCCCTATACATTTTCAAGCACAGGTCGAGAAAGAATTGGATGAGATGATAGAATTAAAAATAGTCGAAACATCCAGTTCAGCATATTCTTCGCCGATGGTTATTGTTCGAAAAAAAAGACAATAACATACGTCTTTGCGTTGATTATCGCAAACTGAATCAAGTTACGAAGTTCGATGCTGAACCTATGCCTTTACTAGAAGAGCTACTTACTAGGCTTTCTAAATCCCATTTCTTCACTAAAGTTGATTTGTCTCAGGGATATTGGCAAGTTCCTTTATCTGAACACGCCAAACCTCTTACTGCTTTTTCTACACCTAGGGGTTTGTTTCAATGGAATTTCATGCCTTTCGGCCTTATGAACGCCCCAGCTACATTCGTACGCATGATGCGTCGAATCCTATCTCATCGTTCAGATGTCATTGCGTACTTAGACGACATCTGTCTTTTCAGTGATACTTGGGAAGATCACTATTTGGGATTAGGTGAATTACTGTCTACCTTACGCGAGCATAAGTTGACAGCGAAACCCTCTAAAGCCTGTATTGGTTTTAGCGAAATTTCTTTCCTAGGTCACTGTGTCGGTCATGGTTTCCTAAAGACAAAGGACCATAATACCAGTAAAATACTTAACATCTCTATTCCTAAGACTAAAAAGCAAGTGAGAAGTCTATTAGGTCTTATACAATTTTATGGACGATTTATTCAGAATCTATCCTCTATCATGGCACCTCTTTCTTCGTTACTAAAGAAAGGGTCCCCTAATATGGTCCACTGGTCTCAGGAATGCCAATCCTCTTTGGATAAGATTAAAACTTTGTTTTCAACTCCACCTATTTTAGTGTTACCTACTACAGAGAAAACATTTGTCCTTCGTAGTGACGCTTCATCCACTGGGATTGGAGTGGCACTAATGCAAGAGTACTCTGAAAATCTGCATCCTGTAATGTATATCTCACGAAAACTTAATGCGGCAGAAAGGAATTACTCGGTTTTAGACCGTGAACTTTTGGCGATGGTTTGGTCAATTCTCAAACTTCAAAGATTCTTTCTTGGCGCGCATTTCATAGTGGAAACTGACCAGAAAGCGCTTACAGCTATTCAAAGTAAAAACTTGAAGAGCTCGAGATCAACTCGATACGCCATTGCTCTTCAACCTTTTCATTTCTTGGTGCGAGCTATCCGTGGTTCAGAAAATGTGATGGCAGACATTCTGTCTAGATGCCCACATGATTCCACCTAACTGTTAAATCATGGACTTCCTAATATGTCTAGCTTTACAACAGTTCTTTTTCTCTATCAAAATATGTACACATTTGTAATATATGATATAGTGATTGTATAAACATTTAGCGGTTCATTAATGTATATTCACCGCTAGCCCTTTGATGATTTTTCTTGTTGTCAATCATGAACTTATGGTACTTAATATGAAATTGTGATTGAAATTATTGTATGCATTGTGTCATTGCCAGTATTGTAGTATGCGTTGGTGACACCTCCCTGGAAATGTTTATACTTAGAGAAATACTTTCTCTGAGATGTTGAGATATATTCTCACCGGTCGATCTATACTTCGACTTTGCCTTAATTTGATGTTATAAATCGCCGATATTTCTCATCTGCGCATTATACGTGCGTCGTGAGCCTATTGTATGTTGCTCTCAGATGAAAAGAAAAATGATTTTCATTTTTTTCCCGGGGGGTGTGGTAGTCTGTTGCGCACAGACTATTTTGTGTGGTAGTCTGTGACGCACAGATTACTGTTGGTAGGCATACAAATGTAAAGTAATATCTATTTGTCTGATGAAAAGTATTTATTTGAGAATCAAAATACTTTCTTGATAATTTAAGGGACAGAACCCTGATTGGTCGATGTTTTATTCAGTTATATGGGTTATCTTTTCTTGTGTCTCAACCTGGCGTATGAATACTAGATTCATGTCAGTTTGCTTCTGGTATGGCCGGAAACAGATTGGTCTTGCTTAGAATGTTTAGGGCCTGAGTTTATATTTATTCCTTGACTATTTAAGGTGATTCGGTCTTATATCTTTGTATCTTTGTAATGTCTATGTCGGCCTATTTTTTGAGCTGAACTCTGGGGTCAAAGGCATTTCTGCTTATGTGTCGATTTAGAGTGTCGACGAAAGGCTTCCGTGATGGCGAACTGTTTTTCTCCCGGACGAAGGAAAGTCCGAAGATTTTGTCATTGTGGTTGTTCCTTGGGGAAGGAGAAGTTTTCTCAGTATGACTATAATGTCCGTAATTCCCCCCAACAGTTATTCTTGACGCCAAGGGCGGCTTGTGCTATTTGCTAGAGTTTTTCTGGACTTAAGGTAAGCAGAAACATTTACTGAACTTTCCTTAGGCCTGACTTTATGCAGACGTCATACTGTCTGCCGATGTATTTGATTGATTGTACTTAGACGACTCTTCTACTAGCAGCACTATGCATTGGACATATGCAATATTTATCATGGGATATGGAAAACCCAATATATTATTTGAGTAATGAACGGAGCCTTCATTTTCGTTTAAGACATCTTCAGAGTGAGCGACGCTCACTGGGACTAGCGCCATTTACGATCCCACTTTCGGTCTATTCGGATTATCGATCAGAGAACAGGAATGCCTTATTACCTGATGGCGATTCCAAGACCTATATTATATTGAAGTCCACTCCTTGTCTATTTAATATTGTCGTCATAAGAGTCGGCTGAATTTACGGCTTGAAAGACTTAGCTAGAAGAAGGTTCTGACAGTGAACCATTGTTGATGATTATGTATTCACATTAACTGATGCGATTAATCAGTTAAGGCATGAGACGATAGACAACCAAAATATTGAGTGCTTGCCTACTATCGTTCTATTGTATTCACATGCTACATGAATGTCCATTTGATGTTGTCACCCATTTTTCAAGTATACGATGATTTTTGTGCCAACCTGTTCAAGTAACTGTAAACTGTGTTGTCGGAGTGTGCGTCCCATTAAATTATAAGAAAACGTCAACAGTAGTTTATGTCATTGACTTCCAGCTATGAGTGAGTGAGTGTCCAGTCCACTTGTCAACTCACAGAACATTCCATCCATTCGCGTACCTTGCACTCTCACCCCATATAAACATTGCCTTTGCTAGCGCCTCAACACTTGGCGAGCAAGGTGGCCTAGATACACAACACTGCATCGGTCGAGTTGACCATTTCCATCATTCGTCCAGTCTTCATCATTACGAGTATATCCTTGCAACACTGGAGATACCCTAACTATGCAACACACCATCATCATTCAAACACCGACGTCGTTTGCAACATGTTGTTACTATTGTTATTATTATTATTATTGTTAGTGGCTCTTCAGGTGTAGATAGAACCATATATATTAAAATCAGGACTCACACATGTGCCTTACGCTCTATAATCATTAACTCGACTATGGATTTATCAAAATCAACATATACGCAATTTAATGACCAATCGCTTTTGGAACAAATGTAAATAAATGTAAACTAGTAATTCTTAGAGATAGTTTTCATCATTGACTGGCTATCAGTTCTAGAAATAACGTCTGTTGTTCTGGCCTGCTAGAACTATGACACATCTTTCCAAATTCCTGAATTGCTGGTGCTGCTGGTTCCGTAAGTTCGTCATTGTGTCGAGGGCGCGTTTCCAGATGTCTGGAAGTTACCGCTCCTGGTCATGGCAAGGATCTTCAAGTGTCGCTCTTAGGCTTAGAAACACAGACTAGTAGGACAGCTGGTATCGTTCATAAAATAGTACCGCAACTGGCCTCTCCGATCCGTACCGGCAACTTTTAGAGGGAATAACAGAACAAATTCTGCTTCTAAATATTTGTTTGCCTGATATTAATCAGGCGCGTTTCCCCGTTGTCCGTGAACCGATTCCTTTTCTCAATTTTTTTATTTCCCCTGAGTGTATATTATTTAACTCATGAAAAATCACCATTATTTCAGTTAATCTAATAAAAATGTGTGCATGAAGCGACATAAAAAGTTTACATCCATTTAACAAATGATAATACATAAATATACACAAGTTGATGTAATCATCACTTATTCCCTGCTCCATTCGGTGTGAGACCTAGCATGAAGCAATCACCAGAGCTTGCAGTGGTGATTCGTGAATGTATCATTTTGACATGTTGATTTTGCCAGCTTCATATGAATCTTTAACACCACTAGTCAAGTATACACATATAAAGTTCAGAGTATAAAACTGTGTATACTAACCTCAATAAAAATTAGAAACTTTAGACTTCCTGCTCAAATAAATAGTCTCGGCAAGTTAATACGATATGCCTCGAACACACGTCTGGGACTTTTTCTTCTTTCAGAATTCCTGGTGTGACTTTGTGTGTAGTTTTCTTTAGGAGGCCGGGGCCGTATTAATTTTGGCGAGTTTTCTTTTCCAGTGGGTAAAAAATGCGCTAATACGTGTTTCCGTTTCTAACAAATTCAGAGTCCACTCTATTCTTTTCTATAGCAAGGTCTGCTTTGTCTACTGCTGACGATTTCTGGAATGCAGTCTCGTGTG
Source organism: Oreohelix idahoensis (assembly GCA_024509875.1). Taxonomy (NCBI): domain Eukaryota; kingdom Metazoa; phylum Mollusca; class Gastropoda; order Stylommatophora; family Oreohelicidae; genus Oreohelix; species Oreohelix idahoensis. Next base: position 34,198 of record JAMPIV010020399.1, read on the forward strand.
TCAAAATTACTCTACATTATATATCGTAGATTTCCTGCTCCCGCTTTTCCAGGCGGTTGGAACAAACGCCCAATCGACGCAATTGTTATTCGTGCCTCAAAATGCAAGCCAGTCTTATTTGAAAGCTTTAGGTATGGCAATTTTATGATGAAATATTTTGCATGACTCATCTAGTGCAAAATTTTAACCCTGTACTTTCTAAAATTGGGCTTTACACATCCGATTATTATTTGGTAAAGTTACATCTATCACTTCAAAATGTCTTCCTAGATTGGAGATTATCTGACTTGCTTATCCCACGTAATTCAGATGTCGTTATCAGACTATGATTCGGCGTAATTCGACCGTCTGTCTGGACATTTTCATGGTTTATCCGTACCTCCAATATTGCGAGTCTATTGTTCTGCCTTTGTCATACCATTTTAGTCCTTCTATTCTACGCAAGCACCCGTTTATAAAAGTCTGTAGCTTTTGGTTGTTGTTTTTATTGTTCTCCATGTCTCAGAGCCATAAAATAGGACTGACTTCACATTTGAGTTGAAGATTCTAATTTTCGTGTTGGACTTGATTTCTCTTGTTCTCCATATGTTTCCCAATGCAATGAAAGTTCCACTTGCTTTTTGTTTTCTTATTTGTGGAATTGATGACGAGAACCAGTCAAGTGCCAGTGGAACAAGAATTGAGAAGAAGACGCTGTCGATGGATAGGACACACACTGAGGACACCTGTTTATAGCATTAGAAGGCAGTCCTTGCTCTGGAATCCACAGGGAAAGAGAGGCAGAGGTAGACCAAAAAACACACGGAAAAGAGAACTGGAAACAGAGGTGAAAATGATGAGGAAAACATGGAAAGAACTTGAGCGGATGGCACAGGACAGGAAGACTTGGCATGTGTTTTTTGAAGGCCTATGCTCCTTGGGGAGCTAAAGGGTATTGATTGAATTGATGGTTCTGACGAATTGAAAGAGATGACTCAAATCTTGTACAAACATCGACGATAGCCTTTCACCTAGAGTTCATGTGGGATCGTCGCGTTTTTAATTAATCCCACAGGGATGGAACGTCGAACTGAAGTGAATTGAAGTGTGAAAGTTATGTAAACCTTGACCTTCTGATGAATTTTCTGTGTTGACAGAAATGGGCCAAGTTAGGGCAGGGGAGAGAGAGAAATATCAAAATTTTTCCCGCACAGTAAAGGTAATGCAATACTGCCGGAGTGGAATGAGAGCACACTAACCGTTTTGTGACATCCATATAAGTGCATATTTAAAAAAAAAAAACTGTAGCCGGAGTTGAAGTCGGGAGTCGGAGTTGGACTTCTAAAATGTGAGGAATCGGTGTCGAAAAAATAGTTTGGCCGACTCCACAAGACTAGAAATAAGCCACCGGGTTCAGTGATAAGGGCTAAACTTAATATTCTTTCATTACTTTTCAACTCCCCAAAGAGAATACGCCTTCAAAAATATAATGTCAAAGTCTTTAAGTCCCAACCATCTGCTCAAGTTATCTCTATGTCTTCTTTAGCTGTTTAATATTACCTCCAGTCTTAACAGGTGTTGCTGTAGAGGAGTGAAGAGTTAAAGGCTTCACTATGCTGGTCCAGCTTTATGAGTTAGGAAGATTATTTCAGCTCTGCCAAGAGCAGAGTCCGGTAGCCATTTACAGCTTGGAGGTATAGATGGAGACATTCTTATACGACCACCAGCTACGCACAATGCTATAATATATAGATGTGGAAGTGAACATCTGTATGTGAGGCTAATTACACACTCACTGACTCTTAAAATCATCCACACACTTCCAGGGATTCCTCCTGTGGTGAAACATTAAGAACCCAGCATTGTGCGCTACGCGTGGAGGAGTCACTTGAGCCCCAGCTTTCACCTGGTTGGCTGCATGCAGGAAGATTTCATTATAAACCCTTGATAGGTAGGGGAAGGAGACGTGGCTCTGTGTAGGACGTGACAATTCCTAGAGGGAGAGCCCAGAACCAGAGCACAATATTTAGCTCTGCACATTTATGGAGCCCCTTGGATGGCTAGGAATGTACAGTATGCCACCAGCATCTTCCTTCTAGGTTGGGGCCAAATGTGATGATCCTTGAAATGTAAGCTGGGTTGGAGAAATTGGAGCTCATGAAATCAACTCAACACGTTTCGGAATGGCAGAAAAGTAACAGGAAAAGCCTAGATCTACAGTGTACATAATAGCAAGGAGTCTTCAACTTGGTATGGGCTGTAAAAGAGCAAGAAAGTCAGCACTCTTAGTTAAACAACGCCAACAACATCTAGTTAGACTTTAGTGTGACGCTACCAAGCCTCAAAAACGGAGTAATACTAATAAAAACAATAAAAGAAAAGAAGTTTTGGTTTTTGACTGAAGCCTGAAAGGTCTACTGAATGTCCACTCCAATATTCAAATGCCACACTGACAGATGTTTGCGACGATGTCATTTTCCATCTCCCGGTCCTACTTCTGTTGACAAATTACATTGTTGACTGTACTCTAAACCCTGAAGTTAAATTATCTACTTTCTTCTTACCTTCTCTACAAGTCGCCCTGTTGTCTTTTCCCCGATCATTATTGCTTGATGACGCAGTGTATTCTACCTCTTTTCCCACTCATACCAAGTACAGAAAACGTGGGCTGCCTTTTTTGTTCTCTGTATAAATAACTTCCTCTGCGTAGTGGCCTCTTTCAAGACACTCAGACTAGTTCTTAACAGTGCACATTGTTTATTACACTGTTTTGCAAAACAAAACCTTTGCAGCGCCCAAAATATTCGTGACTGCTTATTGGATGTCCATGTTTCAGTGTCATCGACAACCTTGAATTAGACAGCCTGGTAGAAGAACTAACGGAACCCAACTGTGAATTCTAAAAAAAGTACATGTACATTGGATTCCAGCCCACTGCAGGATATATGGAAATGAGAAGGCAAAGACGGAAGAGCGAAAACCCAAACAGTAGACAAGGCTAGATATTCAGAAATAACATTAAAAAAAAATAAGAAATAACTATTGTCACAGCGTTATTTCGCCGTGCATTTTATGTCTAGTGATTGTTGAAAAGAAAGCCGGGAAAGGCCGAAGTTAGCCGAACCGGCGGTTCATGTGACTACCGGAAGTCGGGGGAAAAGGCGCAAAATTTAGTAATGAGAATTTAGCCTCTGTCCGGAAAGGACATGTTTTCTTTCCCTTATGCCAGCTAGATCGCTGTGTGTTCTATATTGGAATACTGTAAACTGAGTGCTTGCCATGTTTTCGGATTGTGGTGATAATTACGTTGTTATTTTCTGATCTTATTTAAAGCACTTGCTTTCTAGGCAAACGAACGGGTTGAAAATAAGGTAATGTCCCACTCCTGACTACCCAGCCGTAAAAATTGGTACCGGACTCTGCTCTTGAGTTATGGATAGCAAATGCTGGGAGATGGTGATTGGTCAGCTCACCTTATAAAGCTGGAATTTACTACATGTGTAGTCTATAATGCTTTACTCCCCTAAGGTATTACCTTCTATGGGACTACCTTTACCATTATCTTTTAACTTATTTTATTCATTTAAATTTTTGTGTAATTTTTTGTAAAGCTACAGATAAACAATGTGTGGTACTTCCGTAGAATAAACGGATAGAAATGGTACGAAAATATCACACGTGTGATCACACAAACCGGACAAGTACCAGTGGAACTAGAGGACCCTGGCGATGAATAGACACCACTTGATAGTAATCACCAGGCAGTCCTTGCTCTAGAATTCACCGGGGGAAGAGAGGTATAGGCAGACCAAAGAGATCTGCAGACGTACGTGAAAGGAATGAGGAAGACTTAGAAATACCTTAAGCTGACGACACCGAACAGAAAGACCTGGAAACACCTTGAGCTGATGATACCGAACAGAAAGAGTTGGAAACACCTTGAGCTGATGATACCGGACAGAAACACTTAGAAACACCTTGAGCTGATGATACCGGACAGAAAGACTTGGAAACACCTTGAGCTGATGATACCGGACAGAAACACTTGGAAACACCTTGAGCTGATGATACCGGACAGAAACACTTTGGAAACACCTTGAGCTTATGATACCAGACAGAAACACTTGGAAAACAACCTTGAGCTGATGATAACCGGACAGAAAAACACTTGGAAAACACCTTGCGCTGATGATACCGGACAGAAACACTTGGAAACACCTTGAGCTGATGATACCAGACAGAAACACTTGGAAACACCTTGAGCTGATGATACCGGACAGAAACACTTGGAAACACCTTGAGTTAATGACACCGGACAGAAACACTTAGAAATACCTTAAGCTGATGACACCGGACAGAAACACGTGAAAATACCTTGAGCTCATGATACCGGACAAAAAGACTTGGAACTACCTTGAGCTGATGACGCCTGACAGAAAGATGTGCTAATACCTTTAGCTGATGACGCCGGACAGAAAGACGTGCTAATACCTTTAGCAGATGACACCGGTTTGAAGTACAGAAAGGAGTAAGACAAGGCTGTACCCTTTCCCCTTACCTGTTTAACATTTATGCCGAGAATATCATGAGAAAATGTAAGAGATGACCAAGAACACACAGAGTTTGACTCATTTAACATCGGCGGGTACCAGATCCCGGAAATCAGATATGCTGACGGGACACAGCTCCTCCTATGCGACCAAACCCAGAAGGACGTTGAAACAATTACTTCTGTCCACCAAAAAACACAAGCGAGGCCCAGAAATCTATACCTAAACACCAAGAAGACCAAAGTATTGACAACAGACAAAGTTAAAGACCAAAACCAGAAATTGAAATTGATAACGAAGAACCTGGAAAGTGTTAAATGAATTCGAATACTTAGGATCAATCATCAACAGCTCTGGCGACTGTGCAGTAGAAATTAAAAAGAAGACTTGCAATTGCTTCACATACACCAATACAGATGAAAAACCTATGGCAAGGCACAAGCAAAGAAACAAAGTTACAACTGATCAGAGCATGTATATTCCCAGTAGCAACATACGGCTGCGAGACTTGGACACTCAATAAAACAGTTGCAAAAAGATTACATCATTCGAAATGAAATGCTACAGAAGGATGTTGAGAATACCCTGGACAGAAAAAAAGACCAACAGAGAAGTACTGCACTCACTAAACGTACAGGAACATTGGCTCCTAAATACCATCGCAATAAGGAAGCTGAAATTTTTCGGTCATATAAAAAGACATAATAGTCTGGAAAAACAGTGATGGAAGGCATGGTCCCTGGAAAAAGGGGAAGGGGTCGACCTAGACGACGGTGGACCCAGGACATCACAGAGAGTCTGAACTTGTCTTTGGCTGATGCAGGTCGACTTGCCCAGAATCGTGGATGCCGTTCAGATCGAGCTGTTAATGGAGGACAACGTTTCTGGAAAGAATAACGCTCAACATGATGAGATGACGCCCGGACTGAAACGTCGATGCTTTTTATCCTTTAGCTATTGAACAACCGCGACTGACAGATTTAGAAACATACATGAGCCTGATCACACCGGACATAAAGACTTGGAAAAATCCCTTGAGCTGACCGACACCTGAAAGGAATGACATGAAAAAATACCTTGAGCCCTGACACACCACCCGGATAGAAAGACTTAGAAATTACAATTGAGCTGATGACACCGGACAGAAAAGATCTGCACTGATTCGATTTTTGAGAGGAAAAATTTAATTTGCATGAATGAAAGATTCAGCCTCATACACAAACCGCGTAATAGTCGCCATAATGGCGACGTAGTTTGTAAGGGTTTCTTTTGTTCCTCCAGAGATCACCGGAAAATTAAACGGGGAATGAGCCCATTGCTCTGATAAAAAAACATGGGTATACACTAGCTCAAAGAAACCATTAAAATACAATTAACGATAGCTTAGCGATGTTTTACCGTTTGTTACCTACAAAGGTAGCCCAGGTTCTAAACAATATCGCATAAGGTTGACGTAAATAACAGCTTGCCGAAAAAAAAGGCGATCTTTACAAACCTTCTCTGAAAGCATTGTCATTGTCTATAATAACGAATGTCTTTGTGCTCATTTCATGAGAAGATTTCAGGCGAGATCTATAGTGTCATGAAGTGCAAGATTTCCAATCGTTGATTTTTGTGGTCAGGATTTTATGAAGTTTTATACGATAACAGGATATATCAATATTTTATTTTAGTTAACACAGATGACAGTGCTTGAAAGTGTACAAAACTATTTTCTTCAGAATGCAAATAATCGAATAAAGCGGACACTTAAATATTACATTATATAAAAATCGATTGGATATTGAAAAGTGTTCATATATATATATTGTAGTGTTTTGTTGGTATTTGTATGGATGGTAGATGGGATATTTTTATTAAAGAAAAAAAATACTACGTGTGATGCATGAGGTAGCTGTGAAGGCTCCTGAGATAAAATGTAACTGAGAGAGTTGTTCAGAAGGCCCTTCTCGCAACCACTACGCACCTCACACTTATCTTTCTATTTTTTTTTTTTTCCTAATGGATGAGGCTACGTTAAATGTCTAATGGTAATGATATGTAATGTGGTGTGAAAGGTTTATAGACACACACACCAGATATTTACTAAGTCTAATAATATTAATCACAATGTTATAAGTACAATGAACTAACTCAAGTGTGTAAAAATTTTGATAGAAATTTTGTTACATTTATTATTGTTACTGGGCCAAGTTTTTATTGTTGACCAGAACTTATAAAAGATTTAGAAATTATGAAAAGAAATGCATGGTATTTACATAATAAAATGCAGCGAGTGTACATAATCGTAAGTACAAGACTATTTAGTTTTAATAATGTTTATTACTAGTCATCTCACACTCGGGAGAGATTAGTTAAATGGTTGTGGCTGTTTGCGGGTTGGCCTCATCACGTCCAGTCAATATTGACTCACAACACCCTGTACCGCAGAAATTGGCAGGAATTTTTATTGGGAATGTTAGTAACTAAATGGTTGAAAAAAAAAAATAAAATAAAAATAAAAACACAACACCCCACACAAATAGGAATACGTCTTACAAGGAGAAGGACAAGAAAAACCTACGTTGCGGCCACAAGGCCTTCGTCATGGACAGACAAACAAGAGACAGGAGGGAAAGAAAATGAGAATTAAGTAGAGAACATGAAACTATAAAAATAAGAGAAAAAAACTCCCTTAATATTAAGTCCAGTCACATGTGAAGCCAAAGCAGGATGGCTGCCACTAAACGGAAAGAGAAGTTGACAGTACATAAAGATAAGAAATAATAAAAACAAGGACTGGAAAAGAGTGAGAAAAAAGTAATCAAATAAATAATAAATAAAATAAATAAATAAAAATATAAATAAATAATATAATAATAATAAATAAATTTAAAACAAAAAAATAAATAAATAAAAATAAAAACAAAATAAAAGAAATAAATAATAATTAAAAATAATAAAGGGAAAAACAAAAAAAAAAAAAAAATATTTAAATAAAATAAATAAACAAATTAAAAAAAAAAAAAAAAATAAATAAATAAATAAATAAACTATTTAAATTAAAAAAAAAAAAAAAAAAAATTTGTTAATTTAAAAAAAAAAAAAAAAAAAAAAAAAAAAAAAAAAAAAAAAGAGGGTGATCGCATCAAAGATGAAAGTCATAATACAACAGGGACTCGATAGAGAAAGCGTCACAGAAACAAAGATTGTTGGGTATTCAAACCTGTATTAGTATATATTACCCCATATATTTCATCTTTGAACATTCTCCACCTAATAATTCTACCTTATCACTACACATATCCATACCC